>JAMBLF010000763.1:0-203650 GCA_030578115.1 Leucoptera coffeella
ACCAAATATAATAATAATAATTATTATTATCTTTCTTATCTAATTTATATTATAGATACATACATGTAAGCACGAAATGCATGTACGAGTATATATGAGTACATGTAATGGAATTAGTATTGGTGTTAATTTTTACTAGGAATAGTTTTTGTTGTTGGCTTAGCACCATATTTTGTCAATACAGACAGATTATGGTGGTCAAGTCATAGCTCAAAGGTACTTTTAAAAACCCTAGTTGGGAGCTACTTACGACATACTGTGAATACGAACATCATTTCATTAAATAACATGAGAAGGACAAATTATTGCTTATATTTCACACTATATAAAATAGAGCGTTGTAAATGTATTGTATACACCCGTTCATATAAATAACTTAGCGTAAATAATTTAAAAATATAAAATTATATATATAATTTCCAAAGACAGTAATACATTTTTAGATATATTCAATTTATAGTTAAATTATTTTAATTTGTTTTAAGTTTTGTAATATTTTGTTAAGATGTCATTGTTAAAATGTATTATAATAAATAATCTGAAAAAATATAAAATATATGCTTTTATATCTCCAAAGTTCTTTTCAACTCGAAATAGACTAAAGGTTTGTAATTTATATGTGAGCATATTATATATGTATGTATATTATATCCCCTTAGGTTACCTAAACATCTTTCGTATACCTAAACCGAAAAGTGAAGGGTCATATGAGACTGCAGACAATGCTATCGAGGACCACTCCATGACAATGTCTCAATCAAGTACTTTCACCTAATTTCTCAATGCAAGCTAATACACCCGCGCAGGGCCGACCGGAAATGGGGTGTATTCTGGTAGAAGATATGGTTTGATAATAATAATAAGCTTTAGTCATAGAAACACTTAACAGATAGGAAAATAAAAAAAGAGAAAATAAGTTTATACAAGTAAGTTATTAAATCCTACATGTGCATGTCATTGCCCAGTGAAATAATAAAAAATTGAATAATGATAATGAAAAAATTATGTAGTAAATATGTTGGTCTATATGGAAATTCCTTTTTGTTTAACTCTGTTGAATGGAAACGGGCGTGTATGGTATTTGTCTTTATTTGAACTTGATAACAGATAGATGTCAATAAGAATCCAAATTTGTAAACATTTTAGATAATTACGAATAATTCTACTTCAGTAAGGCAGAAAAAGTTTTCATAAACTAATGCTACATAGCAAAAAATATGGCTGTTCATAATGTTCACTCTACGGGGCAGTCCGTAAAGGTTTCCATCTTTGTCACTGCAGCGACATTATTTTCCATTCAAAACCGAAACCTACTAAATACCATACAGCCTATGAAATTCTCTGCATCTACACTCACCTGTTAACCAGAATAGCGCCCCCTAGCAGCTATATCTCCATTAGCTTTAAGTGTCACTCAGCAGTTCCCGAGAGGGTCGCTCATATCCTCTCGGTTTATATTGCTTCAGATCGCCAATATGTGAACTAGCTCGCCCCTATTGCTGACAATACATAAATTGGTATGCTTGGCTCATTAAAGGCTGCTATATGATATATGAACCATATTCCCTGTAGAGGGTAGGCAGATATCACGATCTGTTCCGATCCTGATAAGCCACTTTCGCTTTATTGACACTCTTACATCTTCTCATGCACACTCGGTGGTTATAGGCACTTCCAATATCTCCCTTTTTTGTAAATATATCGTCTATCTAGCTGCCATATGTCCTATTGGGCCGGCCCCTACGTAACCATCATTCCACTTCACCCCATATATCTACATATAAATTACATATGGAAAAGGAGTGATGTTTGAATTTAATTTTTATAATGAAATAATGAATAATGAAAAAACGCAGTAGTAAAAGCTCCTTTACTTTTCTTAGTTTTTAAGGACAAAGATATATGATATTTGTCGATAGCATAATATATATGTATATATTTAATGAAAATATCTATGGCCTTTTTAATCTTATTTTACTTTCATACCACTTGAAAATAGTATCGATTTCTCAATAATATATAATACATTATTTCATATCAAAGTTTTGTTTTACCTAATTTAGGAGACTATTGTATTACATCTCATATTGGATAAAGCAGCTGGCCACCCCCAAAAATCTCTTACCAGCAAAGGTACACAGTACAAAGGGAAATAACAACAAAGAGTCCATACATTTTTATGCTCTGTCTGTATTATCTAGTTTTCCTGCGATGAGCGGGTTAAGTCATCATAGCTCAAGTTTAGGGAGGTAAACGCTTCGCAAAAAACAAAAGAGTCAAGGGGCGAGGACTCATTTATCATTCGGGTCTTTATATATGTAACTTCTTATATACACACAAGCAAAAAAAAGTGAAGTCCCGGTGTAGTCTGGGTCCGTCTTCGACTGGCACGTAGAGAATGCTAACTAGCTACCGTTCTTTCCCGGCATGTCGTAGCGGGCGATTATGGGACTAGAGGTTAATAGAAAAAAATTGGGCGATTGGCTAGCAACCAGTCATATGTTCCATGTAACATGATAACCTAAATATTCATGCTTAAAAGCGACCTAGGAAATATTATGAATGTGCTTCATATATATGCCCAGTTACTGATATCTTTAAACTTAAACATTATTTAAAGAGCTGTCTTTTTGCTTACAGATTAATGAAGTTGAATATGTAATAAGTATGGGGAATTGTTCTTGCGAACTTTTTCTGTATTTAAGGTCACCTCTAACGATACTCCTGAAAGGGCGATTATGGGACTAGAGGTTAATAGAAAAAAATTGGGCGATTGGCTAGGCAACCAGTCATATGTTCCATGTAACATGATAACCTAAATATTCATGCTTAAAAGCGACCTAGGAAATATTATGAATGTGCTTCATATATATGCCCAGTTACTGATATCTTTAAACTTAAACATTATTTAAAGAGCTGTCTTTTTGCTTACATGATTAATGAAGTTGAATATGTAATAAGTATGGGAATTGTTCTTGCGAACTTTTTCTGTATTTAAGTCACCTCTAACGATTACTCCTGAAACATATATGTCCTGATATTTATGTATTTTCACGTCGTAGTCGTTACTATCGGAATTATTATGCCTTAAACGATTACGGAGTATATCAGTGACTAAACGAAAACTAATCTAACCCATAGATAAATAAACTTTAGTGACCTCCTTGAACGTGCTTGGAACAACGCATATTTAGCTAAATTTGTAAAATGCCTATTACCAGTAAATGTTTCAGATATAAAGGGTAAATATACAATTTTTCACGTCCCACAAGAGTTCCATTACTAATATATCAATTAATACACCGCAGTTAGTACCTCAAAAAGATACATACAATTCTTTTTATTATTCATATTAGTAATATATAAATACACAACAGTCAGAAGCTCAAAAATACTTTCCTACAGAACCCCAGACAATGAGCACGCACGCGTTCTTTGGGTGGAACCTCCGAGTATTGATGTCAATTGAATTATCCACGCCAGAGTGGCTCTTTATTCAATAAAAACAAGAATACTCTATCATTCCTTTGTTTTGTCTCGAGGAGGGTTTGTGGTGCCCTAAGGGTCGGAACGCACTGAGGCAGAGCGTCAACGGGACTGTAGTGAAAAGATGGCGGTCATCATTTTGGATTTGTAGGTTTTGTTCAATTTAATATAAAAATATTGCTGCCCGCTGCATGCCACTGCTTTGTTTAGATTCATATAAAATTATATGGATTAGAATATAATTCTGATGCATTTTACTATGTATCTAGTTCTATAAGAGGTAAAAGAATGAATAAAAGAGTTCTGTCAAAAATATCTAGATTTAAAGGAACATTAAACATAAGTCCTGCCCACCCCATTAATGATTTAGAAAATGCATATTTATATGCCAAATATCTAAATAATCCTTAAGTATACATGAAGTATATTTTTGAGAGACTTTTATTCATTGTACAATTTTTGAAAATTTGTAAAAAATACCAGGAATAGAAAAACCAAGTTTTTTTACACAAGTATATGTCATTTATGTTCGCCTAATTTTCGTTTAGTGCGATAGCAACCTTAGTAACTTGTAGCTCTCTACCATAAAATGCGATGTCACATTTATATGGTGTAAAAGCTAAGATACAAGGGTTACTCTCCAAGATAATGTGCATTTAATATTCTGCTTTCATGGTTTATTTAGTATCAAATGTACTGTGTACTACGAATAAACCATGTTAGAATTGGCTATTTATTTGTATTCAACAACTGTTTCTGGTATCTAGCACATCATCATTCATTACAATACATGCACATACATAAAGAACTAAGGGTTTTTCAAGTAATAGTATTTTCTATTGAGAAGAACACTTGAAACTTATTTTTTTTACCTTTCTGTCCCTAAAACCAAGCTTAATTTACTAAAAAAAATACGAAACCTCACGTTATCTCAAACGAATAATACACCCATACATCACTCACATCTAAGAAGTTGAACTACGATTTCTATCCAACCGATACCTATTACACATTAATGCAATCCGTTCACTCGCTGACCAATCCAAGGATTAGGTCCAAGGGACCCCTGCGGCTTACCCTCTACATATTAAGGAGACCTTAGTTCGATTCCCTGCTTATCAGGTACAGGATTGAATGTTCGATTTTTGTACATACCATGAGGTAAAAATAGTTTTAAGAGATTCGCGATTTAAACTCATGATTAATAACTAACGGGACTTATCGCGTAAGTTTTTATACAAACGGTGAGGGTAAACATCGTGAGGAAACATGCCTATCCCTCAGGATAGGTAATAGTCAGTGCCTATGTACGGCGATACGGTTCACTACCTATCACGTTGGGTGCTGTCTTTCTAGTGATACGCGGGCTTCGAATGACTCATACTAACATGCCTTCGAAATTTCGGAGATGGGTACTGAAGCCTCTAACTACCCCGCCATGATAAAAAGGGAGCGTGTATACACAAGGTCGAGACGTATGTTTATGTTTTTATGTATATGTATAATATGTGTATGAGGAGGTGTAAGGATGTCATTAAGCGAAAGTGATTTGACAAGACTGGGAACCAAGGGGATGCGTGATCAGTAGTTGCCTATACATCAATAGGTAGGTGGGAATGATGTATAAGTATGAAAGGCATAATAATATATACTATTAAGTTGATATATGGTTATAAAATTAATGAATAGTTTCTTAGAGGTCGTCAATTTCCCAAGTATTATTTGTATCATTTACATTCAATACGATATGAAATATAATTAATATGTTATGAAATAAATGTAACATGTAACCTGTTCGTGTGTGCTATCTGTTAATAAATGTTTTTTCTATTATATTCTTTATAAGTCTTCATCTATCATCAATGCTATATTTAAAGTTGTAGCCGTAAACATACAAAGTGGGAGGTAATAATAATAATAATATTTGTACTTATTACATCAATTGAACTAGCCTGTTGGGTAAGTACATTTAAGACTTGTGTTAAGGGTACTAGTCAACTTATAATTAAAGAAATATATCCTTATTATAAATAGATATACATATATAGCATATATAATCAACGACCAGACTGGAAAGTAGAAAAAAAGCGTATTCTAAAATCTGCCTCCACCGGGAATCGAACCCGGGACCTTATTAGCGTTCAGGTGGCTAACGATCTCGCCAAAGAGGTCGTCAAAGTGAAGAACATATGTATATTTATTATTGTGTATGTTTTTGTGGCTGTAAAATAAATGCTTTATTATTATAACCCAACCATTGCAATATATCTTATGTAACACTACTTATACATACAAATACATAACATTCTTTCCATAATTCTTTGTTTACCGCTCTCCACATATCTGTACCAAACATATAATACTTTTCTACGGAACTAAACCGATTAGGTCCTAGGTCCAAAGAACCCTTACACTGAAGTCTAGACACACACTAATGGGACGTTACTTATAAAATGTCTTGCTACGGATCCTGCCCTTACAGCTAATGGCCTCTATTCACGGTACGAGTGGTCCTGCTGTTTATAGATAGTGAATAGGCGTTTAATAAAGTTATAAAATAATAAAGTAAGATTGTTGTTTTTGTTGGTATGGCTTAGATTAGCTTAGTGTTAGAAATATCGTAAGAAACTCTGTCTTTTCAAGGAAAATAAAGAAAGAAAACTTCATAGTAAAACATTGGTTGTTACAATGATACATGTGCCCAATTGTTGTTGATATAATGTTTGAAGTTCTAACATGTTTTGATTCCACAAATATTTCAAATGAAAAAAAAAAGGTTTAACACATGTACGGGATGCGAGTAAGTAATTGACTCCTGAGTTAGATAAAGTATTATTTTTTGATGTTTGACGTAGGGGTCAACACATTAAGACGTGTGATGATTATTTAGCGATGAACTAAACAACGAGTTTATATAAGAAGGTATGGAGAAGTATTTGGATGTTAATAAAGCGAAAGGGTTTGTCAGGATTGAAAAAAATGGGTAATTGTGACGTAGCAGAAATCATGTGACGGAGATATGCTGTACTGAATGGACCAGGTGATATGTCTTACTATTTATATTCTGTTTACCCCTTACAGAATTACGGATGGAAGTACGCTTGCACGCTAACCTCAGTTTTCTTTACATTGAGAATGCATTAATAGTAAACATCGAAGACACAATCCTATTCCATCGTCCAATATACTACGTACGTACAAACAAACTTTACGTATAGAAACAAACCAACCAACCATCCGACCGATATCTCCAACTCGTGAGTAGTACCAAATTACTACCAAAAGTACGAGTAATTTAGTGTACATTTAAAGAAAAAATGTATAGATATAGCCGGTCCAACGGTCAGGCCGACGTCTTACTGCTGCTGAGTAGCGCCTACTACTTTCAAGTAAGGGGCATTCTCAGTAAGAGGATTAAAACACGGTAATAAGGTTTGCAAGCGACACGTCGGGTCAAGTTGCCTTATTAGATACAGCCTTATGACCCAGTTTATGCCTCGAAAACTGTTAAGTGGTTTATGGAGGCACTACCAGTGTCTTGCTTAATCAAATATCTACGCAATGTGTTGGTATATGTAGGGAGGTAACCAAAATGAGACTTGGTATAAAATTGCGGTTTAGATTGTGTATTACAGCATGAATTCATGGTTGATATTTTAAATAGAACGTAGTAATTTGCCTCTTACTATTTTAGTATTTAATTACGGTTTGTATGTCATGTCCTGTGCTAATCCAAGACTTAAAAAGGATGCTAATTATCTGCCGTTCCTTCTGGCATGTCAGGAAGGGAAGGGACTTGGGGTCAGTGGAATGAATTAGGTGATGTTCTAGCAATCTGTCACCAATGTTTCATATGAGTTGTGATGTATATGCATCCTAATTAGTCTATGGTGATTGTATTATCGCCTCTCTCCATGTTCTGACCACGGCGAAAGAGATAAAAGAACATAAATAAATATGCTTGTATGTTTGTAGTTCTCTACACCAGTACCTCCTCATACCTTCACAAGATCACAAGAACTGCTTAAATAACAAGCCACTCGCAAGTCGTTCTCATAGTTCACCGAAATGAGCGAATACTTCCCCTCGGACGTGAATCGACTTGAAATGAAACCGTTAAAACGATTCTTTGACTCCGCTAATGTTGCTATTTAAATTATGGATCGCAGATGCCTTGATACCGGTAATGGGAATTGGAGGGTGAACTATGACTCATTAGTTCATTTGGGAATGAGTGATCCGATTCATTTGGGGGTCGGGAGGTTAAAAATGTTTAATTTAGGAGTGTGAGGCATTGCAGCTTGATTTTCTTAAATTTGAAGAGAAGATGCACGTATGTATTGTTAAAACGCACACCCATACTGATATGATATTATGGTAACTTACAAACGAAAGACAAAGAAATAGTCAGCCAACAATTAAAAAGAAGGCAGTAACTCAATCCTAACTTATCATTTATACCTAAGTCAATTATATATACTTATGTTGGGTAGGTTGGTTTTTAAACCATTTAACTCTTTATTTAAATGAATCATTTAAAACACTCACAGGTGGGTAAGTTAATTTCTGCTTTTAGACACTGATATTTACTATTCCGAAAGAAAATGGTAGGTTCCCTCACGAGTTATCTCACAATAAAATTGTAAGGGAAAGATTTATGGTATATTTTTGTATTTAAAAACAGGCATAAATCTAAGTATCTAAGGAGAGATAGGTAGAGACTATCGATTGCCATCTAGAATGATCCTGACAAATGTGTTTCGCTTCACTCACACCCAAATACATTTAATTAATTACTTAATGGATATTATTTATAAGTTTAATTGATTTAACATTAAGGTTCTGTTAATTAGTATTGAGATAAAACGACGTAAGTATCATAAAGGGTAGGTATGCGATGGATGAAGTAATTATTTGAAATAAGTTATTGAAATATTTAACGGTAAAATAGTAGGAAACGGAATTTAACCAATAAACGTGTTAATGTTTAACATAGAGCGATTCCGACAGTTTTATAGCATCGCACTTTTATTAGGGTTTTAAAAACTGAACTCTAAATTTATAATTCAGAAGTCATAACAAAATGGAGTTATAAAACATGGCAGGATAACTGGTTAACTGGCTTTGATGGTATGGAAACGTTATTTCTGACGTGAGTTTATATACCTCGAACATTACGGGAGCAAAACACAGAAGTTTTCTCTATTTTCTCTTGCAAATATAATGGTATGCAGTGGCTTGTTTCTTCAGTTATTACTACGGACTACTTTTGGTCACTTAAGTCTTGTCTTATCATATATGTATCTAAATATACAACGTGACAGTTGTCAAATGTATTATCGTGCATATAATAAAGGATTGAGATATTTAACGAATATAAATGTATGATATATACTCTATAAAGCATATTATATACTTCGTCATATAATTTTTTTAATAAATGAAATATTATAATAACAGATTACCATTTTTGTTGTAAACTACTTTCAATTCATTGACAGATCTACGCACACATCTTCACGATTTAAAAGTAATTTAATATCATCCCTTTTAGTACGACGTCTATTTGCGCAAATACATATATTACTTCTAATAATTGTTAGCCCCTTCTCATAGTGTTAAGCCCCTTACATATAAAAAGAAAAGGCATCACGATCCAAATTGACTGACAAATTACAAATTGAGAATCGATATTCATCATAGCTGCCTATTACACGGCACTGAATTCTTTAAACGAAATTAAGTCCTTACGCTCCGAACGCAATTATGCTCACGAAAGGTCCTGGGCTAAGGTTCATACGAGGGTACAAGGTATTTTATTCAGTATTGATACTTTTTAATGATTTGATGTTTTAAATTTAATAGGTATTTAAATGATTGTTGGATTGAGTAGTATTACTGCCTTTATACGTATGAATTTGATACATATTATATATATATATATATTTATATTTTTCAGAACACAGTTGATACATAGTACAAACATCAGAGCATTTAACTTTGGAGACGTACTTTTCTGATTTTCTATGTCTATTATTGTAATAAAATGAAAATAATATTCGTGAAATAACCGAATACTGACAAACAAGAGGAAAACATCGTTAGGAAAATCTATATGTTCGTCGAACAGGTAGTAGTCAGTGCTTATAAAAGTCTTACCAAATTTCACATTAAAGTTGTATAATCTGTTCAACACGTGGACTTGAGACGGTCATAGTATTACTACTTGCATGGTCATGAAAGCGTTTTGTTGTTTTAACATATATCTCCTCTAAAACCCATACCCTCCCCGTATGAACTACCGCAGGTAAATGGTACGACTGAGCTGGTGACAGGTCGTGGCTGTCACTGCGGGGCTGCGGACAAACGCCATCAATCACCTCTGCGGGAGACTGACAGAACCCACGCCGGACTGTCACGGGAACCGGGGAAGCGGATGTATGTACTTAGGGATAGAGTAGAGAAGATTGGTAGTAAGTAAGCATATGCGTTTAAAGGAGATCTATTTTAAGTTGTTGTGTTCATGTGATAGTCGAAATTTCAACAAACAGGTACACATACGCGTCACGACTTGTGTATTTACATTCACTTTTTTATTGTGTCTTTTTTTTGTTGTGTGTTGTGTCGGGATAGTATATAAAAAGGCTTTGAGTACCCATTTCTCGTATGAGCCGCTGGAAGCCCAGTTTCACTAGATAGGACAGCACCCAACATTAAAAGTTGTGCATCGTATCGTCGTATACAGGCACTAGCTATCATTTTATCCCTAGGGGTTGGAAGGTTTCCTCACGACGTTTTCCCTCACCGTTGTAGTCTGTAAATTATGCACGTCTATGAAAAATACATTTTAATTTCATTCGTGGGCCAGAGTTGGGATTGGAACATAGAACCTCTAATAAGAATCCAGAGGTCTTCTCCTCTTTATCATGATTTCTCTTAATCTTAATAACCACCTCATGTAAACAACCCACCCCTAGTTTTAATCCACCTTTCTACTACATATGGAAAAGAAAAACACGGTATTTTTAATCATATTCCAAAATATACATATAAAACAACATACATTGTATTTGAATATCTTAAAAACTATTCTTAAAAAAATAACATTTATGTTATCAGAAAAACTTTTAAAATCATAAAAAAATGTACTAAGCAACAAAATACAGTACAAGACTATTAAATTGTTATCTATTAATATCATTCTAATGTCATTAAACTAAAACAGCGTGCAGCTAAACAAAGGCAGTCAAAGGGGCTTTCATTAAATCGATATCGCGTGCATACTCATGACAATTGCTTCGTGGGACTGCGGTCCTGGTAGTGCAGTCTGGAATGAATTTAGTTCTAATAATATAAATATTATCATAATAAGCGTTTTACAGCTACAAAAACATACACAGTATAAATGTTAACAAATAAAACTTACAAACAAAGGGATAAAACTTGTCCATGTTGTTGTTTGCAGCAAAAGGTAATGAATACTTCTCTAGGAATGAATAAACATAGACAACAGATGTTATAAGAGTTATGGTAGATGTACTTATAACTACCAAGTGTGTATGAGGAGGTGTTTGAGGGTCAATGAAGCGACAAACTGTTACCAGAATTGGAAGATGCTCGTGTGGGGTTCACGATCTCTGGCTAACACTTTGTAGGGAAACGGACTTTGTTAACGGACGGACTTGTTGTGGCGTTTTAGGGAATGTATGAAATCTCTAAGTATTGTACACTGTGTTCAATACACGATTTAAACACATTGGTTTTAATATATTTAAAGCGTCTGATGAATACGAAGTTTACTAAGTCACTTTTAACATAACTATCAGTATATCTAACTTAACCTTACCAATAAAAAGGAAGACTCTATCGATTTCATTTATCCCTACGCCCATAATTGCCTCTTACAACATGCTCATGAAAAAGTCTTAACAGAATAATGTACATACTTACATATCACTCCTGATTCCCTGTAGAGGGGTAGGCAGAGATCACGGTTTCCCAACTGTCCTAATCCTGACAATCACTTTCGCTTCATTGTCACTCTATACACACTCGGCATACATAATCATACATAGAATAAATGTATTTGCGTATCAAACTACGAGTATTTTTCTAACCACCAGCCGAAGAGTTGCAATAAACAGCCACATGAAAGAGCAATCAATGCAGTAATTGCAAGGCAGTGGATCAGTAGCCTTACAATTAAGCCTTCGCAGTGAAACGAGGCTCTGTTAAAGTTCCTTTAGCAGTCGCCATGTGTGCACGCGAGGCCGATTAAGAAAGATTGTTTCGTGTTTGTGTTGAGTGAATGGGATTGATGCGTCTAGCGGGTTATGAGCGCCTGGTATTTTGCATAAGCATGTTAAAAGGCAAAATATACTTATATATTTTAATTGAGATAATTTCACACATTGAACTAGCCCCTTAGTGATTTAATTAAAATTTTTTGTTAAGAGTACTGGTCAACGGATATTTAAGAAATATATTATAATAAGTGTATACATACATACAAATCAAGACTAATCCATAGAATTAAATTCCATGTAGAGGAGTAGGCAGAGATTACGGATCCCCATTTGTCCTGATCACATACACCACTTCACGCACCACTTTCACAGACCACTTTCGCTTCATTGACACTCATACACATTTCTCACACACTCGGCGGTTATAGGTACTACTAACGTCACCCTTATTCAATACAGCGTCTATCTGAATGTCATTATATGTCTTATTGGGCCGGTCCCTACAAAACCGCCCCTTCCATTTTACTTACATATTATACTCCTTTTGTCAATCTACTATCATTCATGTCCAAACCATCGAAGCATGCCATTTTCAATCTTAGTCACTACATCTCATTTCAAACTGCAACCTTCCCTTTACACACTATCTTCACTATTTTTAATTCTATCAAAACTAATAGAAAGTAACTATCACATCAATAATAGAAAGTTCACTGCATGTTTTACTACAAAACTAATTTATTATTCGGCTCCATGTTGCCACGTTAGACGCTTTTCCTTTGTCGTAGCATAGAACGTAATCTCATTACACTTTCGAACAAATTACGAACAACGTTACAGTCAAATGAACAAATTAAATATTAATCCAATTTAAAATCGGACCCAAATGTTTTCCTTACGTTTTCGTGGAACCGTGTGGGGATGTAACTTCCCGTCGACACCTCAAGGGTCACGTCCAATGTTACTTGAACCCTGCATTCTACCAAATCACGTTCAGTTGAAGATCATTTGAATTGGATTAATTACGTTAATTGTCCGACCGTGTTTTTTGCAATGTTATTTCTGTACGCTTGTTCCAAACATGCACGTATTCAGGGGATAATAAATTGGGAAATCTTTCAGCTGTTTTTTTCGTTTTAATATTTACTTAATGTTTCCCGTGAGGCAACGGAAGTAATTACATTAAGTTTGGCTTGTAATGTGTTTTTAAGCTGCAGGAGATTTTTGGATTATACTCTTTTAAATCCTTCCTTTCTAGAAGTTACTTGCAACACTTTGGCAATTAGGGATGTTATAAGACGTAAAGTTTGAAGGAAATAAATTTGACTGAGTATTTATATTTAACTTAAATTAAATGAATATAATCATTACAGCAATGTTTTGGCACTAACCCTGATAACATAATAGTCAGTAACTGTGAATGCCAAAAGATTAAACACTTTTATCTTTAAGTAATAGCTTTCTAGTTGACTTTTTCATTTTATTTTATTCTGTAATATGCCATTCACCACTAAGGTTATGTCAGCGAAAGTAAAACACTGATGCCAAGGCGTTTGCACTTCTTGTTATTCCGTCGCCATGGTTATGCCAACGCGCCAGCCACTATAACCGAAGGAAAAACGAGGTGGAAGCTCCAATTCTTCTTCTTGTTAACTCTCATTGACCAAAAACCTACTTAGTGATTAAGACAATGGTTATTAAGGGCCCTGACTACACCAATAGTTCAACAGTTATATGATGCATTATATACTATAGATTAAAGGGAAAACAAATATTTCTATCGGTGATTCTGATAACTCTGTATAAATTATTATTATTGACCTCCATACCTAAACTTTTTATTTGCCGAGATATAAAATATTTAAGACTATATTACTGTTATTTATGCGTTGGTACTTTTATAGTTCTACTCAGTAAGTCAGTGGTTGTGTGCAATATTATATATCAATGGTGAAATTAAACTAATATTTCATATGCTTTCGTTCATGTATTTTTTTGATTTCGAATATTTATCTATATATCTGTTGGTATGTGTATCTGTACTAATACGGAACCAAAAACAAGGAATATTTTATAAGAGTAATGTAAGTTTAATATATTACAAATAAAAATTGACTAAAACGTGTAATACATTTCGAGACAGTCAAAGGTGCAAGAATCCATCTCCGAGATTCTGTAGGTCAGGTAATCCTATGGGTACCTTTCAACCCACATATGAACTCTGCTAGTCAGAACAAAGATATATAGACAGTTATATAGACAGGTAACCAACTTATGCTATAGAACAACACAGATAGTTACGTAAACAATTATCGATGAGTATTGTCTCCAAGGATTTTTTTTTCACAAGAAGTTAACTTAACCTGTAACAAGCGTGTGTGTATGAGAAGGTGTATGATTTTAATGAAGCGATTCTCAGGATCAACACAGATCCGTGATCTCTGCCTTGTCTACAGTGTATCGGGCTTTATGTGTATGTATGGTATGAATTATGTTCATCTAGAAAAGGATGTGTTATTAAGGCTGTATACTGTATGTGCCAGACAGTTGTGTAGTGAGTAGTCGGTTAGTTAAACACTACAAACGTGACAACTCAATAGAGCCTTGGTTTCGTATGATTTATGAAGGCTCCAAAAGCAAACAGTTTTGTTTACATACGCTGACAACTGTTAAGAAATTGTTCAACGTTGCTTTGGTTATTCGGAAAATCAACAACAAAAGTCACTTTTGTGCTGCGTCACTCAAATTTATATCGATGGTTGGTGTTGAGTAAATATACGAAAGTATTGAGTAAACTAAGTCTTGTAAAATAGTGTACTCATTTGCATTTATGTTAATAAGATACAACTAAGTTCAACTAGTTTTTCTTTGAGAAAACTGTTTGTTTAAATAATTTCTTATTTGTAAGTTACTACTCCTCGACGACCTCCGTGGCGCGATCGGTTAGCCGCCTGAACGCTAATCGTGAGGCCCCGGGTTCGATTCCCGGTGGAGGCAGAACTAAACTTTTATTCTGCTTTCCAGTCTGGTCGATGATTATATATGCTAATATAGGTTTCATCTATAATAATAATAATAATAAAGTTATTGGGCACAACAAAACTTAAGCTAGGTACAAACATTGGACAGTGCTCTCCCGAACTAGTCAGAGACTGTATCTCGGGAGAGACACTCTTCCCCTAATTAGTCTTAAAAGTAATCTTAACTTAAGTATATAATTAAAGGTACTTAACAATATAAGGCACTTTAGAAAATAAAAAAATATAGTAATAACAATTACAAACATGATATACTATGTGAAGTGCAGCCCCTTTTTGTGTGCAAGTGTACTGTGAATGAGTGTGTGTAAGGGGGTGAGTAAAATTTGAAATGAGAATATAATAAACATAATACATATATCATATAAATATATATTAAATATATAAGATACAAAGTATAATATAATAAGGCTGCACAGATATAGAAAACGGCTCTCCGAATACATACAATATCTATGGTACATAATATGTTATTTTCCTAACATTTAATTGTGATGGTTTGGCAAATAATGATTCAGTGTCTGTTACTGAAAGACTCTTTAAAAATATAGTAACCCTATGCTTACACTCGAACCGATTTAATTTATAAATATTGATAAAATTGTTGATAACATTATAAAGATTTGGACCTGTATATGCAAAGAAGTGTTCAGCAAAAGTAGTACGCGTAATTGTTGGCGCCATAATATATTTATATGTACACCTTCTTTGCCTGTTCCGTGGTTGGGCATAGTTTTCAACTAGTCTATGTTGTTTGAGGACTATGTCGAGTATATATAGCTATCGCACTGTCAATACATCACAAAACTGTAGAGGTCTTCAGTAGGATAGTAAAATGGCTTAAAGATACATACCTTAAGCAAACCTCTTTGAGCTACTTCTAAAGCTTTCAACGTTGATGTGTATATACCGCCCCACGAAGAAATACAGTACGACAGAATTGATTGTGAAAGTGATATATAGATTTGTCTCAAGCGATTGCCATCCAAGATGTGCCGTATGTGTCTAAATAAATGCATAAGTTTACGGATACGACTACACAGTAATTTAATATGGGGCTTAAAACTCAGATTGTTATCAATTATTATCCCGAGATATTTAATAGTTGTAACTCTTTCTAAAGGTACGCAGGAGCAACCTCTAGGGTAGGACCTACCACAGTCATGGGCGATAATGTTAAATTTGAAGCATCAAGACAATTTCGTAAGGAAAAGCACATATATTTAGTTTTACTTACGTTTAAAGATAGTAAGTTATCCCGAAACCATTTCGTACTAAAGAGAAGCCAGACTGGCATTCGAATAGCATTCCCTCCCAAGTATCACCAAAGAAAAGTAGTGCAGTGTCATCAGCATACGCGAAAATCTGCCCATTTTGTAACTTTAGTTTAGGACGTCATTTATAAAGATTAAAAGAGCAAAGGACCTAAAATGCAATAATAATATGTATAATAAGTAGATATTTCTCAAAAATACGTTGACTAGTTACCTTAACACAAATCTTAAACGTACTTAGCAAGGGGCTAGTTCAATTGGTGTAATAAGTCCTACAACATTAATATTATCATTGACTACTAACACGAGGTAAAATATGATAAAAACTGCTATCTGGTAATAACATAGAAATTAATCATCATCTATACTCGATCAGAAAAATGGATACCAGCTGGCAAGATCATACGACTTCTGATTGCTTATCAACACGAAAACGAATGTAGATTTCACCTTTATCTTACAGATAATTATACATACATATTCCTCACGCCTAATTCCCTGTAGGTAGGCATAGATCATGATCGCATCTGTCCCGATCCTGACAAACTACTTTCGCTTCAATAACAATCATACAGCTCCTTTACACACTCGGCGGTAATAAATACTTCTAACGTCACCCTTTTTCAATATAACGTCTATCTGACCTGTCATATGACTTATCGGGCCGGCGGTATACGTAACCACCGTTCCTTGTTCACTCACACATATTCCTTTGTCGAGATAATATAGTTTTAAGATATTCGCGATTTATACTCATGATTAATAAACTAACGGGACTTATCGCGTAAGTTTTTATATAATAAAATTACCTTTATTAACCCGACGTTTTGGCTACGTTGCATAATCAGTACTTCTGCCCGTGACCATGTTTACTGCAACGTAGCCGAAACGTGCGGTTAATACAGGTAATTTTATTATATAAAAACTCACGCGATAAGCCCCGTTAGTTATTAATCATGAGATAAATATAACCGTAAGTAACACATATAACGCATACATATGTCCGTACTTCACTTTATGATACCGTAGCCATTCCTCCAGAGAAGTGGTATTAAACCATAAAGATAGCAATCAGTTTCCAGGCGGTTAAGCAGGCAAAATTGCACCTTATTAATTAGGCAGCAAATGTCTAATTAGCTAGGGAACAACAAATGTGCCAGTTAAGCCGTGTCGACTCGCAATTACATGTTGTTTATTGTCTTGCTACAGAACGGCTTAAGGCTGTGTGGGGAAAGCCTTTGAGAAGAACGGCAGGATTCTCAGATGTGTACAAACGTACATGGTACCTCTATAATCTCTGTGTGTGCAACTTAAAGGATTAAATTCTTCAGTGAAATACACTTTATAATCCCCGAACAGGTAATAGTGCTTATATATGGCGACATAGCTTACCACCAGTCACATGAGTACAAACTAACTGGTCAACATATGGGTTCGAGGTAGCCTTAGAATTACTACCCCGGCGATTGCGGAGATGGTTACCTGAACTCTCTGAGTATGGATAAATGCTCGTGAACGCGGTTGTCCGTGAAATTTTTATGGACAATAAGAACTAACAATTATTAATCCTATTACTACTACTACCTATTACTACTATTACAGTTAGCTGATAGTTGTCAAAAAGTAAAGCAAATTTTGTGTTGAATTCAATAAAATACGAAATCGAATGGTTCAATAACACCTAAAGTTGCGGTGATTCTAATGATAAAATTCAACAGAATAACAACCTTTAGTATTATTAATCTAGTCCCTTTATATACTACCTATTCTACATACGCCCTACAATACCTTATCAGAACCTTCTTTATTAAAATAAAAGCCTGTAAACAATACCCGCATAATTCTCGCTTCGCAAAATGAGAAATGTAGGTGCCATTTTACGTAAGTGGCCCCTTAACCAAACAAAGAGGTTTAAAGCATTTGTTTCACGACATTGTTATCGCAGCCTACGAGCCGTACTACGTGTGCTCTGTACTACGAAGTGTATTAAGGCTGTTTTGGGAGATGGTTGTGAAATGAAAAGGTTGGTTCTATTTATATACAATAGTATATATAGTGTATATATCTATATATATACAGTTCTGTTACAAAGATATATAAACATTTACATCTTTTATTCCCTTTCTGGGTGGACAGAACCTTGGAGACATGAAAACTTCTCCTTGGTTACTTGTTACCATTAATATTGGGATTGAGGTGTTATATGGAACATAGGTGATAGGTTGCTATTATCCCATCGGCCAATAGATTCCATTTAGAAGAATGGCAGCTAGTTAGCATTCTTTTTACGTCGTAGACTAACACTGTATATACATATATATATATATAAGTAACGCATTTGCTTTTGTTCTTTTTGTTTCCTGTTCGATTTAAAAACTCATTTTTTTCTAGTAAGTTCGATATAAAAGGATAAGTTAACATTGTTTTTTTAAACAAGTAAATAAAATTTATTGCATTAATGATACAATATATATTCGTGCCTTCTAGTACCAACAAAATAGGTAGATATATTGATCGCCACCTTAAGCTGACCAGCGGAAGTTTATATAACAGACTAAGATAACAAGGAGTCACTAACATAACAAAACTACGTAAACTTTTAGGGTGTTTCCAATTCATCTATATAACTTATATCACTCATCCATATAATAATAATCAGCCAATTGCCCATTCTTAATCTAACAATAATGAGTCTTGTTACTTGATTAAATAAATATTAATTTATTAATTGCTATAGAACATGTATAGAAAACCTAAAATTGTAATTTATAATAACATATTTTTTGTGTTTTGATTCGACATTTCCATAATGTTATGGCGTGTTCTCTCCACCCGCATACTAATTATCCCTTAGCAAAATTATAACTAATAAATTACATACATATATATCACGCCTGATTCCCGTAGAGGGAAAGCCAGAGATCACGATCCATTCGTCTTGAACCTGACAGACCACTTTCGCTTCATTGATGCTAATACACCTCCTCATACAAACGCGGCGGTTTGGTACTTCTAACGTCACCCTTTTTTCAATATACCGTCTGTCTGACTGTCATATGTCTTGTTGGCCCGGCCCCTACGTAACCACCTTCCATTCACTCTAAATTTCTTTGTCAATCTACTATCATTCATCCGAATAACATGTCCAAACCATTGAAACATGCCGTTTTCAATCGTATCACTACATCTTCTTTCAAACTGCTACCAAAAACTAATAAATTATAACTTCTTTAAGCAGTTTTGAATCTTATGACCTGCTAAGGCTAAAGAAATGTGTTGTATTATTGTATGAAGGCGAAAAGAGCCCCGTTTTTCATGGCGACGGAATTTAATACGTCATTTTGGCCAGTCCCCTTTGTCAGCTCACAAAGACTGCCTAATAAGATTATCTTTTGTGAAAATTCAAATCAGAAGGACAAATAACTTGCGAAAGCTCTGATATCCGGTACAAAGCTCCCTGAATCGCAATTTGAATAAGATTTCAATAATAATACCTACCACTCTTTGTAATGTTTTCCATTTAATGTTTAAATACTTAAGTAGGTTGTATAATTAAAAGGTTTTATGCACAAACAGTACTGTTAAAATTGAAATAAATATTTGTACATATTAATATTAGTCCTATAATAGATTGGGCGTAACAGAATGCTAAGTATCTGTTGTTTTTCCTTGTTTATCGTAGTGCTTCTTTAAGATTTACATATTAATCTCTACTTTATTTTTTAAAATCAAAGTAAAATAAATTTTATTTAATATAAACACCGTAATGCACATTCATTGAACGTCGAAATATATTGAGTGGTACTGGTTGTCTTACAACTATGACTCTACGCTGGTTCGGAAGTCAGACCAACAAGAAACTATTTTATTTATTGCCCAGTACCAAATGTCAAAACTAATATACATTTTTTTCAATATTAAGTTTTTTTTGTTTTTGTGTTTTTGCATAGCCTTGACGAATATTTATTCAGCCTATGTAAGAAAAAACTTAAGGATATATCTAACCATTATATAATTTTAACGAAAACTCAGATGTTAACACCGTGTATGTACTGAAAAAATATTGCAGAACATGTATCTCAGAATATTTATTCAAGAATTCCGGTGGTTACAAAGCATGATTATGCATGCTTCTAAAAGTATTTCGCCTTGAAACGAGAGAAGGGTGCCAAGGCATTTCCTGAGAGCAAATGTGACGGATTATTTTCGGGATTAGCTTCTTAGCTCCTGTTCAACAGATAATTTAAGAAGCGAAGGCTTTGAGAAACATGAGCCGACAAGATGAAGAACTTGGAAAAAAGGCTTTCGAGGTAATTCAATTGTGTATACGAAAATATAGGTCTTGTTCATTTACTTACGTAGGTAGATATTTTTAGCTCCTGTTTTAGATACTGGTAAACCAATCATGTTAAAATATAATACACTACTCGTTCATGTATATGTATTGCGACTTCTTCGCTTTAAAGACACTCAAGTCATATCTATACTCAGTCTTAAGTAGTCCTTTTTTCACTCTCTTTAATCACCGTTTTACATAACTCATATATAAGTATATTTTTGAAATAAACTCCGGATAAATATGATATCTGTAAAAATAATATTATTACTAATAGCAAGTCCAATTCAATTTAAATGTCCTTATCTTCTGTTAGTACAGAATCTCCTAAAACATTCTTTGACATATAAATCCCAACATTTTCACAAACGAAAGGACAGTCAAACATATCATAAAGGAACGGCAAAAGAGACTAATTTACAAAGAAAGGGCAGGCCCTTGATTTCCCCAAGAGAGCGGAGGAACTTATGCGCGAAAGTTTATTTTATCTTCGCAAAACAAATTTCATGAATAAAATTATCCTTTGTAAATAAATCGAGACTCAATTGCCGGCTGACATGAGGCATGCGAGTCAGCTGGGTCGAGGAATGGCCAGTACAGTGCTATGCTTTAAATGGAAGAAAATAAATTGAGTTTTCTTTGGTTCGGTAGCTGGGTCTTGGTAAAGTTTGATAGAACAGCTTACCCAGCTTTGAAACTTATGTATATTTGAAGTAATTTGATAAAGCAACTATGCTTTGAAACTTTTAAATACTTACGTAGGTACTGATATATACCTTTACTAATCTAAGTAAGATATATGAATGATAGGTATATCATATTTGATTCATTCTGATAAACAAGACATTTAATAGTCAATAAAATTAAGAATAAAATCTGACTCTCTTAATACATTTAGAATACCTAAAAGCATCATACTTCAATCTACGAGTATGTATGTTTACGTTATAAGTATATACTCAGTTTAATTACTAACGGCACTTTCACCCCAGAACCTCTCATAAGCAGCCTCCGTAAATTAATGAGAAGATTATTAGCCATAAATAGGCATATTATTAATTAAGTGTGCCATAAAGTACCGCCTAATCTAACGTTACGAGACTCTTATGGCGTTTATTATGATCTCTTTAATATGAAACCGACGCGGGAACGGAAATTCGTAGTATGAAACTGGAAAGTATACTATAAACGTATATGATTTAAAAATTTACTGTCTAGCACAAAATGTACATACGAGTATAGTTGCCGTGTATGTAAAAGGATGTATGGGTGTGAATGAAGTGAAAGAGGTTTGTCAGAATCAAATATAGGTTATACCGAATTTTATTGTTTCAAATCTTTTTGATTGATAAATTTTAAGTTTTAATTTAGTTGTCTTAAAAACATTCTCTTGTTGGCAAAAACTGAGTTTTAATATAAGGCTTCAAACCTTCTCTTATTAACAAAAAAAAGAGTTTTAATTCAAAGCTCCGTCTGCTTTAGTAATCACTACCATGATTTGCAAGCAAAATCTGCATTTCTCGCACGAAAATCTCATCAAAAATTTGTTTATGAATTCGTAAAAATACGAGAGAAGAGAGATACTCCAATTTAGTGCTCAAAAGAAGTCTAGGTTTTGCTCAGGAGCTAGTTTTAACTGTTCATTTGCTTCTGTTAACTTTTCTAATTCAGAAACTTGGTGTGTTTAACCTCACATTTACGTCTAGCAACGAATTTTCTCTGTTTCTACAGCTGAATGTAAGAATGTTCATATATGCTTATACATTCATCTAATGTCTTTAATATAATTAGGTAGACAGATAATAATTCAATAGTGCAAATTTATAACGTGATGTAATACATGATAATAAATGTATCTGTTTGAGGTTAAACTACACTGAGAACAAAACCTTACTTATGATAAGTTTATCATAGAAACACGTAAAAATAAATACATACATATATTCACGCCGTTACGTCTAAAGGGATAGGCAGAGAATTTCAATCGCCACCTGGAACGATCCAGACAAATCTCTCTTGCTTCACTTATACCCATTAATCTTCTCATATGTCATATGTCTCATGGTCTTTTGTTATTTACACTACGTACACCCTTTGAGAGCTTTGAGAAGAATGTCTCCAATTTAATCTATACAAGTTCTATGCGGCCTACTCCGTCCAACACTACCTACCCCTTTGGCTTCATATATTCCTTTTGTAATCCTCCTTTCATCCATTCGGTCCATGTGCTCAAGCCTCCACAAAAATACTATAAAAAAATGTTGTATCCCGGTTTAGCTAGGAATAACCTGTTTTTGACACCAAAAAAGTATATTTATATACAACAGACATACATATAGGTAAAAGGTAACTAGAAGAACATAAAAATGGTGAGGAAATCTGCCTATCTCTCGGGATAGGTAATACCCATTGGATATATACGGCGATACAGTTCACTACCTATCACGTTGGGTGCTGTCTATCTAGTGAAACGCACCGGTGTGAAGTTATCTGCCAAAAGTTATCTGCCAATATAACCCGACCAAATTAAATTTTTTTTTGTTCGAATTTGGTAAATCGATGTATTGTATTAAAAATCCATGCTAAATAGGCTAATTATAATAAAAAACACTTCCTCAATGATTAAAGATTCATTATAATTGATATCTATGAAGAAATATACAACTATATTATCGTCATAATGACTTGTTCTTCATGCACTATGTATTTATGACCGTAACATAGTGAAATTACACATATGACTTCTTAAAAATCTATATGCAATAGCACGTGCTGATAAAATGCTATCACGCCATAGCATATTCACCCCCCGCTATTAAGCAAAGGGTAGACAATAAGCTGAAGAAACAGAATAACAAATATTTGAAATATGTTTTCCAATATAACATGACATCTGGCCATTTAGCCACCTCGTACACTATATCGAATATAAGTCTAATTCAGGGCTATCCATTGGTAAAAATATCATCCCCCTGTGAAGGGACTGAGGGGTCGAAATTCACGTTGGAATGTAATCTATAAAATGATTTTCGTACTTTCCTCACAAATATTCACATAAACCTTGTGAAAAATCACATCTAGTCAAAAACAACTACCATCATAGGACTAAAATAAAGCTGCTTATCTAATGACATAATATTCATCCCCCATGGTGGGGTATGGGGGTGGCAATACGCAAATGATATAAAAATGGTCAATTTTCGAAATCACTTTTTCAGCTATATCTCAAAAACTGTGTTTTTAGCCAACATAGGTGGCTCATGAGACATAGATCTTGACATTTGCTAGCGATTGACATATAAATCATCAGCCTATCTAGGGGCTCAGGGGTCGCCATCAGACTTGGAAAGTTATCAGCCAATTACGTTGCAGCGCTGAATAGCCTGTATCTCCCTAACTGTTTATTTAGTCATAATCATCTTTTGACTGGAGTAAACCAACTAGTAATGCTATGATATGACATAGACATCATTCCCTTAAAGTGGGGTGGGGGGTTGGTAATACATCGAGGAAATAAAAATGACGATTCCTTAGGAAATTAGTTTTTCTGTCATAACTCAAAAACAGTGTTTTTAGCCAACATAGGCGGCTCATCAAAGATAGATCTTGTCATGTGCTATCGATTGACGTATAAATCATCAGCATAAACTAGGGGCTGAGGGGTTGCCATCAGACTTGGAAAGTTATCTGCCAATTTCGTATTCTCATACGATCAGATTCGTTCGTCTGCCCCTTCTAAGCCGCTCATTCAGCCAACATAAGCTACAGTCATACAATCAATATTACTCTGCCCTATCTTATGACATAGGTTGTATCCCCTATAGTGGGGTATGGGGGTGGCAATACGCAAATGATATAAAAATGGTCAATTTTCGAAATCACTTTTTCCGCTATATCTCAAAAACTGTGTTTTTTAGTCAACATAGCCGGCTAATGAGAGATAGATCTTGTCATTTGCTATCGATTGACATATAAATCATCAGCATAATTAGGGGTTGAGGGGTCGCCATCAGACTTGGAAAGTTATCAGCCAATTACGTTGCAGCGCTGAATAGCCTGTATCTCCCTAACTGTTTATTTAGCCATTATCATCTTTTGACTGGAGTAAACCAAATAGAAGTGCTATGATATGACATAGACATCATTCCCTTTAAGTGGGGTGGGGGGGTTGGTAATACATCGAGGAAATAAAAATGACGATTTCTTAGGAAATTAGTTTTTCTGTCATAACTCAAAAACTGTGTTTTTAGCCAACATAAGCGGCTCATCAGAGATAGATCTTGTCATTTGCTATCGATTGACGAATAAATCATCAGCATAACTAGGGGCTGAGAGGTCGCCATCAGACTTGGAAAGTTATCTGCCAATTTCGTTTTGTCATACGATGAGATTCGTTCGTCTGCCCCTTCTAAGCCGCTCATTCAGCCAACATAAGCTACAGTCAAATAATCAATATTACTCTGCCCTATCTTATGACATAGGTTGTATCCCCTATAGTGGGGTATGGGGGTGGCAATACGCAAATGATATAAAAAATGGTCAATTTTCGAAATAACTTTTTTCCGCTATATCTCAAAAACTGTGTTTTTAGCCAACATATGCGGCTCATGAGAGATAGATCTTGTCATTTACTATTGATTGACATATAAATCATCAGCATAACTAGGGGGCTGAGGGGGTCGCCATCAGACTTGGAAAGTTATCTGCCAATTTCGTTTTGTCATACGATCAGATTCGTTCGTCTGCCCCTTCTAAGCCGCTCATTCAGCCAACATAAGCTACAGTCATACAATCAATATTACTCTGCCCTATCTTATGACATAGGTTGTATCCCCTATAGTGGGGTATGGGGGGTGGCAATACGCAAATGATATAAAAATGGTCAATTTTCGAAATCACTTTTTCCGCTATATCTCAAAAACTGTGTTTTTAGTCAACATAGCCGGCTAATGAGAGATAGATCTTGTCATTTGCTATCGATTGACATATAAATCATCAGCATAATTAGGGGCTGAGGGAGTCGCCATCAGACTTGGAAAGTTATCAGCCAATTACGTTGCCAGCGCTGAATAGCCTGTATCTCCCTAACTGTTTATTTAGCCATAATCATCTATTGACATGAGTTACCCAGTAATTTAAAATAAGCTTTTTTTTATTTTATATGTACATATTTTGGTTGAATTTTATAAATATTAATTCATAGATGGCATTCCAAGTTTTGATGGCGACCCCCTTGCCCCTAGATAGGGTGATGATTTATAAGTCAATCGATAGCAAATGACAAGATCTATCTCTCATGAGCCGCCGATGTTGGCTAAAAACACAGTTTTTGAGATATAGCGGAAAAAGTGATTTGGAAAATTAGCCATTTTTATATCATTTGCGTATTGCCACCCCCATACCCCACTATAGGGGATAAAACCTATGTCATAAGATAGGGCAGAGTAATATTGATTGTATGACTGTAGCTTATGTTGGCTGAATGAGCGGCTCAGAAGGGGCAGACGAAAGAATCTGATCGTATGACAAAACGAAATTGGCTGATAACTTTCAAAGTCTGATGGCGACCCCTCAGCCCCTAATTATGCTGATGGTTTATATGTCAATCGATAGCAAATGACAAGATCTATCTATCGTGAGCCGCCTATGTTGGCTAAAAACACAGTTTTTGAGATATAGCGGAAAAAGTGATTTGGAAAATTGGCCATTTTTATATCATTTGCGTATTGCCACCCCCATACCCCACTATAGGGGATAAAACCTATGTCATAAGATAGGGCAGAGTAATATTGATTGTATGACTGTAGCTTATGTTGGCTGAATGAGCGGCTTAGAAGGGGCAGACGAACGAATCTGATCGTATGACAAAACGAAATTGGCAGATAACTTTCCAAGTCTGATGGCGACCCCTCAGCCCCTAATTATGCTGATGGTTTATATGTCAATCGATAGCAAATGACAAGATCTATCTTTCATGAGCCGCCTATGTTGGCTAAAAAACACAGTTTTTGAGATATAGCGGAAAAAGTGATTTGGAAAATTGGCCATTTTTATATCATTTGCGTATTGCCACCACCCATACCCACTATAGGGGATAACAACCTATGTCATAAGATAGGGCAGAGTAATATTGATTGTATGACTGTAGCTTATGTTGGCTGAATGAGCGGCTTAGAAGGGGCAGACGAACGAATCTGATCGTATGACAAAACGAAATTGGCAGATAACTTTCCAAGTCTGATGGCGACCCCTCGGCCCCTAGTTATGCTGATGATTTATACGTCAATCGATAGTAAATGACAAGATCTATCTCTGATGAGCCGCTTATGTGGGCTAAAAACACAGTTTTTGAGTTATGACAGAAAAACTAATTTCCTAAGAAATCGTCATTTTTATTTCCTCGATGTATTACCAACCCCCCACCCCACTTAAAGGGAATGATGTCTATGTCATATCATAGCACTACTAGTTGGTTTACTCCAGTCAAAAGATGATAATGGCTAAATAAACAGTTAGGGAGATACAGGCTATTCAGCGCTGCAACGTAATTGGCTGATAACTTTCCAAGTCTGATGGCGACCCCTGAGCCCCTAGATAGGCTGATGATTTATATGTCAATCGCTAGCAAATGTCAAGATCTATGTCTCATGAGCCACCTATGTTGGCTAAAAACACAGTTTTTGAGATATAGCTGAAAAAGTGATTTCGAAAATTGACCATTTTTATATCATTTGCGTATTGCCACCCCCATACCCCCACCATGGGGGATGAATATTATGTCATTAGATAAGCAGCTTTATTTTAGTCCTATGATGGTAGTTGTTTTTGACTAGATGTGATTTTCACAAGGTTTATGTGAATATTTGTGAGGAAAGTACGAAAATCATTTTATAGATACATTCCAACGTGAATTTCGACCCCTCAGTCCCTTCACAGGGGGATGATATTTTTACCAATGGATAGCCCTGAATTAGACTTATATTTGATATAGTGTACGAGGTGGCTAAATGGCCAGATGTCATGTTATATTGGAAAACATATTTCAAATATTTGTTATTCTGTTTCTTCAGCTTATTGTCTACCCTTTGCTTAATAGCGGGGGGTGAATATGCTATGGCGTGATAGCATTTTATCAGCACGTGCTATTGCATATAGATTTTTAAGTCATATGTGTAATTTCACTATGTTACGGTCATAAATACATAGTGCATGAAGAACAAGTCATTATGACGATAATATAGTTGTATATTTCTTCATAGATATCAATTATAATGAATCTTTAATCATTGAGGAAGTGTTTTTTATTATAATTAGCCTATTTAGCATGGATTTTTTAATACAATACATCGATTTACCAAATTCGAACAAAAAAAAATTTAATTTGGTCGGGTTATATTGGCAGATAACTTTTGGCAGATAACTTCACACCGGTTTGAAACGCGGGCTTCGAGTGACCCATACCTAACATGCCTGCGAAATTTCAAACATGGGCACCCAAGCCTCTGACTAGCCTGCCACAATAAAAAACGGGAGTGTGTATACGCAAGTCGTGAAACGTACATCAAACATAAGAGTAACGTTTATCAGGTAGTAGTTAGTGCTTGTAAATGGCAGCATGGCTTACCACCTCACATTGAGTAATGACTAGCTGATAAACACGTGGGTTCGAGGTGGCCATAGAATACTACCTACCTACTACCTTCGCATTTCCGGAGATGGACACCTGAACCTCTGACTACCCCGCCAGAATGAAAAAAGTCATGAAACGTACATTAAACATGAGAAAAACATGTACCACTTTAGTACACAAAAAATGAATACAACGAGCAATTCAGTGCTGTTTCGAATTTCAAAAGTGTATTTCCTCGCGATTTAACACAAAGTATCAAAGCGCAGAGCAAGAAGTTAATCCGTCGGGCGGTCCACAACAAAGCTCTTTGTGACTCTCAGAATCTGACAAGGAGAATATAAGCCTTTCTTTTCGTTGTATCTTTTACGAGGAAAAACATTGTGAGGAAGAAAAAATAGTGTGACGATCTGTAATTGGCCTTACTGAAGTTTTAAAATACATTGCTTATAACATCACAACCCAAATAGTACTCCTTGGAGATGTGTAAAAGTTATATTATATCTGTAATTGATACAATGTTTATTATAAATAAATTATTTTGTGTATGTTTATTATTTGGTATTCTTGTGCTGCCGGAGGACCAATGATGCAGTCTAGCTGCACCATATACTGAGGCAGCCCATTTTCTCTGCGTCAACGGTTTTCATAATATATATGTAGTGAATAAATTGTTTTCTTACTTTCTTTATCGTCTTTAAAGTTCTGGCTACCCCGAAAGGGATTAGAGGATGTGAATGTATATGAACATATTTTGCAAGTATAATAAATACGCTCTGGAATTTAATAAGATAAATAAATCTGCCTGTTTCTAAGGATAAGCAATAGTCATTGCAAAGTGAGATTATGTGCTACGTATTTCCCGTGCAGCTTAGATATAATTTCATTTACTTAGAAAATGTAAGACTCAACTAAAGATCAATGGAATGTATAAACTGGGCGATGGGCTAGCCACCAATATTTCTTACCTATGTCATCATCATTCATTATTATGATGGTAACTATGACAGGTGAATTGTATATCCGAGGTTCTATCAACCCTAAAAGAGTTTAAACGACACGAATATATATATATATATATATATAGGTAATTGAATTTGAACAGATCTCGTGAGAGGTTCCAAAGAGGGATTGGCGAAAGATTTGAGGCTTTTATTTGAGGGCGGGAGGCAATGTGCTGATAAACTTAGAAGGATCTATTTGGTGTGTGGTGTCGAACATGAAAATATAGCGAATTTAATGCTCAAAATTTTTGTAGAAGTAATAAGTTTATATTTTCGTTTTATCGAACCAAATATTCCATAATGCTATTTTTAATTTTCATTTTTCACTTCCTAACTGTTAATATACGTATTTTAATATTTATTAGTCTAAGATTTACATTAAACCAAACTTGTATGTTCTTTGTCTATGGTTCGTCAACAAAGCAACTTAGTGAAAGTTGAAAATACAAATAATTACTTTTGGCAGAATATTTAGTCAATTTTGACGAACTGGCTAAATATATTCGCTTTGGGATTATATTAGGATCCTCAACTGGAACGAACCGAAGAACAGGGAAGAGAAGAATTGGAGCTTCGACTTCGTCTTTCTTAGGTTGTAGCGGCTGACGGCGTTGGTGTATCCATGGTGACGGAATAACAAGAAGTGCAAACGCCAAGGCATCAGTGTTTGTACTTGAGCCGACATAACCTTCGTGGTGAATGGCTTATTAAAGTTTTTTGTTTTACTCAATTTTTGTTTGCAATTAACCGGAGTCCCTTAGATAGGATAGGATAGAAGAACGGCAGCTAATTAGCATTCTTTTTACGCCTAGACTAGAACGGGACTTGAATGATTATAAACTTGTATTTATTCTTAAAAGATACCTTATTAACTTAACCAGAACATTTCAAGTTTGATAAGTTTGTTGGTGGTTTAAAATAAATCGCTGTTTCTCTTACATTGTGGCATATGTCGATTAGAGCCTTGCCGACAGACAAAGGCATTTGAAGCGTAAAATTGATCTTGCATAGGTTTTCAAGACGCATTTAATTTTACATACGTTAAAGACAAAAAGATTGAGATGAAGTGTGTTAATATTTGCTAAGAAATTCTGTAATTATGTTATCGAAAAAGTGTTTAGTCTTGGTAGTGTGTATTATATTGCCAATTTTACATATCGATATATAAATTTACGTCCTTGAATCTCTTACAAGGTGTACAGAACCTCGGAGATACAAAATGTCATTTACTATGTGAGACCGGGTCGTTTCACGATAAATTAATAAAGATATAAATACCATTATTTTATTCGACGTTTCGACCCAGTTGCATAGGTCGTGGTCGCGGAAAGACTGGCGTTTCAGCTGTCTGTCTACCTTCACAATTGGAATTTTTGTTAATTCATAACACGAACGTTTGATATAACGTACAACCCTAATATTACTACTAAAAGGAAACCTTGGAGATGAAGACAAGGAATATAAAAAATAGCGAACTAAGTCCAAGGTTCAATAAATACACAGGAACTATTATTTCTCAAGACATCTCTGGGGTCGGAATCACGCATCCGACTCGGGAACAATCGGGAAATTGCTTTGCTCTCCCATTTGAATTAATAGGGTTCAACCATATTTAGGTTGAATGTACTATTTGGGGTAAACAGTGGAAGTTATTGGTTAACTTAGAGGGTCTAGCCGTTTAGATAAGCTTGAATGGGTAGCCCTAAATATCTATTTATTTATGTACTTACTTTGATTATGGTTTATTGATCTGTTAGATATTGAGTCTGTACTGTGGTCTTTTTTATTTAGAAGTTGAGATATCAGAATTTTTAAGAACATTTTCGTTTATTTATATAGGAATAAACTTTTTTATGAAGTATCTGATATGTCAACATACACTGCTTTACTAAGAAACAATATAAAAACGATGGCTTTTCATATTAGATTATGAAAAAAAATGTTTTCAGGGTAGTCATGAGTTGCTTAATCATAAAATGTTATAATTGATATCGTCTAAGGACCACGGACTACTGAAACCAATAGTTTTGACATATTTACAAAAGTAATTTTTGAAAAAGGCAGTTATGCTCAAGCAATTTTCCACAATTGTACAGTAAATAAGATGTACTTCACATTAAATTGCGAAGTCGTAGCATTAAAAACATTTTCTCTTAAACAATGTTTCACTCAACCTCCGCACTGTATGTATTCAAATAATAGAAAACCTCATAACCCTCTTAGGAACACCCGTCAAGGGAGGAGCGAAATGAAATATACCTTTCATTATTCCTGAAAGTACTCCCGAATATTGCCAATAAAACATTCCCTCCAGTTGGAGGGATGCGCTGGATTAATGCCCTGTCATCGTTGTACAGTTCCCCTTGACGAATAATGTACTTTAGTACTGAGGTAATAATATTGTAGGACACTATTACACCGATTGAACTAGTCCCTTACTAAGTATAGCTAAGACTTGTGTTAAGGGTACTGGTTAACGTATATTTAAGAAATATATACTTAATATACATGGATAAATAAAAATATAGCATATATTATAATCAACGTAAAAACAGAAAATTAACGTAGTCCTCATCTCGGCTTCCACCGGGAATCGAACCCGGGGCCTCACGATTAGCGTTCAGTTGGTTAACCAATCGCGCCACGGAGGTTGTCAAATTCGAGGTCGTTGTAGTATGAGGTGTATGATCCTGAGTTTTGTTTCTTACATTAGTGTATATTGTACATAGGTTACGTATATATAATATGAATTAAAAACTATATAAACCACGATTATTTTATAAATATTCTGGTCACGGTTGAATTATTTAAAAGACATTCATAAATTTTATAATAAAGTGACAATTTACTATACATAATTTTAAATTATCATGTGTACGACACATAATAATGTATAATTTGTATGTATCATTTGTTGCACAAAGATATAATATGAAAACAACATAGCATAAATTTATTGATATAGGAATAATATAAAGACTTAAAAAAAATCTTTGAAAAGATTTTTTTCAGTATGTCATCGATCGAAACACTTCTAACCAATCACCTTTCATATGACTACACCACCACATCTATCAATTTACCAACTGAAAACCTTTCATATTGTCCTATAGGCATCCAGTTTCAGACCTAGATTTTCCACACTGTACCTAGGCTTGCTATTTTAAAATCGCTTCCTACGAAGTATTCAGTTTTCATTATCCCAAAGCAAGGCTTTTAGGGGAATCAGATTAATGTCAACGAGCACTATGCTTTTAAGCCTGCTCACACTCGATGGGATTTCACACGTGAATTTATTTCAATAACGGCGCATGGCCTCTGCTTTTAGGCTGATAGGAAAAAGGCAGGGTTTCTAAGTAGTGTCCCTATGTGAGAACTGTAAAATATCGGTTCTTGTTAGATCATCATATTTTAACAGTGATAGGACCTTAGTCCACTAATACGTTCAGTATTTATACAATAATACGTCAGTAGCAGTAATTTGACACCCGTTACTCCACTTACAACTTTACGCCACTGAAGTGCTATCGAACTGCGTCTAAAGTACAAAACAGCTAATGCACTAATCAATTGTACCTCAATATCAGATCAGCAGCGTTATTTTTAGTACTCCACTATTGTTTTTACAGCTTTGTCTAAGCTTAATCGTAAGCGAGTGCACCATTGAGTTGATACTAAAGCGCTACTGACGCAATCTTGAGACAATATCGAGGTACAACTGTAAAAGATTAGAATTTTAGCAGACTACCACTTTTGCAGCAGTCATGCTGTTAGTGATGCAGTGACAACGCAGTTTTATCGCCGTCATAGTTAATTAGTGGACTAAGGCCCCTGGGCGTGGTCAAACATTTGATGGGTGACCGTATACATTCTACCGCGTGTCGCAATTGCTTTGTAGTGATGACTAGTTAAGTCTGTATCTACTTAACGGTTGTAAATCGCATTCGTATGTATAAAATAAGAGTAGTTTTTGTTTTATTGGCCGTTGAGCTAGCAGTTTTTTAACAACTGATTAAGGCCTTATAACATTAAATCATACGTCTATGTGAATGGGTTATTAATGCCTCAAAACTCCGTCTGCCGTTCAATTAACCAATGGTCATAATAAAAGTATAACACGTATGAAAACTCTGAAAAATTAAACATTTTATTTACATATGTACCAACCGCTCTTTGAGCGCAAAATGTTCACCCAATCGCAAAGAATTGTTGGAAACAAACAGATTGTAAACGAAATTGGTTTATCTTCAGAACCCTCTTGTCTGCGAACAACAACATTACGATCTTTAACACGAGAGGGCTTTATGTGTCTTTTATCACGCGCCGTGGAGGGAGCAGTCTAGACTTTGCCCTTACACGATAATAGAATGGTACAAGTACTATTGTTTGTTTACTAGTACGTACATACGTACAAACGGGATAGGCAGAGACCATCGTAAATACCTGGAACGATCTTGATAAATATATCTTGCTTCACTGAAACACATTAACCTTTTCATGTATGTTCTTCCGTTCTTCACGCTACGTACTTCCGCCCTGAGAAGAATGTCGCTAATTTGATCTGCGTACGTTCTACGGCTACTACTAGTATTAATATATAATATGACCATGATCACCTTTGAGTAAACAGTTGTCTCTTATGTTATGCTGATAAGTCTGAATTCACTCCCTAACTCTGTAGACAGAACCTTAGATACATAATGTATCCTAGGTCACCTACCAACTTAAACAAACCTAAGGATTCTAATGACTGCAACATGAAAAAAAAACTAACAATTGCCCTTTACCATACATAGATTAATTAAATTGTAACCTTATCAGAATGCATATTCTTTTTATGCCATTCGTATACAACTCAAACTTACACCCTGTTCTCAATATCTCCAAAGCATATTGTTCAGTAGAAATTGCATTTGCACTTTTCACTTCGTATACGTTCTTTAACACACTCCCGGAGATTAGTTTGGAGGGACAAGAAGCAAAAAACATACACTACGTGTTATGAACAGTGTTGTGTGTGACAACCTCCGTGGCGCGATCGGTTAGACGCCTGAACGCTAATCGTGAGGTGCCGGGTTCGATTCCCGGTGGAGGCAGAGTTTAGAACTACGCTTTTCTTCTGCTTTTCAGTTTGGCGTAGATTATATATGCTATATATGTATTTATCTATATATAATAAGTATACATTTCTTAAATATACGTGGACTATAGTACATTCGCATTAAGAAAATAGTGATGTCATCATGTCCCGACGATTTGACCAATGAGACGTGACAACTGTCGTCTGCAATTGGTCGATGTGAATTGTTTTCTCATTTACTAACGTCTCATTGGTCAGTTTAACGTCTATATATCATGACGTCACTATTTACCTTAACGCGAATAGACTATAGTACCCTTAACACTAGTCTTAAATGTAATTAGCAAGGGGCTAGTTCAATTGGTGTAATAATGTCCTGCAATATTATTATTATTTATGTACTTGTACCTTGAAAGTGTGGTCAGAAAAAAGTTATAAATAATCTTACGTCACATGTACGATAGTGTTGTAAACAAACATACACATTGGCAGGGCATAGGCAGAGACTATCGATCCCCATCTTAAACAATCCTGACAAGTCTCTCTTGCTTCACTAACATCCATTAACCTTCTCATACATGATCATCTATAGCCTTTTACTCGAATAATTGAGGTTTTAAAAAGTAAATTTCACTCGAAAACGACATGAACAAGTTTTGTAAACTATTTTGAGACTAACCTTTAACCATTTAGAAGATTTTTAAGCCTTATCACTGTATCAAAAATTTTCATTCTTGATGTTTAATATTGTGTCAATGTTATTTAGTGCACTGAATAAAGTATTTTCTTTCCTTGTGAATAAAGTGTTTTCTTTCTTTCATTATTTGTTCATTCAAATTCTTAAATATTCATTTATCATTCTCTCAATATTCAATATACAATGTCAATATTTTACATTTACCCATATCCCGCACTCAGCCAATACCGTACACTATAAACCAGGTGGCAGCACCGAAAAGAAGCATGTACTTTAACAGCCCCATAAAACTTTTAAGGCTGTAACGTAAACTGCTGTTTTATTTTGTCCTTTAATTCGCTACAAATTCGTTTCGGTCACTTACCTCTATAAAACGAATTCTCAAAGGAGTTTCTATCTGAACCAACGTGACAATTCGTGACAGCGATTCACGGGGATTTCATTACAGTTTTATGCACTCTGTCAACGTTTTTACAATGCACAATGTTGCTTTTATAGTTGAAGTTGGAATCGAAAGCGTGATCGTAAAGCTGTAACTATCAAGTGTATTTATACAATAAAATGCATCCTTGAATGGGTCAATAAAAATAGTCATGACACATGCAAAAAACTTTAAAAAAGTGAATGGATTTAAAGACAAAGATACCTTTGGAAAAATGAAAATATACGCACATAAAATATGAACGTAAGGTATTAACATGGATATAAAATTACTACTTACCTCGTGAAGATGGTCGAGTAAACTTACAAAACTTACTAACCGAAGCTGTATAGAGCTTAACTAATTACTAACCGAAGGTAGTCATGGAAATGTTGGTATGTTTCCAGAAAACAGACGTCACTATAATTTTATGAAAGAATGAAAATGTTGTACAAATAATATAGTGTAATCCTATGTAGTTACAATACAAGTACATTCACTTTCTATAATACCTTTCGGTGTGGAAAGAACCTTAGAGACAATAACATCTCAAAGACCACTTTTAACATGAATATTTGGGTTGCAATGTTATACAGAGCACTGGTGTTGAGTTGTTAACCTGTCTCCCAACAGATTCACCACTTACGACATATCAGGAAGAACGGCAGCTAGTTTGCATTCTTTTGTGTCCCAGATAGCAAATGAATGCAGTTAGATTGTATATAACCATTAAATCTATGTTATTTTAGACATTTTAGGCATTCGTGATATAAACACACCCCTGTTTAAGGAATAATGTATATCTATCTATTATCCTACATTATTCCCCACAGTTCTAAGACTGTGTAGCAAAGGTTTTTACAGTACGAAGAACACATTGGAGCAAGCGAGCAAGGGATTGTCCAAATGGACGTCATTATTTGCGCTCCTTGTGTGTGACACGAGATGATGTATTCGGTACTTTACACGGCTCGGCGCAAAAGCTCCGACACGCGATTCTGCTATTCACTAAGATATATATAAATATATATATATATATATGTGTGTGTATGATGCTCGATGCCCTGTAGAGAGGTAGATGGAGATAACGGATCCTCATTTGTTCCGATCCTGAGAAACCACTTTCGCTTCGTTGACGTTTAGTTTTCTACCTCATACACACGCGCCGGTTATAGGTACTTATAACATCACTCTTATTAAAGATCTACGTCCATTCACGTCTATCTGACTGTCATATGTCTTATCAGGCCGTTACAATACTTGTTAAAAGAAATTTAAATCCTATAAATATGCTCTTCTTAGGATACTTACGCCCTGTACAATATAGTTGCTAGTACATTGAATCTTTCTACGCATTTGTAAGGTAAATTACAAGCCGTAACCAGATATATAATTAAACATACTTTAATCTATTTATATGTAGGTATCTATAAAACCAAAATATAACGAATAAGTACAATGCACCTGTCACGTTGAATATTAAATAAGTCAAGATCGGGACAGATGGGGATATGTAATCTCTGCCTACACCTCTACAAGGAATCAGGCCTGATATGTATGTATGAACAAATAATAATAATACCTACAAAATAGTAGAACCAACCAACTGTTTCCAACATTTCAGAATGAGGTGTGTTCACCTGAAACGTATGTAGTTAAGTAGTTGTTCAAGGCGGCCATTTCTCTTGTCACTCAGCGGTCATTAAATATTGTACTCCCCACGTTTACTTCACAAGAGCTCTTAGTAAGCACTCCTTTTCTAAAGAGGTGGGACAGTAATAATAAGGTATGTGTAGAGATGAGTATAAACTGTATTATGAGTAGAACTGTATTTATAAATGTCACGGTTGTAATTACTGTAAAATTAGACAGAGTATTTTAATGAATTATACAATCAAATACATAGGATATTCTATCTGGTCTGGGAAGTATGTTCATGGCTAACCAGCTACCATTCTTCATAGAGTAGCCACTTAAATTATTAGTAATGGCTTACACTCAAAAATGGATATTTCGGTATATTAATACTATTTTATGTCAATTATTTCGCACCAATTTCATATAAGTTCGGAAAATAATTTCAAATAATTATGTCTGAGCACATATTCTGTTATTACCGTCGTATTTATCCTTAAAGGCACTAACTACTGAATAGTGAGTACCCAGAGACGATGTATGAAAAGGTGTATGAGTTTCAATGAGGCGAAAGTGGTCTGTCAGGGTCGGGACAAATTCGTGATCTCTGTCTACACCCCTACAGGGAAACGGGCGTGATGTCCACAAATGGACAGTATCATAAATATTTATAGCTCACACTCCTACTAACTATCCCAGAAACCTTGTTTATGTTATGACGTTGAAACGAATCTGAATTTCCACACTCGTGCTCTAGAAGTGCGGGTTGGCGTCACGTGCACTTAAAAGTTGTTGCGGTTCGCAGTCACGCCCCCTTGCGGCGGGAATAGAAAACTTTATCGGACGATATGACAACTGCCGGTACTCGGAATTGCAAAATATATGGTCTGTGTGCCATGTAGGGGTGATATATTTGGTTCGGTAACGTGTAATAGTGGCTTAGGAAAGAACTTTTCAATGAAAAACGGACGTCTTTTACTACATAAGTAATAGATGCTTTGGATGGTTTAACTTTATCCTTTTAATGTTACTTTCTGTATGGAACATGACATATAAAGAATGCTAACTTACTGCCATTTTTCTAGCACGTCGTAGGAGGCGATTAAGGCACTAGGGGTAAATGGAATCTACATATTTCAATGTTCCACATGACATCAAAACCCCAATATATATAGCTAAAAAGTAAACTTGAAGATATTATTGAGTCTCCGAGATTCTGGTCAAGCCAAAAGGAAATTATCAACTGTTATGTATGTATAAATTATGAACTGTTATAAACAGATAATATAAACGCCATAATATCGTTATTTTTATATTTACTGTATGTTCTCTTTAACATAGGCTTCGGTTAAAGCATTTGTCATTTTCGTGGAATTGTAAACTAATATTAGGTAATAAGTTTTAATTCAAAGTCTTTTGAAATTTTACTATTTATCTATCTAAAGTAACTATATTACACACCGCCGCTGTTTCAATAACATCACCGCACTAATAACCGAAGACATCATATAGCCAACTTATAATAATATCTATATAATATTTATATATATATATATATAATATTATAATAATACCAACTTATATATCCTTGACAGTCAACTATTTTTAAAGGACTATATATCTTAATAGTCTAATAAATCCTAGATTAACACAGTGCCTCCCACGCAATTGTTCGATAATTTCTTCGAAGTAATCAATTTAGATACTTCATCTATTTTTCTACCTAAAACTTATTAGATAAAGCTCTTTAAACTTTCTTTTCTAGGTACCATATTTAAGCTTCAATTAACTTCTCTAAGAAATAAATTATCAATGAAAAAAAATTGAAATATAAAGAAGTCAAAAAACTTTTAGAGAGGTGGACAAACTAACAACAATAAAAATAAATGAGAAGAAATGTTTGTCATAATTACGACATTGATGGGATCAAAGATACAAGATATAAAACAAAAATTAAATCAAATGCTTTCAAGATGAACACTTGCGGAGAAGTCAGAGGTTTGGATGTCCATCTCCGCAATTGCCGAGGCAGTAATTCTATGACCGCTCCGTACCAACGTGTTAACTAGGTAGTCACTCAATGTGACTGGTAAGCCGTGTCGCCATTTACAAGTACCTGTTCGAGGAAAAGGTAGGTTTCCTCACGGTGTTTTCCCTCACGTAATTATAATCTAATTTAAGTTGAATATGAGCGTAGTTATAAGGATATACATACATACACATCACGCCTGATTCCCTGTAGAGGGGTAGGCAGAGATCACGGATCGCCATTTGTCCCGATCCTGACAGACCACTTTCGCTTCATTGACTCTCATACATCTTCTCTTACTTGCACGGTGGTTATAGGTACTCCTAACGTCACCCTTTTTCAATATAGCGTCTATCTGACTGTTATATTATGTCTTATTGGGCTGGCCCCTACGTAATCGCCCTTCCACTTCACTCATATATATTCCTTTTGTCAATCTGCTATCATTCATCCGCACAACATGTCCAACTTATCTAATTAAATGTATGAGGAGATATTATATCAATGAAGCGAAAATCGAGACAAATAGAGATACGTGATCTTTGCCTACCCTCTGTAGGGAAATGGGTACGATGTATATATACAATTATTAGTAGATACAAGTAGTATGTATGTAAAATAATTATTTCATTTTTTACCATATACTACCAAAAAACAGATGTTATACTCTAATGAAATCCCAAACCATCTTAAGTATATAACGATAACGTTTTTTAATTAACGAACCCCCGGCTCATGAATGAAACATCAATATATCTTTTCTCGAAGTTAAACGGAATATTAAAAAGTGGTGTCACACTTCACGATTTATGTCCTTACCACTACTTGAGATAGATTGCAAGAACTCTACAAACTGTACTGTTTCTAGTAGAAGGATTAATACTTTCTTGGGAATAAAATAAGACTGGAGTTTCTTAATAAGAGTGTACCTGGAAAAGAACGTACTGAGACGCCGAAAATAAGTGACGTCATCATGAAATAAAATAGTTTATAAGGATTAACACTGGATTATCAAAAATATTCTAATGATTAATTCTGAGGTATTACAGAATACTGTTCTACAAACATGATACGTAGTAAACACCGAAACATCTACTTACATTCAAACACAATTCTTATATAAATTAACTTAAACTCTAACGCCCTTATGACAGAACAAAAACTATGACAAAATAACGAATAATTTTAACTTAATACCAATGAGAATAGTAGTCATTATATGCCCCAATTATATTTCAGTTGATTATTAAACGTTTTCGTAGTACATAAATGCACATAAGATACTCTTTTTCATTATTGTAAAATCAAATTAGATATATGATAAAATATGTCCTGTAGTCCGGGACGTTAAAAGAATGCAAACTAACTGCCGGTCTTCCCGGCATGTCGTAAAAGGCAACTAGGCGGGCGGCGGGACTAGAGGTAGTATTTTGGGCGATGAGCTAGCAACTTATCACCAATGTTTAATTATGTCATCGCAACCCCAATATTCATGCTATAAGTAACCGAAGAGATCTTAAATCTCCAAAGTTCTGTCAACCCCGAAAAGGATTAAAAGACGTGAAGTGTATGTATAGAAATATAAACAACGGATTCCTATACTAAATCGTATTATACTACAGCCTTAGCACAAAGTCGCAGTCCTGCCCCGACCTAGTTGAAAAGAATAAATTAAATTACAATTAAGTTGTGTCTCTGGCACAGAGGGCGGTCCTAATTAAAATTCGTAAGAAGTTAGTACGAACTTGGAATTCGGTTAGTGTACCTAGAATTCTAGGAGGTTATAGGGTGCCTAGTTGCCTTTCTTCTCTGTATAGCTTAGACTATAAATGAAGAGTGAATGGATATATTCCGCTTATATGCGAAGTTACATGTGACCAACGAATTATCAAGTCTCAAAGTTGTGTTCCATAAAAGACGTAAACTATACGAACTACTCACTTTTACCGAAAATGTTCTTTCTTCAATACTATATTCAATATATATACGTGTAAGTATGCAACCTTAGTTTCACTGATTCACTTTCTTCGATTCGATAAATTTAATCGTTATAGCATTAACGTCCCGAGCTAAACAGGGACATAAAAAGAATTCTAACTAGCTGCCGTTCTTCGCAGCATGTCGTAGGAGGCGACTAAGGGACTAGGGGTAAATGGGATGAATTGAGCGAGGCCACCTGACACCAATGTTCCACCACAACATATATGACAAAAAATGACCAAGAGATACTTCCGAAGTTCTGTCCACCCCGAAAGGTATTGGGGACGTGAATGTATATGTGCGTATGTACCAAGTATTATTTATTAACCTTCATCTTCTACACATTAGGGTTTGAATACTTGTACCTGTTAAGCTGCATGTTGTAAATTCGATGTATTTATATGAGGAATAAAGACAAGCCACATCATCTTAATATTAAACATATAACAGTTTTAGTTATAGTACAATATAAATATAACAGTTTTTAAAAAATAATGACGGGATTAAAATTTAGTTAATTCAAATACACTAATGATAATAAACTCATTCCCAACCATGCAAACACACTAACCAACATTATAAAAGCCTTGTTCCCTTTGTAGAGACGTGTCATGCTTTTTGTTCCGCTCGCTTCATTCAACTACCCTGGGGAGTTGACTTCGAGGAACAAGTGAAATGAGCAAGTCTTTTTGTTAAAAAGAAACGGGAAGAAAAAAGCGCACTTGACGTTTGTAGCTAGATTTACAAGCTTTTTTGGTAGTAATGGTGTGATAGTAGAAATGAGTATGGTTGGGTTTTTTCTTGGTTTGTAAGAGGTATAGAGGATAAGGGTAAATGGAGTATATTGGTTGATGGACTATTATTATTATTATTATAAGATGTATTATTAAGATTATTTTCTGACTTTATGGGGCGTTACTCACACCGAAAGAGTTTGTTTATTTAGTAATCCAAATAAAACATACTTTTAACACGTATTTTGTAACTAAATGTTGGAGACGGGTCTGATATAACAGATAAAATAAATTTTTACATATATCCGCTATCGTAAATTAAATGTAATAACATATTCTTCGGAACTCTTAGTTTTATCCACCTGTTATAATAATCGTTTTCGATTCTTTTAGTCCTGTCTACCTGTTCCATATATATATCAGAGAGTGTTTTTGCACGAAAAAGAGCAGAATAAGAAAAGAAAATAACCTAAATACATTTTGTTATTTTTTCAAGCAAAGGAAAACTTTATTCAGGCGATGTCAAAGAGCTTTCACACTCTGCCAAGAAACGTATTAAATATAAAACATTGTGTCACAAGATGGCGTTGTAATGGAGTCCATTTGGACAATCCCTCCTCTCAAGCTTATGTACGGATTCTTCACGATTGTATTATTTAAATGGGTGGACACAAACTCGGGTGTAAAATTTAAATAATAAATACTGTTGTAAAGTAAATTAATATAGATTTATTGCGATAAATATATTGTAACTACACTTAATGTCTTATTGAGAGCATATCTTTGAGCTACTAATTAGTGTTTTATGTTGGTTGTTCAGTCATGAATATTTTCCCTAATCTAAATATTTATTTTATATTTTATTCGTGTCAAAATGTTAACAGTATACAATGACAAAAGATTATTCCTTATATCAAACTACATACTACCTTGCAATGTATCACTACCATATACATGTATAAACATAATTTACATACAACCATATACATACATGTATAAACATATCGTATATGTTAGTTCAAGTGGGACCTAAGACGCTATATTTTCTTTCGTGTTCTAAAACGAAACTTGTACTCGAACCGTGAAAGCAAACAAACTTCCAGCGTAGATGTTGTGGAATATTTCAACTGCTCAAAACGAATGGCTCTTGAGTTGGAAAAATGAAAAAGAAGCCTTTGAAGGCCCTCACGCGATATTGTTTCTTCTGGGTACGAAGTTGTGTTGAATTTGGGAAAAAAATCCTTTGAAAATTATTCAATACAATATGTCATTATGAATGTTTATATTTATTGACAGACTATATCTGGCGGCATAGGTGTGTATGTCTCCTTGATTCATAAATGTACATAAAATATCACTTTATTCAAACGATTATGCAACGTTAAGTATGTACATATAAAAATCACTTTAAAAAGTTGATTATTTCAACGTAAAAGGTGGACCTATACAACAGTACTTATTTTGAAGAATATTTTAGCTTAGTTAACATATTTTTCTAATAAAATTACAAGAATTGCTAAGTTTCATAGTCTTTGTAGATTTGCAAAAAATTGTGGAATCGAAATTTGTATCAACGTGCTACAGTTCAATAATTAATTACTTAACTATAGATGTAAATTTACCACAACTTAAATATTAGTAAACACACCCTCAAAGTTAAATAGAAAGTTCCGCTAAGATAGATTTATAGTTAGTAGGGTAAGTTACGAGTATGTGGGGGCCGACCCAATATAACATATGACAGTCAAATTGTCGCCATATTAAAAAATTATAACCGCTATAACCGCTGAGTGTGTACGAGGTCAATGAGTGTCAATCAAGTTTAAGTTGTTTGTCAGAATCGTAACAGATAGAGACCCGTAATCTCTGCCTACCCTCTACAGGGAATCAAGCGTGATGTGTATGTATGTAACTTATATCTAGAGTTGCAAATATACCGTAAATCGATACCGTTACCGTTCCGTCCAAAATCGCGTTACCGTTTAAATCTGACAATGAATTAACATAAAACGCATTTGTACATCCTCTTTCGGGATCAGGGCTGTGATAGCGATGTGCTTTCACAGTATTTATTCGTAGTCATAAATATTTAATGACTTTATGACTGTAATATTTCCAATTGGTAGGATTAATGGCTTGTGTACAGCCCTATTTAATAAATGTGGGATGTTGTTGTGGATTAAGTTACACTTAATAAATTTTATTGTGTAGTTTTATGTTTTTATTTGCATCCGGATTCACACTTTTTGTGATATATTATACTTATATATAAGAACGTAAATTAGACTGTACAATATGTACTATACTGTATATATCGCTTTAAATATACTGGTAAATGGACGTACCGTGTAAAAACCGTACAGTAAAGGTAAGCGAAGTACTACAGAAATGATAAAGGCAGGGTCATGATGAAATAAGAATATTAACTTCAATCCGACCATTGTAAGAGGATTAATGTGCTCCAGATATTTACCTCGGTTGGCTATTTGGAGTTTCGTTATTATTACTGGGTGTTTAAAGATAGTTTATAGATAAATGGTCAAATGAATAAAATCTATTATCTAGGCGAGCTATCCATACTGGTCTACCATCTAAGCCTAAATCTAATCTATCGGGCATTAGTTTAGTAACATGTCACCTATATTCTATATCAAAAGTGTTGTTATTAATACTCCATTTTAATTCCAATATTACAATACCCTGATATTTATGCTAAAAGTAACCTAGGAAATTATGCATCTTCAAGGTTTATAGGGATTGAACGACATGAAAAATATACATACCTGACTACTGTATTCTATTGAATACATACGTCTCATTATAGTATTCGGTACATTTCACAAAAAATGTTGATAGAAAATTAGATAAGCTAATTTTCATTAGTACATACTCCGAGGTAAACCCACCAATACGTCGATTGATACTAACATATAGTACATATAACTAGTACATATGAGTAATATGCATGTATACGTACGTAATTACAGAGTAGTTCTACAATCGCGCCGCCAGAGGCACTCAGTGTTCAATCGAAGCAGTGTCTTCAATCACACAGGGATTTGAGCATGACATCTTATTTCCCGAATGGCTTTGCTTCGCAGATCGATAATGTATGAGTGAGCTTGCACCTAGATTGATGTGTTCTCTGAATCGAATCTGAATCATTCTAATGCGACGTTGTAAGAGGCGGTTAAGGGACTAGAGTATCGCTTAGAAATCGATGTGTAGCAGGGCTAATTGTTTTTTAAATCTTATATAGATACATACATGTTACGCCCGATTCCCTGTAGAGGGGTAAGGTATAGATCACGAATCCCAATCTGTTCTAGTCCTGATAAAGCACTTTCGCTTCATTGACACTGATGCACGTCCTCATACATACTCGGTGGTTGTAGGTATTTCTAACAACGCACTTTTTTAATAAATCTTATGTATAGCTCAAATATAATCTTACATATGTATAATATACCTAACCTAGCAAAACGCTAAATGTGACAAAAATATGTTTTTTAAATCTATTGTTTTTTTCACTCATTGAAATTCATTCGAAAATACGTATATATTATCTTCAAGCAACATACATTTCAATGCTGGAATGAATCCTGTACCTGATAGTCATTATCTATAGCCTACTATAGTCCCATTTCCACTTGAATCAAGCCTCCACTATCAAGCCGAAGCTCCGCCATACATAATGCTTAGATAATGTTATGATTTTGTAGTTTCCTTTGTCTTTAAATGTTATATGACCAGGTGACAAACCAGCTGGAGATAACCATGAGTGCTGCAATGGCTAGTGGAGGACTGGCATCAATGGAAAAGCATAGTCCAGCATTGCCAGAGGAGTCAGGATCCTCAGTTATAAGGGCATCTCTATTGGTCGATCACAAACAAGAATTTATTTATTTATTTTTGTTATAAATTCGACGTAGCTCAGTTGTTTGGGGCTTGACTCTGTATCGAGGGTACAGGGTTCAAAATCCCACTTGAGCATGTACCAATGCAAACAAAGTTTGATGAATTTCTATGTACATTTTCGTAATAAAAACACATTTACGAAATGCGTCGAATACTACGGTGAGGGAAAAACATTGTGAGGAAACCTACCTGTTCCCAGAACAGGTAATATAGTTAGTGCTTGTAAATGGCGACATGGCTGACCACCTGTGACATTGAGTACTAACTATCTGGTTAACACGTGGGTTTGAGGTGGCCATAGAATTACTACCTTCGCAATTGCGGAGACACCTGAACCTCTAACTACCCCGTAAGGGTTAATGGTCGTGAACGCGTACGTACGTACGTTATTTTTGTTATAAGTGACAGGTGGTGACTCTATGGTCGTTCACTAATTTTAATAAACAGAAAACCCGCGTCACGGTAATTATTAAGTAGGTAACATATATTTAATTTGTATTAGGAAACAAGCTGATTATAAAATCACTAGTAATTATAAATACAGCATAGCGTGCTGAAGGTAATTAGTGATAATTATAGCAATTGTCAAGTACTGACTACAAAATATTGTGGGCTAAAATTCACTTTCACACAAACGTTATGAATAATATATAACCACCGAATGTGTAGGTGGAATTGTATATATGTAGATGATTTGATATTTATGAAAGGGTTATTTTTGATCCATGATCACTGTTTATGTGAAATAAGGTGTCATTTAATTGGTTAAATTTATATTGAAATTATTCATATTGAGATGCAATGTAGTATAAGAAAATATACTAATTATTTTATGATCTTCACGTTTATTTATATCCAGAGGCATTCACGTACATATTTTTCATCACTATGACATTTCTAGAAACGTAGTAATTCTGCTTTATTAAATATACATACATGTAATACTTATCCTGCAATAAAATAATATGTAGAGAAGATGTATGAGTGTCAATGAAGCGAAAGTGGTCTGTCACGATCGGGATAAATGGAGATCCGTGATCTCTGCCTACCCCTCTACAGTGAATCAGGCGTGATGTGTATGTATGTAAAATAATATTCCGTTAAAACAATTTAAACATTGACCTTAAAATGGGAATTCATGATTTTTGCCGACCCCGCAGTGGTTTTCTGAGTATATTCATATTCACACACAGATACAAAAAAGCAATAACAAAGGTGCCAAAAACCACACAGTTTCATAAGAAATGAAATAAAACGCATAAATAAAAACAAAAATCCCCGCGAGCCTCCGACATGACATTCCCACCTTTCCTTATTGCTTTACCAAATTTATTGACGGCAAAAGTATAAGTATAACGGTGAGTGAAAACATCGTGAGGAAACCTGCCTATCCCTCAGGATAGGTAATAGTCAGTGCCTATATACGGCGATACGGTTCACTACCTATCACGTTGGGTGCTGTCTATCTAGTGATACGCGGGCTTCGAATTACCCATACCAAACATGCCTTCGAAATTTCGGAGATGGGCATTCAAGCTTCTGACTACCCCTTCATAATAAAAAAAGGGAGTGTGTATACACAAGTCGTGAAGCGTATGTTATGTTATGTAAAAGTATAAGTCAAGGAACGCGATTTAATGAAAAACTTCGTTGCGTAGTTTTAGTGGGGCAAAGATTCTCTTCAGGGAAAGTTACAAACCTTTTTCGATAGTGAATAAATAAAGGAGTTTGGAGTGTGCCGGAACTCTTTGGAAAGTTCACCGCTTCGAATAACTTCTCATAGACTACGTATCGGCATGCTAAGGTATCGATTTCTTTTTGTATCGATATGACTATTAAGTGACTGCATATGTAAATGATATATATTAATAATATAAATGGAATGTATAATTATATGCTCAAATCGATACTTATATGAGAAAACATCAAGATACCTACCTATTTCTCCAAAAAAAAAAGAAATAATCAGCTTCAATTGACATATGTAGTTTATCAGGTAAAAGTGACTTTCGAGTAACAAAGATCATTACACAAACTCAGTTGATGGTGAACAGTAGTGAACAGTAAACCTCTGACTGCCCCTAAAGGGTTGAACGGTCGTGCATGCTTATATTTTATATGAGACCAAAATAGAATCCTTTCTAACTTATACTTACTTTATGTACTATATACATATATGCTTTCAGTTTCGTTTGGCATAATTAATATTTTGTGTATTGATATCAATTTACCAGAAAAGATAAATATTAGAATCTTAGACACTTATCTACCTTGTATAGGTAAACAGGCGTAAGAAATAGTAGGTATTCATACGTACAAACAATTTAGTAGCGAGATTATTTTCGGAGTCAAGAATGCTTTAAGGAGCGCCATTTTCCCGCAGTCCCGAAACGAAAAAACATTTTACATTTTATCACTGAGAGGGGAAAATGTTAATTCGGTTGACATCTAAATTCGATCACCATTTTCAATTGAAATGGATGGAGCCTAAATAAATGAGACGGAAAACTTGGGAAATCATAAATGAGTGATCTATTTTATTATTATTCCAAACTGGTTTATGCTTAAAATATACTTAAGGTTGAGTTTTAATCATCCGTTATTATTATTTAATTCATTGTTGAATCAAATTGATGATTTGTAAATCATAATAAATAAGAAAAAGTTATAAGGTAAAAAAGTTATAAACCCTACAATGAATATATGTGTATAGGTTAAATTGAAAAGAGCATGCTTCGATGGTTTGGACATGTTATGCGGATGAATGATAGCAGATTGACAAAAGGAATATATATGAGTGAAGTGGAAGGGCGGTTACGTAGGGGCCGGCCTAATAAGACATATAACAGTCAGATAGACGCTGTATTGAAAAAAGGTGACGTTAGGAGTACCTATAACCGCCGAGAGTGTATGAGAGGATGTATGAATATCAATGAAGCGAAAGTGGTCTGTCAGGATCGGGACAAATGGGGATCCGTGATCTCTGCCTACCCCTCTACAGGGAATCAGGCGTGATGTGTATGTATGTATGTTAATTTATACATATTTTCCCTAAGGACCCGCAGAATATATTTAATAGTATAAATATTCGTTCGTGTAATTGATTGAGTCAAGAGTATTCTTTTGGCTATAACTTTAATGTGTTTATGTTTTGCTTAAAGACCTGATAATATGAATCATGTTAATTCGGACCTTCTTTTCCATGTACTTTTACGTACTTCAATCCCTTAAGAGGTGAACAGAATTTCGGAGATATAATATCTCCTTGGCATGAATATTGGGGTTTGCGATGTTATAATGGAACATCCGTGACAGATTTCTATTCCATAGCACAACAGATTCCACTGCCGGGAAGAACGGCAGCTAGTTAGCATTCTTTTAACGTTGTTACTTTAACAATATGTTATGATACAAGTAATAAAAGCGTTATCAATATATCGACTAACAATCTGTCATGATCGGTGCTGTCTATCTAGTGATATGCGGGCTTCGAATGACCCATACCTAACATGCCTTCGAAATCTCGGAGATGGGCATCCAAGCCTCTGACTACCCCCGCCATAATAAAAAAGGGAGTGTGTATACACAAGTCGTGAAGCGTATGTTTATGTGTTTAAAAATCTGTCACGCTTCAACTAACAGGATCATCGACATTCTGTCCACTCCAAATAAAGTAAAAAGGCTAAATATTCCCCACTTTTCCAACCACAGGCCCCGGGGATATTCACGCCGATATTTTATTCGAGTGTCAGCAGAGATACAGAGTGCGAAAGTTTTAAAAATATGTCACACAGTTTGCCCTCGGATATCGGAGATATCTTGGTTTGTATTTCAGATGCTATGTTGCATGACATGTTATGAGATTCACGTCCTTTAATCCCTTTCGGGGTAGACAGAACGTTGGAGACGATAACAAATTAGGTCACTTTTTATCATGGATAATATTTTGATGTTATATGGAATATTGGTGACAGATTGCTAGCCCATTGTCCAATTAATTCAATTAAGCCATAATCCCTTAGTTATCTTCTAAGACTAACGGGAAGAATGACAGTTAGTTAACATTCTTTTGTACGTTCTCTAGCACGGGAATATTTCTTACGAACAATACTCATAAATAAAACATAAACATTCACAATACAAACACAATATAGCCTTGCAGTCTATCGTTTTAATGTTATTCCAAAACTGAGAAGCGTATTTACTACATTTAATTGTGTATTTAAAAGTATTATATATAATGAATAAGTGTGACGTTAGAAGTACCTGTAACCGCCGAGTGTGTATGAGAAGATGTATGAGTGTCAATGAAGCGAAAATGATCTGTCAGGATTGGGACAAATGGGGATCCGTGATCTCTGCCTACCTCTCTACAGGGAAACAGGCGTGATGAGTATGTATGTATATTTTATAGCTGAACTTCAATAATAATTCATTATACTTAGCTGAATGATCTTCCATAGAATATTCTTTATCTTCAATCGAATAAAACCGACTTTTCAGCATGTTGAAAGAAGCAAATCATAATTATAACTAAATATTATTAAAAGTTGTGTAAGGGTGTATAAAGGGACATAAAAAAATATTTTTTGAAAGTATTCTAGTCGATTGCCCAAAAAACCAAATATGCCATATATAAAAATCAAATATCAATATAGCACTTACATAACCAAATATATTAGACCTGTGCTATTAACGAGGTTTTATTTCATTATATATAAAGGTAAGTACAAGATTTTAGCTCATCTTTTAGAAATGTGCATAAAGTTACTCTAATACATACATACATACACATCACGCCTAATTCCCTGTAGAGGGGTAGGCAGAGATCACGGACCCCCACTTGTCCCGATCCTGACAGACCACTTTCGCTTCATTGACACTCATACATCTTCTCATGAATACTCAGCGGTTATAGATACTCCTAACGTCACCCTTTTTCAATATAGCTAATAAATTACAGTTACTGTAAAAACGTCAAAGTTGTAAAACGTTAGCATAAAATGACGATAAAGGCGATATTCACTTGCACCCATACTGCGGTAACAAAGCAACTTTCCCAACCCTATCAACTGTAGTTTATAGGATAAACGAACTTAATAACCGTTGCACGAATGTTCTTCTCAGCTACGGAGATGTTACACAGTGTACAAATATTGTTTGACGGTATAAATCTACTTATAAATACATATATTCACGTTTTTATATGCCATTAATATATGTACGCCTTTGAGTCCCACCAAGTTAGGTAGAGTATCGATTGCCTCATACTTACATTTGCAATAATTATATAACTTTTATCCTGTAGGAATATTATTTATGAAGGCTTTGAATTCGTTTCCTATCTCATTTTTGTAATATCTACATTTAAAAATGTATTATCATTTACCTTGAGAACTGAAGAAGAAAATTGGGTTCAACGTGTCTATAAATGACATAGTCAATAATTACGATGACAAACACGTCAATATTATAAAGCTTTAACTCTAGCACTTTTCACCCTACCGCCAAACCCCACCAATATTCTACACTGTGTCCCTAGTGGCACATTATTGAAATGTAAGCAAATTCCGGCACTTAGTTGCAGACGGGTTGAGTCAACTACCCCGTCCCTAACCCGCACAAAAACCGGCAATTAGCACTAGCATGGCGTGAGGGAGGCGATGGACTAGCTAACGACCACGCATATTAAGTGCCATTAGCAACATAACCCTGGGAATTAAGTTTGATTTCCTACGTAATTGTTGTATATACGTAATTGTACTTACGTCCTTTTGACATTTTAGGGTTTTAGTCCAAGGAAATGTGATATCAATTTTCACCTTCTAGATGAATAATGAGGTTATGATACTGGTGATAAGTTGCTAGTTCATCAGCTATTAGTTTACTCTATTAGCTTCTTAACACCTCCGGGAAAGAAAAGTGATGAGTAAGCATTTCATTTATATCCAAGGATTGAAATTTATTCAGATATATACTATTATTTCATATCAACAGATTATTCTCATTATATTCATACTAGATTTAACATTACTAACTCTTTCTTAACATCCATGATAGAACGAGTCTCCACTATTACTTTCTGAATCTAATTCAATAATCGTTCAACAGCAGGCTTGCATAGAAAGCCTTCTTAACGCGGGAATAACAATCTGGCTATTTACAAACAACCCCCAGGACTGGCCACCTGCACTGAATTGAATCTAATGAATAAAATTTCCCCTCAAAAGGGTAAATGCAGAATTATATTCGGTCTAGACGAAAATAAGACGAATTCGAGTGTTATTATAAGGTTCAAAATACTATTGTTTAAGGTTTTATTAATAGATAAAAGTAAGAATGAACTTTAAAGCCTTTCAGGTATTTTAAAGTCTAAATGACTACTATGTGAATGTGTTAAGTCAATTAAATTCCCTATTACAAACTCCTACATTTCATTAATTAGTCAGTAAATAGTTAAAATGTGGTGCAAAGGACTCTTAACTTATACCTTTTAAGTATATTATATTAATAAATTACGGTACTAATAACTATAACAATGATTTACAAGAAAAAAAGACTTTTTTTGTCTTTTATTAAATGATTGTACTTATTTTATTAATACGTATAGCTTTGTTATTGTTTTCTATAAAAGATCTTTGCGTCTTTGATAAAACAATAATATTAAGATCTCAGGTATAAATAGCATTTCGATGTCAAAGAAGCCGAATATCAAAGCTGTAAATTTAGCGTCGAGTAATATAATATTGAATATTTCTCAATAACGTTTCACCCTTTGAAAAGGAGGTTGATATTGAGCGAAAACTCATTTCGCTAAGATTCGTAATTTGCCTTATTGATATTTGAAATATTGAGACCATGATAAGTTTCTTAGGTGCCAATGAATTCAATGTAACGTTCTTAATGAACTAGTAGTTGAATTGAATAAGCTTCGTCTGATTTTCATGGTATAAGTATCTTGACTTTTATTCCTTGAAGGGAGGACAGAACTTAATTTATTAGACGGGAAGAATGTAAATATTTAACATGTTAGATCGTATGTGGAAAAATAAAATGTTAGATGGTATGGGGTAGGTACCAACGAAGTACCAGCGTTGCGGGTGACCACTCTTTTCAACACATGCTGTGTCGAGACCATCCCGAGATGAAAAAACGAATTATAATATTTTATGCATATTTAGGACACATTATTATATCAATTGAACTAGACCCTTGCTAAGTACATTTAAGACTTGTGTTAAGGGTACTAGTCAACGTATATTTAAGAATTATATACTTATTATATAAAGAGAAATACATATATAGCATATACAATCAACCACCAGTCTGGAAAACAGATGAAAAGCGTAGTTCTTACTCTTCTATCAGGAATCGGGACCTAACGATTAGCTTTCCGGTGGTTAACCAATTACGCCACGGAGGTAGTCAAAATGTACATATATTTAGGTTAAAGATGTTGCTATATATACTTTAGGGCATAAATGCACATAATCCCGCACAAGTCACTCAGCCTCCGTCCAGCCTTTGAGATGACGTCTTGAGTGCGCTCGCCTGTCACTCCACTCCGCTGGGAGGCTTCGATCTGGTGCTAATTGAAGAGCGATGGGCTATCTACCGCTTGTCACTGATATGTAGACTGATTTGGATTAGGTATATAGGTGTATAAAGAGGAAATGAGTGAACAGGAATGTAGGGCATGAAATAAACTTGATAGTTAGCTTTTTACTAATGTGAATTTTGTAATACGTTTCAGACATGTAATAATAATAATAAAAGCATTTATTCACAGCTATAAATATATAACAGTCAGATAGACGCTATATTGGAAAAGGGTGACGTTAGGAGTACCTATAACCGCCGAGTGTGTAGAAGATGTATGAGGGTCAATGGAGCGAAAGTGGTCTGTCAGGGGGGACAAATGGGAATCCGTGATCTCTGTCTATCCCTCTACAGGGAATCAGGCGTGATGGGTATGTATGTTTCAGGCATACACATACGAGTACATGTTGTTTTTATAAATTGGCTTTGGAATCCTGAGTAATTTATCTATTCATAAATATATGAGCTCATTTATGAAATATTTCTACATATATAACTAACAAACTAAACGCAATCACTTCTATTCTATTCCAGTTTCAAACCAACACAAATAAGTAGAAAACACGCTTTCTCACAATAAATGCATGGCACGTAGTACGAAATCTTATTTCACTTATTTTCCGAATACGCGCGTAGCATAGATCACAATTTTAACATTCATAAAACAAAACGTAGTATAAGCCAGGAGGCTCTTGAGGAGGTGATAAAGTTTCATGCCTCATAAAATTTCAGGTAACTACCGAGAAAGGTTTGACGAGCTACGGACGGCCCGTAGCACTTTTTTACGTAGTATAAAGCTGCCAATTTCGTTCGGATGATTTAATTGTTACATAAAGTTTTCACTTTTGTAAACATTTATCTATCTATCGCGGTTGTTATTTTGTAAAGAATAGGTAGAGATACAAGGTACTTGTTCATTATCAATAAATATAATTGTAGATTTTTACAGCACTTACTTGTATTTATATTTACAGTTAGTTATTAATTTTGCTGAAACACGAGAAAACCAACAAAATACTACCTTATGTTGCAAAAGTAACCTGTGATTTTTATCTATTGCTTTAACTCTGCTTTCTGGAACTCAATCTTTAAGATTAAATAAAATCTTCTCAGTATGTAGTAATAAGCTCTTAAGAAATTTCTATGCATGGTGTTTATTAGGCAGTGTTTATTGCTTCAATATCGTCACTAAGGAGATATTATTTAATGACCTGCGTGACGTGTACGGTTAACCATTTGAACGCTAATCGATCGATTGCTAATTCCTGAATTATTTTACTTTACTACACTCTTGCTTTGCTTTCTAATCTCATCTATTTCAATAAAAAATACTCTATTGGTGTAATAGTGTCCTACAATATTATTATGTCTCTTGAAATTTGACTTCACGACGTTAACTACTATTAAGATAACATTCCAATGCAAAATCTCATCCAATAACCTGACCTGTAGTGTCAATTATTCCAACATAACATTGGCAGCAAGGCCTTAACCAATACCAGGAAATACAATTTCCATTCAAAGACAACGATTTGACAAGTTTCCGGTAATTACTTGAAATGTGGTCGGACGTCGTTACGATTTTCCTCCCATTCGGAATTCAGAGCAAATCAAACAAATTTTCAGACTCAATTGGAATTTGTTGGAATTTGTCGCTTTTGACAAACACTTTAGGATGGAGCGTCATTTGTTTGTGTTCTAAGATTTGTTTACTGGAAAGACGGTTAATATGTTTTGGTAAAGTTTGTTTTACAGTTTTTGCGTTATATAATTTACACTTAATTAAGTTCGTCTATAGTTTAAAAAGGTGGACAAAGCTGTAAATGTAAAAACCTATAACGATTTATTATGAAAAAACTATTAAAAGCATATCTTTATGGTTTGAATTGGTTGCTTCGTAACTTACAACAAACAACTATAAAACACAAATATAAAAAAAATACTTATTTTATAGTACAATTTATGATTATAATAATTCTACAAGCATAACGCATATCCTTTAGAACCCAAAATATGTTATTCCACACCAGCTAAACTATCCCATTCAACATTCGTGCCAACAAAGTTTCTCACATTAATACCCTAATCACCTCACTTATGCTATTCCGCTAATTGTCCAGCTTATTCCGTTTTTGCCATAAAGCCTTATGGCCACCCGTCTGGTGTGAAGTGCCTGAATTTGCTTACATTTTAATAATGCGCCCAATATGAGACACAGTGTAGGGGAATGCTGGGGTTAATGGCATAAGAACTTAACCCTAAATGCATAAAATCTGTATAATATATTAAATCCACATATTGTTATCCCTTTTACATACATATACATTAAGTCCATTTTTATACAGAAGGGTATAAAGAGGCTATTTATTACTAGTTTTCTAAATCCTGACAAATCAGTTTCGCTTTATTGATGATATACCTCCTCATGATCGTACTCTTTTCATTTTGCATTTTGCAAATAGGCATAAAATCTATGCTAATAGTTATAATAATGCAGAGTTCTAATAGCTATATCTCTGATATGGTAAGAGGTTATAAGAATATAAGGCTAAATCTAATCTTTTGTTAAATGAGCTAGCAATTTACATCAACAATGTCGGGAATATATTGACATTCCGGTGTGTGATAGATTTAATAGTTCTTGGTAACTGCAAACTAAGTAATAGTTAGTGCTTGTAAATGGCGACATGGCTGACCACCTGTCACATTGAGTACTAACTATCTGGTTAACACGTGGGTTCGAGTTGGTCATAGAATTACTACCTTCGCAATGGCGGAGATGGATACTTGAACCTCTGACTACCCCGCAAGGGTTAATGGTCGTAAACGCGTACGTACGGATTCGTGAGTTCTTCAAGAAACGAACACAGCTTCTTAGAATTCAATGTACGTTGAATTGTGTTCTAATATAATTTGGTCGATTATTTAAAAACATGATACTTTGAAGCCCTAAATTAACAACTGTACTTTCTACACTGTGGCGCAGCCTTAATAGCCAAGCAGAATATCAAACAGTCTGGATATTACGTAACTCTATCAACGAACATTTGCTTGATGAAATCCAAGAAAGTTTTCGTGAGGTGTTATTTATAACTACTGTGTTTTTCTTTTGAATAAAATTATTTATGAAATCCTATTTTAGGTACTGGTTGAGTTAATCAATGTATGACTAAACACCATTAATTAATTACATGACAGTTATATCACGAATCAATCTGAGTGTTATTATTTGTTGAAAACTTTCATGATATGTACATGTACAAAATATAATATGTATTTATATACTATGATATAAACAAATTCACACGTCAAAGATTGACCAGTGCTTGCCTCGCCTATCTCTCCCTATTGTTTGCTGGAGGTAATCCTTAAACGAGACAAGTAGGCCTGTTGTGCAATTTGTCTGTCTCTGTTCATGAGTAAATGTAGCGTGTGTAAAAAAGTATAGATATAAGCAATTAACATCCAACTTATCCCTCAATTTCATTAACCCTACCCTAGAAGTAATAAAGATTGGTCTAGTGACAGACTATGATAATGAATATATACAGCTATGTGGGTACTATTCCTTACGATCGATATTAACACAATAACGTATCGCTCTTTAACTATCATTTTATCTATCTGATTTCCTGTAGATGATTAGGCAGTGATAACGGATCTTTATCTGTCCCGATCCTGACAAACTATTTTCGCTTCATTGACACTCATACACACTCGGTGGTTATAGGTACTTCAACAGTCACCCTTTTCAATTAATTTTTTATTATCTTTATTTTAATGAAACTTAGAATTAGTCAAATGTTTACGCCAATCCTATGATCACTACATCAAGGAGAGGCAGTTAGTAAATCCATATCTGTGCCATCTCGGTCCACAACTACAATAGCAATTTAAGGTTGATTGAGCCGACACGTTTGCGTGAGAATTCGATTGGAGTACAAGACAATCGAGATTGTAGTTAGCTTTGACAGGAGTTTGCTTTGTCTATGTATAATGTTGCTTTGACACCTGAAAAGAAGAGAGGCTTGAAAATGTGATAGAAATTTACAATGTTAGAAAAGTAGTCGAAAAAAGAATAGGTACGTATTTGTACGTAAAATGAATGCTAACTAGCTGCCGTTCTTCCCGGGATGTCGTAGGAGGTCACTAAGGGACTAGGGATATGTTGAATATATTAGGCGATAGGCTAGCAACTCACCAATCTACCATATGATATCATCCCAATGCACATGCTACTAAGTGACCAAGAAGATTTTTTTATGTCTCCAAGGTTATGTCCACTCTGAAAGGACGTGAATGTATATGTATGTAGTCCTTGTCTTTGGTAACATGGTGAAATGATATGTAAATGTATTATATCGAAACCTTTATAATAAATAAAAATAAATAAATATTTAATTACCTAGACACAAATCTAATACCCTAGTTATTTAGTTGCTTCTTACAAAACCGAGAAATAATGCAGCTATTTCGCATTATATTTACTACCCAAACAAAAAAAAACATCAAAATAAATAGTACTTTAATACTCTGATATATAATCAGTAGAATATTCGATTTCCAAATCTTTTACCTGAAAAGAGGCTTCAATATGTTTGTTATTAACTAGAATATTAGGTCCGTGTTTGTACCTAGGTCACAGGCATAATATATTCATTGGAAACAGGTGTTGCCCGACCTTTACTTGGTAAATAACTTGCTTGTTATTATTAAGGTTGATCAGATTGTTTGTGCTGATCGAGATGTAGGCATATGCGACCGTAATCCATTTTGGGGTATAGAGAGATATACAACCTATACCATTATGATGATTTCATAATAATTATTGTGTAAATACTGTATACTGATTCCGACTATATAAGTTAACAGTGTGTAAAAAATACTGTGTAATAATATAATAAACGCTGCCAACATATTGGGCACTCTGCGCTCCAACTACAGTGACAAATTTTTAGATTTATTTAATTTATAGGTATGTTATTTTAATTAGTTTTAAGTTTGTAAATATTTTGTAAAGATTTCATTGATAAATAAATAAATAGTTTTCTCCTGTATAATAATATTAATACAGTCTGCGACCGGTTGATTTAATACTTGGGCATTTAAAATACCTCGACCTATTTAAAATAACTACCTCTTAATAAATATTTATTACTAAATAAATTCAATGTGAGAAAAAAAATTTATTATTAATTAAAGAAAATTAATTTTTAGTAACTTTTAAGTATAGAAACAATATATTTTGTCAATTAAGCTTAACCTAGCTTACACTTTAGTTAAATAATATACTTCATCTATTAACTTCAATGCATTTACGTTAAATTTATATTTGAATTTACAGATTTTATAAACAAAAAAGGGTGTAAATAATGAGAAGTTACCTTTAAATGCAGTAAACCGAATATCTGATTCATAAATAATGTATCCACCGTGATTTATTCTGGTGGCGGTTTTTCATTCGAAGAAAAACATGAATCAACATTACACCCCTTTTGTGGTTAAGTGCCAGAATTCACGTATATTTTAATAATGTTTACCAACAGGGCGTGAAAACGCTTGTAGAATATTTTGGCACTGTTTCATGTCTTAACTTCAGAGGTGGAAAAGAATCTACGTAGATTTACACGTATTTTTAAGTTTTTAGTGGATGTGATACCATTATACCTACTGCTTCCTTATATATGAAAATTGGTCATCAACATGTAAAATAAATTATGTTCAGTTGAATATTTTTTATAATTGAAGATCCATTTTTTTTTTTAAGTTTCTTTTAATTTTTGTCACACATGCTAACTTATGTCGAGAGCTACTAGCAGTGGTCATGTCCCTTAGTCATAAAATTATAGCGAGTAAGAAGATTATTTGTTTTAGACAAATCATTCGTACAATCGAAGCATCACTTTTACATGTGAACGGGCGCTTGAATCCTTAAATTAAAATGTGTACTTAGAAATGTATAGGTGAACTTGTCACAATTTGAAGACATCCATAATATATTTCATATTATATTCCCATTGTGCAAAATATTCCTAACAGCCGGAAAATGCTGTGAATGTGAAAGTGACCCATAAAACTACAAATTTTATGATTTTCCGCTATTCACCATCGTAAAGTTTCAGGAGATAAAATTTCGTATCGCTGTTGTTTCGTTGGAATGCTTTTCATGTAGTCAAATTTTGAATTTATTCTTGTTGGTTCTTTTAGCTAAGGCTTCATCCAACGGCAGAGATCTAAATCCCAGATTTAATGCAGTCTGGTATACGTTCAGAGCTTAATTTAATTTGTGAACATTTGCTTACATAGTTATAATATTTTAAAGCCATACAAGCAATATAAATAACAAAAAGTAATCAAATAATGATTGTTGGTCTTTGACTAGCCATAATGTATAGAATAGCATTTAACATAACCACACATACCTACACTTAACCCATTCGCCTTAGATTGAAGTAAAGTAGTAGTAACCCTCTCTTCAAAAAGTCTTTCGGTCACCGAAAGCCAAGGCTCAGTTGCTCAAGGTTCGTCAAAACTCATTTAAACTCTTTGGTCACTAAAACTTCATTAAAATTTAATTTCGTCATCGCGATGGGGAATCCATTATGATTTTACTTCGCCTGCACAAAAGCAGATTCAAAAGGTCATTAGTAAACATTTATTCAAAGGATTTTGTTAAGACTAGCTCGGTTTTAAAATATAATTTGGTTTCCCATTTTGAAACGGAGAATACTGCATTACAAAAGACGAGTTTGCTTACAATTCGTGGTTTCATTTTTTCACAACTACATATATAAAAAACATGAATTTCAGACTGGTTCAGTATCCGAAAGAGTGTTAGGCAGGGCTTTGTAGCTTCGCCGTGGCTGTTCAATCTGTTCATGGATAGTTGCTTGACTGATTTGAAGGAAAGTGACAGAGGATTGCGTATGGGCGAGTTGATCATTCATTCCCTCTTGTACGCGGACGATCAGCTTCTTCTTGCGTCATCAGCGTGTGAGTTGTAGGATATGGGGTAAAAATACACATTCTTTAAGCTATATTCTACTTGGGTTCCAGGCAAAACAATTCTTAGTATTGTAAGACACTAAAAATAACTTTGGTTCATACTCCGGAATGCTTTTAATAAACTAAGACCCTTATCACGTTGTCGGTTTGGTATTACATTCATTCCTGATATTCTTAGGTATTTGTTTCTGTTTTCCATATATGTATGTACATATATCAGTTTTTCTATTCACATATACATATATATTCATATTCTTTAATCCTCGGGCACGTTAACGTTTAAGGGTTTTGATTTCATTGATACGGAATATCCTATATTAAATCCATTCCTAGTATCTTCAACATATCGTGTGTTATCTACAACATATCGGAAAGGAACAGTTAGTTTGATTTGTATTTACATACATACATACATACGCTTCACGACTTGTGTATACACACACCCTTTTTTATTATGGCGGGGTTGTCAGAGGCTTGAGTGTCCATCTCCGAAATTTCGAAGACATGTTAGGTATGGGTCAATCGCCCGCGTATCACTAGATAGACAGCACCCAACGTGATAGGTAGTGAACCGTATCGCCGTATATAGGCACTGACTATTACCTATCCTGAGGGATAGGCTGGTTTCCTCACGATGTTTTCCCTCACCGTTAGCGACTGTAAATTATGTACGTAAATATAAAACACATTTAAATTTCATTCATTGGTACATGCCAGAATCGGGATTTGAACCTAGGACCTTTCTCATAAAAAGTCCGAGTTCTTACTCACTGGGCTGCAGCCGCTTTGTATTTATTCCCACGATTATCACAAAATCCTTCAACATAAGAGATTTTATTTACCATATGAGACAGGGTCGTATCACGATAAAATTAATAAAGATATAGATACCTTTATATCCTCCATGTTTCGATCCAGTTGCATAGGCCGTGGTCGCGGGAAGACTATATCTTTATTAATTTTATCGTGATACGACCCTGACTCATATAGTAAATAAAATGAGTACAAATCGCGAGTGTTTAAAAGTAACAGAATAAGAAAATAATACATTAACATAAAAAAATAGTAAATAAATTAAAAATAGTATAATAAAATAAGAGATATTATGCAACTAGATAGTTGCAGGATGAGATCATCCCAACGCATCATAATTAAGATTAGCATGCATTCAAAGCTCTCTAAACCCACTAGTGCAAACATCATTCGAGCCGCGTTACTACGAATCGTGGCTTAAGCTACGTACGTTACCTTTTCTGGCGAAACCTCTCTTTGTAGGTGCTACATAAATTGGAAAGTTTCCCTGAATTGTGGGCTTAAAGGGTAACTAAGTATTCTTGTTGTACGAAGCTCATTTGTCTGGAAGGCAACGCCCCGCGACTGGCTTGGTTAGGTGACCTCGTTCGCTTTTTGTGCTTTTATTTCGTATAAACTAGCTGCTTTTCGTGCCAGTTTTGTGTAGGAATTGGGATTAGTGGGATGACAAGCAGTTATACATGTTTTTTTTTCATGACGTCATAATAATAGATTGTTGTTTAAGAAGTTGATATGAAATATCTGCTGATATTATGTATGCCCCGAAAGGAACTGCCGGATATGAATTTATGTATACATAAATGGTTGTTTACGACAGACTTTAAGACAGAATGCTCAGTAGTGAGCTTATTCCCTATGTGGCTTAAGAGGCGATTAAACAATAAGAGTAATTGAAAACAATAAGTAAGTAACCAATTACCATTAGCATTACAAAATATGGCAGAGTAGTAACATAACGAACGAACGAATGAATGGATACGACTATAAGAATAAATGTAAAGATATACACATAATTAGCAGCTATAGAAGATCCGCTAATGAACAAAGCTGCAGTCTCATCGAATTCAAAGGTCTTTAATTAAAGAAGATTAACAAAGTTCCCAATGAAATAAAATGATAAAGTTTTGACTTGACGAAGAGTAATTAGTCAAAGGGTGATGAATTTTTGAATTGAATCATTAGGAAACAGGAAATAAACGCTTCAAATTGAAAGGGGAGTTTTCTTTGTTATTTTTCAAATAATAATTTACGTACTTTTTCGCTAAATTACTGTACCACTCAAAAATAATATATACAATCTTAAACTGTACTATTAAGTTAATTATTTTTATATTCAATGTTTGAATAACAATATTTATTATAATCTATTATAATTGTACTACTAATAAAAGATACAACTTAAAAAGATTTATATCAGATACACAATGACGTACAGAAATAATGTTTTAACAACACGATATTAATAAAAAATACTTGGTTTGTATTTTTATTTGATTATCAGAACGTATATATAAATACCACCACCTAATCATGAACCACCTAAGCCTCTGCCAACTCCAACCACATCACAGCCTTAAAACCCCTACAAAATACGAAAAAGAATATCCAAAAAGCCATTCAGAAACAAAATGTTTACAAACATTCCCCGCCATTTGCTAAAGCCAACTCCCCAAAGATTTGACCGCGAAAAGTTGGCCACTCAAAAAAGTCGAAACACAACTTGTTTGCAAAGTACTAGCAATGGATATCAGTTGCGAAGAGGTTTACTTAAACTGCCCTCGAAAGAGTTCCCTCAAGATAAAGGGCGGAATAAGAGAAAGTTATGGCTCGTGAATCACGTAAATTACCTCAATATTGCTTTATTTTTCTCCGTTTCATATTGTTTTGGTGAACCCGCGACGTTGATATGGTGTTTGTGGAGTTAGTATATTACATTATATATAGTCTCACGTCTTTGTTGCATTTTTGAAATAGATAGAAATTCTGAAACATAAGAGTCCTGAGTCACTCTTAGCGTGTTTGGCGCAGTGTACTAGTGCGCAGTGATGTACTGTACTTGGATGCTAAATACCTATGATTAATAACTAACGGGACTTATCGTGTAAGTTTTTATATAATAAAGTTACCTTTATTATTAAACCGACGTTTATTATACAAAAACTTACACGATAAGTCCCGTTAGTTATTAATCATGAGTATAAATCACGAATCTTTTAAAATGCTAAATAACTGCTAGGTGAGTGAGATATGGTATAAATTACAATGTAAGATTTTGATAATTATCTACTCAAAAACTATAAAGATGGCAACGTGAACTTCTGTTAGACCAATAAAGGAACATTCGTGAAGTATATATGTATTAAGAAGTTAAGTAAAAACGCACGTACGCATTCACGACTATTAACCCTTGCGGGGTAGTCAGAGGTTTAGTTTTCCATTTCCGCAATTGCGAAGGTAGTAATTCTATGGACACCTTGAACCCAAGTGTTGACCTAATAGTCAGTACTCAATGTGACAGATGGTCAGCCATGTCGCCATTTACAAGCACTGACTATTACCTGTTCAACGAACAGGTAGGTTTCCTCATGATGTTTACCCTCACCGTATAAGTGTTTTTATTACGAAAATGTACATAGAAATTCATTAAACTTCATTTCCATTGGTACATGCTCAAGCGGGATTTAAACCCTGTACCCACTGATACAGAGCCAAGCCCCAAACAACTGAGCTACGTCGAAGTAAAAAACCTTCATAATAAATGAAATTACGAAAAAATATTATTTTCTCACTTCTTCAAAGCGTAGCTTACTGACATAAATCCGGAGATTTTCGTAGAAAGTTCGTAGTAAAAGCGACTGGGTTTCGTAGTGGGGCTTCGGTCGTTAATTTGGAAGTCAGACGCGAGAGGCCAGGTCAGGTCATTCGTAGCTACCTATTGGTAATATGGGTATTAAAACATTAATGCATTATGTTCTGCAATTTTTACAGACTGAATATTTAGTATCTTCAATTACTATTCTGCGATACGTTATTCACAATAGGATGGTTTAAGGTTCAGTTTAATTTAGCAATTTTTAATGCAATAACCAAAATATCACCTTATCGCTATAAAACAGGTAGTATTACATGTAAATAAGGCATTAAAGCTCTCTTAACGTATTCACAAAAGCTTTTATGCAAAGTACTCGTAGTTAAAAAGAATTGTTTGAGACTATAGCATATCTCTATACTTGCCTAGCCCTTTTTAATTTTGACTCAAAAATAAAATCTATTTGTGTATTCGGAACATAGATCACGGAACCCCATTTGTCCCGATCTCGACAGACCACTTTTACTGTCGCACTTATACATCTTCTCATACACACTTGGCGGTTATAGATCCTCCTAACGTGACCCTTTCAATATAGCGTCAATTTAAAACAATTGTACCAAAATCGAAAAATAGGACTTCTATTGTTTCCAACCGAAGCAGGTGTTTAATTCCATTTAATTTTCCCGCGGTTTCATCAATTTGAAAGTCTTAGTGATTTGTGGACTTAGACTTTGAACTCGGTGGGACTTTTATCTAAAGTCACGAGTGAAACGGGCAGGTGTCGTGCTAGCTTGTAAAGTACACTTTATTGCTATGGAAAGAAAGTTTGTTTTACAATGGAAAAGGTTTAAAGTTAAGTGATTAGTTATATCATACAATGGGGTGCATAGAGTAAAGAATATAATAAAACATCGTAGCAATAACGGCTATAATATAAGTAGTACATAAAATTAATAATCTATAATCGTTAACATAATTAATATAATTGGGATCATTACTTATAGGCAGACATAGACACACGCATACATAAAGTTATCCTCCTAATAAGATATCTAACACTAAAATAGTCGAGATACTGAAAAAGGACACGATAGAATATATACTTATGGAAGTCATGTATGTATGTAGTAGTGTAAGGATGTAAGTATACGTATAAAATAGTGTATGGATTTTTTGTGTGTGTTTCCCAGGATCGATATAACTGTTGAATATCACAGCTTACCCCTTTGTAGAAAAACCTTTGCAAAAGGGGTTAGCATCTACATATGGAAAGTCCATATGTATTCACGTCCTTAATCCCCTCCGGGATGGACAGCACCTTGGAGACATGAAAATTTCTCCTTAGTCACTTATTAACATGTATATTAGAGTTTAGATGTCATATGGAATATCGGAGACAAATAAATAGAATAGTGGTCTGAACCTCTGACTACCCCGCATGCGTTAACGTTCGTGAAAGCGATTGTCTTTTTTTTTGTTGTTGTTACCCTATCACCCAATAAAGTCAAAGTCAAATGTTTTTATTCAACATAAGTTCAAGTGCAATACATTCATTAAAAGTCAAAACATTTGCCTGACACTGGTTGTCTCTTAGTATTGAGATTCTACCGTTGTGAAATAGATGCCATATACCCCTTGTAGCTCCCTACGACATGCAGAAGAGAAGCAGCTAGTTGTGAAATAGATACCATATAACCTTAGTCCCTTAGTCACCTCCTATGACATGCCGGGAAAAACCACAGCTAGTTAGCATTTTTATTACGTTTCAGACTAGCACGGAACTAAGGTTCTAAGTGTCAAAAAGCAAAACAAGCTATGTAAGCATCAGAACTTCTAACTACTATTTAGGCAAATAAGCTGAGTAGCAAAATGTCCTTTAGTTATTCCCCGGGTGGTAATCAGAACCATTTTCACCTGTACCTCTGTGATTAGGGAAGGTCCTCTAATGGAATTGTAGTGTACCTTTTATGTTTTAACAGGGCTATTGTATAATTAGGGTATATAACACTTAGAGGAAACGAAATAAAGTTTGATAATGTTCTGTGGAAAGACTTGAATGTAAAGTAGCTAGCTTTCTTTTATTCTTAGAGTTAGTATTCTGTTGTAAGAAAGCCAAGTACTAGCGGTTTTTAAGAAATCTTAATACTGTACCTTCAATATAAGTTAATTATTTCTGGACTACATGTTTCACAAGTATGTTATATTTCTTAGTACTTAAGCTTCTCATACATGCTCATCTGTTCTATACACTACGTTCACCTGCCTTAAGAAGAATATGTCCAATTTGATCTGTAGGTATAATTAGTATAATCTAGTCTGAGTATTTTAATAACATTTGTAGTATAACAAACCCATCGCCTAGAGAAAAATCTTTTAATAATGCTTAGTGTTTAGTTATAGATATAAATTAGGTAGTTTCGTAGTATAGAAATACGAGTACGGTCGAAAATCATATTATAATAGCCGTAGCAGTGAAATTAATGTTATCAATATAGGCTCCCAATTTGTCATTCCGGCCGGCGATGCATTGCATTATTAATCATTTCGAATGCGGTCTACCTAATACACATACAAATGATAATGTTTGTATGTTTGACTCTAATTATAATCAGTGTTCGGGTTAATTGGCGAATTATTACGGTTCGAAATCATATTTGGATTAGCTTTTTGTTTTATTCTGTATCGGTAGATTGTGGAGTCTAGAAAGTATATTTTTTTTCTAAATAAGGTTGATGTAATGATATTAAAGTGTTAAATACAACAAATGAATGTAGTAGTCAGTAAAGTCCAAAGCTGGAAAGTCTTTCTTTAAATTTCTTACAAGAGATTTCTTGCACACGATAGCCAACTTAATCATTATTTAGTATCTAATTACGAATAATTAACTGCTTACAACTAATCCTATAACCGCTGCGTGTGTATGAGGTGTATGTGTGTCAATGAAGCGAAAGTGGTCTGACAGGATCGGGATAAATGGAGATCCGTAATCTCTGCCTACCCCTCTTCAGAGAATCCGATGTGTGTAATAGTTTAATACTATTTGTCATAGGCAACAGTTAAAGACACTTCAGTTTCCTTACCTTAACCCCTTAAGACATAAAGAAAACATCCCATCAAATCCTTATAAATCTCCTCCGAATTCCTCTTAAATTACCCCACAAGCCTTCGGAGCCATATCTTCACCTGTAACCTTCGTTCCACTGAAGGAAACGTACTAACACCTTTTCAGGATTATAAATTTTAACTACCCTCTCTGTAGCAGTTTTAATGTACGCCCTCTTGCCAGTCGCCGTAGCAGGGTTAATGGGGCTGCGCTGAATTAGAACTGGGAGAACTCGAAATTTGCAGGTTTCGAGACTGAACTGCTACATACATACATACAAATCCTACTTAAAGGCAAACAGATATTACAAATATGTATTATTAACCTTTAAAAATCATGTAAGCTTCATTGACGTCCATCCACTACTTATACATATGTAATTGACTTACGTTATTTTGGATGATCTAACTAAACCATCCTTCTATGTTTTTTTCAATCTGGTATAATACATCATACAATTCAAAGGATGAGCTGTAACATACTAAGGATGCATAACATGGTCATACTATCGTTATCCCAAATTTGAAAATTATTTGGAAGGCAGTTAAAGGATTAGGGGTTATAATGAATTAAGTGACTGATGCAAAACTACTAATAGCAAATTAATAACAGTATTATTATAATTATAACGGTAATATAATATTATTTAATGCCATCACGACCTCGATAAACAATCTTTAAAAAGACCTACAAGATATAAGAGAACTAGGAACTATCCATTCCAAAAGAATATGAAAGTATGTAAACTTACTTATCAAGTTAATTTATGTAAGAGTATGCGATACACAGTCACACGCATGTGAGGTAATGTAGCTTATAATAAAGGCTTCGTATTACAAGATGCTTCACCGCAGGACTCTTGGTGAAGGGAAAGTGTCGATACTTTTATTATCGATAAATTAGTAAGTACTGTTGATTGTTATGCATGTGTTTGTAATCTTCTAGGAATTAATATTAATTTCCGAAGTTATTGCCAAAATTAACTTCTTGAGGTTCCGATATTGCCTCCTTTAAAAAATAAAGAGCTATAGAGTAAAAGGTTATTGTCAAATAAACAACGATTTAAAATAAACTGTAGAACAAACATATCTATTTTGTACATGAAATATTCCCATTAGGTAGGTATTCATATGCTCAGATAACAATAGACAAGCATCTGAATAAAATTCAACGTAGCTCAGTACCTCCTCTCGCTGAACCTCTGACTACCTTACAAGGGTTAACGGTTGTGAACGTGTTTATCTTTTTGTCATCTGAAAAACCTAAAATAAGGTAATTTACTCTTACTAACATTAAAACAACAACAACAATCGATACTTAAACTTATCGACTCTGTCCCACCCCTTTCAGTTGAGAGTCGAAGGCTCTGTCGCTTGAGTGATGACGTCATAACTCTCCGAGTTACTTAACCACGATTTCAGGAGACTTGTCTGGTGAACGCGGACTTATGAAGGTTCATTCTTCTGAAAATTCAACTTGAATGGCGCAGGAAATTCGTAGTACGAGTAGGTAATAGTTTTGATTTAAAAGCTTTCGTTTAGGATTTACCTGTAGACGCCCGCTTTTCTGTAGAGGGCTAGGCAGAGATCACGGATCCTTATGTTTTTATCCCTTATTCCGAATCGGGTGCTGCCGGGGGACCAGTGATGTAGCCTAGGTACATCGTATACTGAGGCAGCGCCTTTTTAATGCATATTTGTGTTTTTGTATGTTATGTAGTGAAAAAAGTTTTTCTTTCATTCTGTGTCCTGAACCTGACAAATCACTGTTTGATACTGATTGATCGGATTGATTCAATGCAGATGTAATAAAGCTTGAGTGGTGTAAAGTATAAGCAACTGCCATTTTTCTAATTTTATTATGAGAGGTGACAAAAGTTTATTAATTGCTAGTATAAGTGACTTAGGTTACAAAAAATTTTGTATACTATATTTAATTCTAAGTATTTTTATTGGTCCCCATTTGAACTAAAATAATTTCATCTACGAACGTTCATTCTATTGACAATTACACATATACATACATTCGTAATAAGTACATTCATAAAAGTAAACTAGTTCAACGCGTATGTATGTATCAATCAGAGGTTATCCTCAAAGATCTGTCCACACCCTACAGGATAACACGTGAATAAAGCCTGAAGCCATGCACATTTGTACCTATCAAGTTGCAGGAAATGAAAGTAAATCTCGCTAATGACGGGAACGGAGTCCGCTTTTTTCTGATTAAACTTAAGTGCTTGCCATTTAGAATGGGATGTATGTATGTATATGCTCACGCTTGTAATACCTTACGAGGTAGATAGGAGAATTGGTTGCTTATCTTCAGCCTTAAGAACTCGTTGTTACAGATAAAAAGATAAAAAAGATGATAATTACTTTACGTGAAAAAAGAAACAAATTAATTTATTCGTAGTTAAATTACATGTATATACACAAACGTACATACATACACAAAACACCCGTTTCCCTGTACAGGGGTAGGCAGATATTACGGAAGTCCATCGGTCCCGATCCTGACAAATCACTTTCGCTACATTGACAGCCATATCCGCCGAGTGTGTATGAGGAGGTGCCTCATACACACTCGGCGGTTATATGTACTTCTAACAAGATCCTTTCTCAATATGTTGTCTATCTGACTCTTGGGTCTTATTAGGCCAAGTATAACGCAATATTCTATTTTTATTTTCCCTAATGCACTCAAACTTCTTATGTTTCATGGAATAACCTTTGTATGGAAACGAAAGTATCTTCCACCTACTCAGATACTGCCTACGCTGAAAAAAGTTCGAGGTTGTTAAACGTGTGTAAGAGTATGTTTGTTATTGATATAGCATACACAAGCGTCTTATTTCAATTATCGCTTTGTTTCCTTTAAACTCATTTATATTTAACAATCGACTATCAATTATCTTACTGACGTTTAAGCGTCACAAAGGCATTAAAATTTTATGGCTTTTTGATATTAGACTAATGATTTGTATAGTTGTACAAAAAAACAGGACTTATAGTAGGAAGTATAACTTGTGTTAACCGACGTTTCGGTGATTTTGCAATGGCCATAAGTTTTAATGGACATGTCGTAGGAGGAGTGCTGTATGGCATCTGCTGGGCGATAGCGTTCACCCGAAAAGGGATTAAAGGGCCTGAACGTAACGTGTATATACATACACATCCTTTATTCCTTTTCGAGTTGGGCTGAGCCTCGTAGATATAATATCTCCTAGGTATCTTAAGCATGAATATTGGGGTAGCAATGTTATAACGGAACATTGATGACAGATGGCTAGTCTATCACCTATTCTCGTAATCGCCTCCTACATGCCAGGAAGAACGGCAGCTAGTTAGCATTCTTTTTACATCCGTGGACAGGACGTGAATAACGTATTAACTCCAATAGTACAGTATTAAAGGCATTAAAGGCACTACCCTTACCCATTTAGACTCAGTCTAAAGGCCCATTAGTATACGTAGCAGACTCTAAAAATAATACCGCCCATGTAGTAAATAAAGACGTGACTTGGGCGCCGCAATATCCGGTGCTACGAAATCCCGGATTTCCTATGTGAGTCGTAGCACTCGTTAGATCCGTAGCGTTTACTTACGGAGCCCTGTAAAGGAAAATACTTATGGAGTGGTTTTCAGTGGTTGAATTATGTACATCATACTTTTACCGGTTTAATTTCATTAAGAGAGAGAGTCTTTCTCAACTGAGCAATGTGGTGGTTTTAAAACAATGTCTTAAGGGTAGTCCTTAGTACCTTAAAGCGGTTTAAAGCAGATGGAATTAAGAGTCATAAATATATAAGTAACATTTAGTAGTAGACTATATTAGAAAGATTTGTCAGGATCGTTCCAGGTGGCAATCTATATCTATAGTCTGTGACTATAGCGTTAGTAACGTAGAGGCGAGAATATATTAGTATTATTTTTTATAAATAGTTTTATAAGATTCATTACAAGCAAATACAGGCATGCAAGAATTTTTTTAATACTTACTTTGTTTTCCAAGGACTAAATAAACATAAGACATTAAAAAAATCCAAAACTTAATAATCCAAAGATCGATTAGAAAGCAGTATTAATACATATATATCACGTACCGTGAGATAAATGTTTGGATAAATATATATATATATATATATATATATATATATATATATATATATATATATATATATATATACGTAAATACACTCATACACACACAAAGTAAATATAGGGCAAACCACAAACATACTGTAAATTTATTTGTGGTAGTAAAGGACTTTGCAAACCATCAATGAATGAAGTTATTTTAGAACTGTAGCTGTATATATGCTTTGTGTTTTACTAGTATGAGAGAAACCTAACATAATCAGTATAGATTTATACTTTTACACACTATTTTAAGTAATCCACAAATATAGTTTTTAAGTTTAGTGAGGTGTATGAACAATACTCATAAAAAAACTAAACATAAAAAAAACAATTTAAGATAAAATCCCTAAAGACTTTTTGACTGTTATAGATATTATGTTCTTGATACATACACTCTTTTATTGTACAAAACTAAAGCGTTTGAAGAACAAAGAAAGGTTAGAAATTTTGCACTTCGGATTATGGTAGCGCTTAAAGCAATATTGAACTCATATTCCTAGATCACTGTTTTACTTATTTATACAAGAGGGATTTTTCAGGATCTACCGTCTCTGCCTATCCCATCAAAAACGTATAAGCGTGAATTAATATTTCTTGAATCCAAAATCAAAGTGCAGCCCCATGAAGCAAAATTCATGTGTTATTTCATAACAAGCGTGCAGAGGTTCGATTCAAACGCTAGCTTCTAATACAAATAACGAAGTAATAACGAACAGTGCGGCGGCGGTCAGTAAACACTAGTGGCTCTACTACTATAGTTGGTGTGAGTTAGGATGAGGTGAATTGTCTGGGTCAATATTACACACATATTAATATTGTTATTACACGCATTTATCTGACAGATGAGTAAACAGAGAACTTTGATCCTCGTCATACACAGACGGCAGTTATAGCTACTTGAAAGTTACTCTTTTTCAATAACATACATTAGAAAATTGTAGTAATTCGGGTATGTATCTTCGCCAATACTGAGTAGGGCATTTGTTGATTCATGAAACCCGCATTTCAAATGAACAATCAAGTTCTTAGTTTTAAGAGATTCGTGATTTATACGTATTAAGTCCTGTTAGTTATTAATCATGAATCAATTTGATATTACATTGTATCGCCATGTTCAAGTGCTGAGTATTATGGATTCTAAATAGTCCGGTTTTCACCCGATGTTTTCTCTGTTAGCCAGTATTAAAGATGTCAATAGTAATCCTGTATTGAACTTCCACAATACATTAAATAACACAATAGTACGGATGAAAAATTATACATTACAAAATTAAATAAGAAAAATATGAAATACAGAGTTAGATTTTGAAATATTTAATTTTATATTAAATTTAATCTCAATACATGGCTTTGATATTGTAAATTGCAACATCTATACTCTTGCAGCTTCTTAAATCTTCATTTTAAAGAAAATTGTCTGTATTCTGGACTGGTAAGGAGTAGTTTATTAAAACTCTTTGCTGGATGGAACTCCTTTGTGACCCATTTATAATGTGAACAGAAATATTAGCTTCTTCTCTGTTTCATTAGTTCGTTACGAAAGAGAGAAATGTAGTTTTCATACATACTCTTGTATTTTAACTCTTTTGAGATGGGTAGAGTCTTGGAAACAAATCTTATTATGATGCCGTAAGTAAACAATATTTGCATCAGGTTTCATTTAATAAATACAATTTACCTCTTGCTTTAAAATGCTAGATATCTCAGTCATTTTGTAATCTTTACGATTTGTCAAATACATACATATACGTTCACGTCTATTAATCACTTTCAGGGTGGACAGAACCTCAAAGATACAATATATCCTAGGTCCCTTTTTAGCATAAATATTGGCGTTGCAATGTCATAATGGAATACAGGTTGCTAGTCCATAGCCCAACAGATTCAATTTACTCCTAATCCCTTAGTCGCCTTCTATGACAAGCCAGCAAGAACGGCATCTAGTTACTATTTTTTACATCCCACATTTACCTAAATGGTTCCGACATAAGACCAGCGTTGCGTTTACTATCAAACGCAACATACCCAGCTGAGTTGGAACCCTTTTGCTGCGACTATAACATGCACAAGCTGTATTCCCTAGATTGTATGTTTTAATTGTAAACGTTTTGTATTGTGTATGTTTTTGTTGCTGTTAATAAACGCTTTTAGTATTATTAATAATAAAATACTTTATACTAAGTTGCCTCCTACGTCATATCAGGAAGACTGGCAGCTAGTTACCATACCACTTAGGTGCCAAACTAGCAGGGAATTTAGTCGGATAATGGGTGTGTGCAGAGCAAGGCTCTTGTTTAAGGCTGTTCATTCAATTTGTACGTTGAAACGCTCACTCACCTTATCTCGGCGTGAATCAACTGTTTACATTACAATGTGTAATGAGATAGTTACCTTTGCTTGTGAAGGTTGATTCTTTTGTATTACTAATGTATGTGATTATAAATTACATCTTTATTTGTATATCACTTAATCAATCCGTAGCAATGGTACATATATTAGGTAATATAAAGAATTTTATGGGTATACATGACGGTAAAGAGATTTTTGATTTGAGGTGAAACAAAAAGTAGTGAATAAAATTTATTCATCGAGAAGCTAAATCAATGGAACATTGAAACGATATACATGCATTCGCGATCGTGCAACCCTTTCAAGGTAGTCAGAGGATGATGGGATGAGGATAAGGTGAGGATGATACAATTTTTAATGAGAAGTGATTAACATTCCACGGTTCTGTCTTACACAAAAAAGAGGACAAAAATATAATGTAATATTGAGTATATACGTACCTATATTAATTAAACATTGTATAGTAAGAAAAATCAGACCTGGATAAGTATGTGGAGACTAAGATATGAAGGGGTATTTACTATTAAGTTTTCTTATCGACCTATCGCAGAATCAAGGTACGAAGTTTGCAATTTAAATCTAGACGCAATAAAGCTAATGGCTGGGCCGTGCGCGAGAGCCTCTCTGGCTGCGAGAGTTGTTTACATACTCCTTGGATTCAATCTCTGCAGGTTATTTACCCTCTCTATTTGGATAATTGTGGAAAAAAGGGCTCTTATTAGGTGGTTAATAGGTGATATAGATGATCTTTGAAGGACGTGGTTTATGATTAATAACTAACGGGACTTAGTTTTTTTATAATAAAGTTACCTTAATTAACCCGACGTTTCCCATATAAGTCCCGTTAGTTATTAATCATGAGTATAAATCGCGAATCTCTTTTAAACTGAAAGTGGTTTCGTAAAAAGATCGGAGGTATCAGTGTATTTCTGCTATTCAAGTGAACACTAGTATAATAAGAATTATATCAAAAGAATGAAGGAACAAATTAGGGTTAACTAAGTAGGTAAGGGGCATATGGAATCTATTGGGTAATTGGCTACTTACGAGTATCTGTAATGTATGTTTCATATCTCAACTCGGCCCCAATATTCGTGCTAAAAAAACCTAGAAGATACTATCGTGTCTCCAAAGTTCTCTTCATCCCGAAAGGTCAATTTGTAAGCAAATACGGTGACCAATTACCCGAAATTTAAATATCCTAGTGTTTTAGCAGTTTTATGTATAGTTACTCGATTCCACCAACCAAACCAAAAAAACGAGATAACCAAAGTCGTAGACATAATCTATCGATGTTGCAAGCTAAAGTGGCAGTGGGCCGGTCACGTCTGTCGCAGAACCGACGACCGTTGGAGTAAAGCGGTTCTCGAATGGCGACCGCGTCTCGGTAAACGTAGTGTAGGACGGTCCCCTGCTAGATGGACCGATGACCTGTAAAAGGTCGCGGGTAGTGGTTGGCTGAGGGCCACGAGTGATCGTGTTTTGTGGCGTAACTTGGGGAGGCCTACGTCCAGCAGTGGACTGACATAGGCTGATTGATCCAATTCAAACTGGATTCCAATGTTTCATCTATATAAATGCTTCAGCTGAAACGCAAAATACCTGAGAAATATCATTAACGATCAGACGAAAACCTGTTCGTTCTTAAAACTAAGCTATTTAGTAGATATATAAATATTTATAGCTTTGTGATTAAGTATCATAAAACAATAAGTACCATAAAAACAGAAAATCTTGTAACTCAGTAGTTATTTAAGCGAATAGAAGAGGTTTAAAGTCTCGGCTCCCTCCTTATATTTTCTAAGAACTTGTTGCTTCAAAGCGGTTCATATCAATTTATATTAAATATTTTCCCAAATACCTCTCGTCTTATCATGAAATATTGTTGTAATAAATCACCAATGTAAGAGACATCACTCAATCTCCTCAGTAATTTGTTCCGAGGAAATAATATTTGGAAAAGAGCTCATTCCTTGTGATACTTATTGCGAATGTTTTAGGAGGCAATCGTAGTTATTGTTACGTTATTGGGACAATTGGAAGATAGTCTATCGCCACTTTTTATCGACCAAATGTTCAATGTTACAATATAAAATTATTTAGGTAGATTATTCAACATTTTTGTTGTTTCTAAAAATCAAAAATGTCATATTATAATTAAAAGTTACAAGTAACTAAAGCTTAAATAAAGGTGCTACAACATAAAAAAACTATGACTTATAACTTTAGCTTTATTTATTACTCTGTAACAATGTTCACATAAAAACAAAATACAATTAGTACATATCCAAAGATTACAATGATCGTCATGAGTATGATTATGGTTGTACTATGTTATGATGATATTAGAATGGTGTAATAATTTAATAATACAAGTAATTGTAAAGGTGTATACACACCGTACTGTCGTTAACCTGATGACAAGTTGTGAAGTCAACGCATCTCGTAAAACTCCGCTTAATGTTTCATAACAAAACATACATGTTCAAATGCAGAGCTTGAGTAGAAATAGATGGGAGTGAACGTTTAGGTTTATTCATATTTTTTTTGACATTTAAAGAATGCTTTTACATGAGTAAATGTACATCCAATTCTCATTTAGATTCATAAATCCCAATAATTTGCAAAGTAACCGTAAAAGAACTGTTAAAATGTCGCCCACACTTATAATTACAATCTCATTAATCGGTGGAATTGGCAGCAGTTTTCAGCTTGAACCGATGACAAAGAGCATTATCTATCATATTAAGCGCTTACTACCTTGTACAATTTAATCGTACAATTTAATAATAAGGTTGGATGTTTCTCTAAATCACTGACTCTTCAATAGAGTAAATTCCCGCAAATCATTGGATGCTTTAAATGATTGTAAATAACATATTAATACGTAAAAACCATCCAATACATAGATATTCCAAACACACCATATCTAGAGTCTATCCGGCACCGTACTCTGTACCAAACGTCAGTTTAGCGTCGTCATCAATCAACATCCGTTTTGCGTGCCCCGTGACGGATTACGCATAACTGATCATGGGGTAATGACGGTAAATGTGTTTACCCAGCCCAAGGGGTTATTCGGGACTCGCTAGTTATAAATGTAGGGAACTAAAAGGTAATGCCTTTAGGGAATAAATGTATGAAGGGATATATCGTATTTGGTACGTAAATAGCTTGTTTAACTCTTTCCGGGATAGGTTTGATATTGTGAAGGATGTTGTTTTGATTTATTAAGAAAATAGAATATAGATTTGCGGAGATGTTTGCACTGCGTGTTTTTAAGGCAGCTGGATATGGTTTAATTTCGTCTTAGAGAGGCAATAATAATCCAAATATATCTTCAATTGTATCTACATTAATTATCACGATTCCTATTAGATATATACATAAAGTGTAGAAATAGTATATATAATAACTCTACCTCTGCCAAAATCGAACCCAAACCTTTAGAATTAACATCAAGCAACCATCGTACAGAGGTCGTAAATTGCGCAAAGTATCAAAAGCAGTCTGAACCTCTTAAGACCTTTAAGAGGGATTAGGCAGAAGCTCCGAAAGATTTCATGGATGGTCGAGTACTTTGAATTGAACCTGTTTGGATATTAATTTAGCGGGGAATATTCAAATTCATCTTACGCCTTAGCTCAAGGAAAAGCATTGAGATGACAAGATGCAAATAATAAGATCAAATATTATGAGTATTATATTATGTACTATGAAGTTTACAATAATTCTAGAAGTATATTCAAATAATTACGTCCTCTGATCACTTTCGGGGTGGACAGATCCTTGGAGATATAATATCTAGTAGATTCAATTGACCTTTAGTCCCTTGAAATGATCGAGATGATCGGCAGCTTATTACAATTCTATTTACGTCCCAGACTAGCAAGTGAAAATTGAATAATTGGGCGGGACGGTTGTAGAGTAATCGATTTATACTGGGATCGGCCATATAATCCATTTTTCACCAGAAAATCAGTAGTTAATGTGACAGTTGGTGTTTCGTGTTGTGATCTGGTGGTAACTATCGTATAGTCAGGTTATTTCATGTTAAATGTAATGTGTTTACCGGGAATTTAGGCAGAAAATCAGAGGGTAATTATTCAATTTTAACACACATACTTCAACGAATGTGGTATATGTATTAAAATAAGCAAAATAATATTAATAAAAAAGTAAAGATAGACAAAACCCTGCATATATTTGTAAATTTTGATAGCACTTACGTAAATCCAAATCAAGACTCTTTGACTCTTACAAAAGGATTACCAAACATTTTAATTAATACATATTCAAGCCTTAAGCCAAAGTTACAGGCTTACACCAGACTGCATTTGAAAAGGAAAGCAGATTGAATCCGCCCTGGCTATTCTGGGCGGCTAATCAACATGGACAAGCTGTCACGGGCTCCATTTTGCTGCTAATTTCACTCCCAAATTAGACCAACTTTAAATAGGATCCAAACTGGGTGGTGAACGAACTCGGCTTTGTACTTATCCTGTTAAGGTGTATGGAAAGTTGGGAAGAATGATAATTGGTATTCGTTACATGTAATGTGTGAATGTACTTCGACGTAGCTCAGTTGTTCGGGGCTTGGCTCTGTATCAGTGGGTACAGGATTCAAATCTCGCTTGAGCATGTACCAATGGAAAGGAATTCCTATGTACATTTTTGTAATAAAAACTCATTTACGAAGCATTGAATTAAACGGTGAGGGAAAATATCGTGAGGAAACCTACTTGTTCTTCGAACAGGTAATAGTAAGTGCTTCTAAATGGCGACATGGCTGACCACCTGTCATATTGAGTACTTGACTATCTGGTCAACACGTGGGTTCGAGGTCTCCATAGAATTACTACCTTCGCAATTGCGGAGATGGAAACCTGTACCTCTGACTACCCCGCAAGGGTTAATGGTCGTGAATGCGTTTGTTTTGTTGTTTTGTAATGTGTGAAGGTAATATGTTAAGAGGTAGGTAGGAGTAATTGAATGAGTATTTTTAGAACGGTTAACAACATTTTTGTTTAATGACACCCAATATTATGTGGGTTGAGACGATATTTTTAGAAAGGTGGTCTAATTTCGTTTATTGGTTGTTAATAATATGTGAGTGAAGACAATCGAGTCTGTTTCTAAGAAAAGAGTAAATAAAATAGATGATAGAGGGGTAATAACCTCTTATTATACACACTGGTTGATAAATACTTTATAGAGTTTTTAAATACAACATAAACAGACACTTTAGTGCTAAACCCTTGCATGGTAGTCAGAGGTTCGCATTCATCTCCACAATTGTGGAGGTAGTAATCTTATAGTCATATCGATCATACATTATTATGCATATATGCGTCTAATTATGCAGGTCTGCTGTATAAGGTTACTAACTTAGATGAAATTAAATGTTCTCTTTATGCAAATAGCAACAGAAATAGGTTAAATGTCCATCAGTTTTAGTCCTAACCTTTTTAAAAAAGTATTCCACGTGTAGTATTATAACCCCATTTTCAACTGACCGTAAAAACGTAGAAAACTTCCCCATACATTGTTTTTGTTTTCACGGCTTTATCTCAGACAAAAAATAATAATTCGGAATCTTCCTTTTGCTAGGGAAAACATTTACCTTAGACCCTAATCCTCTTTTCTCTAAATTGCAAAAACCCACACGAAAATACATACAAAGTACACTTATGTACGTATTTGTGATTTTATGTACTGGAAAAAGTTAGTACTCTGCTTAAAGACTTGCACGTCGTAAGAGGAAACATAAATACTAGTTCTTTTCGAAGTTTTTTCAGGCAAAAGTTAGTTAATAGTAGAATTGGATAGACTAGTCTTTACAACATCAAATAGACACTCACAGCATGCACTAGAATACCCTGTGCAGAAATCATAGCAAATTAGAATCTATCTATACTAATATAAATAAAAACATTTCACCAGGTTTATTTAATCAGCCTATATCAGTCCACTGCTGGACGTAGGCCTCCCCAAAGGTACGCCACAAAACACGATCATTCATGGCCTCCAGCCACTACCAGTGACCTTCTTCAAGTCATCGGTCCACCTGGCAGGGGGTATCATTCACTGCTCTATTAAAAAAACATTTTACTTCAACGGTTGTTGTACTGATCATTCAGTATTAAATGTTCAATTAATATTATATAAATAAAACTATAAGACTACTCCATGTTATGCATTTTTATTTACTTTTAAACAGTCTTATATTTAAGAAATAACGCGTACACTTAATTAATATTTTACAAAACAATAGCTGAGCAACTTATGTTTTTCTATTAATGTTATTTAGATTTTTCTAATCAGAGTTAAATACATTTTGTGGTATTATTCTATTGAATATTATAATATGGAAACTAAGATACCACCATAAACAAAAGCATAAAATAATTGACGCATTGTTTTATAATTTCTTTCAAATAAAAACAATTTTCAAGTTACTTTCTCTCTGATAGTCTTGGTACATGATTTAATTAATTCATTACGTTTATTATTTAATATAATAAATAATACTTCTTATTGAAAAAATGGCTAAGTAGTGAGAGTCCGAAAGTAAAAATATTAGTTATAACAAAATTAATAAATAAATACATACAACATGATCTCTATCACTTGTGGAATACTTCGCACATACTGCGACAGGCATTGAATATTGCTTACTAAACACAACAGGTAGGTTTCAACTCGATAACAGTTTAAATACATTAACTTAATAATATTTTTAGACCCAAATGGTGTTTTGAAAGAGAAGTTATAATATTAGTAACTAACTCAAAATAAAATCATATAGTAAGAGTACTATTTACATTCCTTATAATTAAGTCATCGTTGTATTTATAGTGATTATTCAAAAGTGTCCAACAAAAAGTGCTTGCTATATGTTAAGCATATCTATTAAAACATTATTTAACAATATATTTACAATCTTAGTATTACTAAACAAAAAAACTCATTTTATTTACTACATGAGACCGGGTCATATCATGATAAATTAGTATAATATGATTCAAGGTATTGATATCTTTATTAATTTATCGTGATATGACCCGGTGTCATATAGTAAATAAATCATAAAGTCACAAAAATATCAAAACTGTTAAACCAGAAAAATTAATTTAACATAACATAAATAATTTGTACATACGAATAATTCCTATAGAGGTAGACAAAATTACAGATTCCAAAGTCACATGGATGAGGAGATGAAAAGTTTAGGAAGGTTTATAATAGTGACTTGTCTATAGCACTATTATATTTGACAGTCCCTTAGTCCACTTTTACAGTATACCGGAAAAAAAAGAAGTCGTTTTATTAAGGAACTTTTACAGAAAGAAAAATATAATAAAGTAGCATATATGATGACACCATTGATATTCATTTTACAATATTTCGGGACTTATCGCATTAATGTAAATGTATATCGTATAAACAAAGAATTAACGTCAGTTAAGTTCCGGAAAAAATAGTACCTTATTCAATCTCTAGCTTCTATATTCGAAGTTTAAATACTAGATAATGTTCACTAAATATGATACAATGTAAGGAGATAATATTTACATAACAACCAACAAATCGTGTTTATTATTATAGTAAAGCGAAAATAAGCAGACACAACTTGAGTAAGTTTAATAAACTGCTTGATACTGACAACCCTGCTGTGTTGGCTTTTGATGCTTCTGTCAGACCTAGGGAATAAAAAATAGTAATTAACAACAATAAATCATATAACTTATATACCAAATATACAATAATGTTCATGTCAATTAACCCTTGCGGATAGTGAGGTATAGTATACGTATAGTGTACAGTTATTATAATAATAATATTTGGACATTATTACACCAATTGAACTAGCCCCTTGGTAAGTACATTTAAGACTTGTCTTAAGGGTACTAGTCAACGTATATTTATGTATGTATACATATTATACATACATAAATACATATATAGCATATATAATCAACGACCAGACTGGAAAGCAGTAGAAAAGCGTTGTTCTCAACTCTGCCTCCACCGTCAATCGAACCCGGGGCCTCACGATAGCGTTCAGGTGGTTAACCAAACGCGCCACGGAGGTCGTCGTTATGCATTATATGGACACCTCGAACTCACGAGTTTAGCAAAGTTCCTGATGGTATGTAATCTGCGGTAGGTAAGCCATTTCATCACAACACGCAACAACTATAACCTGTTCCGAGGAATATGATTTCTCACGATGTTTTTTCTCACTCTACTCCGGTCATTAGTTGTAGTCATACATATATGCAACAAACCTAAACTATCTACTATCTAAACTAATGCCTAAAATATCGTCCAAAATTTCCAAAAATAATGTTCTAACGGTAGTTTATACATACACATCGCCGTTCCCCTGTAGAGGGGTAGGCAGTGATCACGGATCCTCTGTCCCGTTTCTAATCAACCACGTTCGCTTGACATTCATATCTCATCAAACAACTAAGCAACGTTAGTTCATTCCAAATACATATTGAAAATAAGGCAGTTGTTGTGTTTGGTATATTACTGCACTGTAGTAACATAGGCACTGACTATTACCTATCCTATATACAGCGATACGGTTCACTACCTATCACGGTGGATGTGCTGTCTATCTAGTGATACGCAGGCTTCGAATGACCCATACCTAACATGCCTTCGAAATTTCGGAGATGGGCACTCAGGCCTCTGACTACCTCGCCATAAAAAAGGGAGTGTGTATACACAAGTCGTGAAGCGTATGTTTATGTTAGTAACATAATAAATGAGTAAGTCAAATTTTAAACTCATGTGTACTCATACGTTGTTTAATTCACCAACATTGATTTTGCACATGGATAAGCTTAGCTGCATTTAATGCTGAGGCAGTAAATTACACAGCTATACACATTATACCAAAAAGCGTTTGCTCTTTTGTGTTTAATTTGCATATATACATTCACGTCCTTTTATCTCTTTCGGGGTGTACAGAACCTGGGATATATAATATCTCCTACAGGTTGCTAGCCCATCGCCCACTAGATTCTATTTGCCCCTACTCCCTTAGTTACGATATTAAGAACGGTAGCTAGTTAACATGTTTTTTACATCCCAGACTAGCACAGGAACGGTGTTTAATTCGAACTTTTGTAATGCCAATTTAAATTTATCCCACCACAATGATTTATTCATTAAGTATTAAGTTCTTTGACCACAAAATTTACGATGTTTTCCCTAAAAGAAAGTTCAGGTTGTTATCACCCGAATAGTCACTCATTTAGATAATGACTATCTCAAAGTTGCTTGACTTTAGTTATTTAACAAGAACCGTTGTGTGACCATTTTTTCAATTTGTTTATCTAGCACCAAATGATTGTTTTCTCTGGTTCATTCCTTTTAAAATATACCTATCATTGATCTATCTCTAATTAGTAATCAACCAATCACATAAAGGGTCTCAAAACCCAAAAAATAAAGCCCCTAACACAAAGACATCGATAATCATCCCTTACCTCCGGCAACGCTGATTTGATTTGTCAAATCTTCATTGTACGAGCTGAGCTTTATCTCTGAAACAAAAGAAGCTTAAATAAAGACTTTTTCACATCTTTGGGCGTCAGAATGGATTCCCTTTGAAGGGAAATTCTTTGTTCTTGAGGGATAGGTCGTGAAGGTTACGAGAAGGGCCTTTGAGCTTAAGCAGCTGTGAAATTTGTCTGTTAACTACACGAGTTGTTTTTTATTCATCTTGAACATTGAATCATGGATTTAAAGGTTGTTTTTTAAGTTAAAACATGACACAAAATTATAGTAGTAAACATATAGTTTTAGGAGATTCACGATTTATATTCATGATTAATAACTAGCGGGACTTATCATCTAAGAACTGCGCGTGACCAAGGCTGCTGCAACGTAGGTGAAACGTTAGGTTAATAATAAAGGTAACTTTATTATATAAAAACTTACGTGATAAGTCCTGTTAGGTATTAATCATGACACAAAATATATTAGGTGATGTACTAGATTAGAACAGTAAAAATCTAACATTTGAATTATCTGCAACCTACAATTATAATGGTCATCAAATTTACTGAAGCCTGTGTTAACAAATAAAATAAAATTTATGTCAGGATCGTATGAGATCTCTATTATTTTACTTCTATTAGAAATGCTGTTTATTTACACAAGACGCCCATGCACAGAGGGGTAGGCACAGATCACAAATCTCATTTTTTTCTGTTCCTAACAAACTACTTACGTTTCATTGACATGAATACACCTCCACCATTAGTATAACAAGTACTTCTAGCTTTTCCTGTTTTTTATACATACATACACATCACGCCCGTTTCCGTGTAGATAGATAGGCAGAGATCATGGATCTCTATCTGTTCCGATCCTGACAAACTTTCGCTTCATTGACACTTATACACCTCCTCATACACACTCAGCGGTCAAGGTACTACGGTTTCTTTTTCAATACATCATCTACTAATTAGTCCTCATACATCTTACTAAGCGCATGCATATAGTCTGTTTTCCATTCCTATTGTGTGTATAGTCCAATAGTCTCACCATATAGTCGAAGGGTTCCCTCGCCCTTGCCAAGGGAGTTGGTGCTGATGCAGTTGTAGGTGCCGATGTCACTCCTGGAGAACTGGCGGATCATCAGCCACATGGACACCTTGTATGAGGACTTCTCCTCTCGTATCGTGTATTTCGGGCTGTAGGGAAGGCAGTTAGTTGGGAATTAGATTAATGGTTAGAATTTCTTAGAGATAACAATTTTTTTTTCAAAATCAAAATTGTTTTTTTTAGTAATTACAATATAAAATACATTATGGGCTCTCTTTTAAGCTTATGAAGCCTGCATTAGAGTTGACCCGCTCTTTCTAAAGTTACATTTTACTTTTATTTTTAACCTATTATTACTTTAATTATAGCAATTAAAACTTAAGCAAGTGTATACGATGATATGGGTGGTGGTAGATAGGTGTTGGTGGTGGTGTTTCTGTCGTGTCGTAAAAGGTAACTAAAGGAGTAGGACAACGTATTCCAACAGATGGTTTTTGTTTTTGATACATAGTTTATTATTCTTAAAACAAGCCTTAAACATACTTAAGAAGGTGTTATTTCAATTGTTTTTATAGTATGATTATACTAATCCTTTAGTTAACAGAATTCTGTATGAGCGAAGAAACCAAATATCGATAAAAAGGGATTAATATGAACACTTAGTTTTTAAGGGTTATTGTGACGTAGGTATTATATTTAAATGATTTGGCTAAGGATACAAAAGAGTTGCAGCCAAGAATCACATACGACTTACCCATCTAAAAGCATTTCCCCTCTGTTCTTCACCCAGTAGTTGATAGTGTTAGGGTATGCCTCCACGTAGCACTTCAGCTTCACATCCGTCCCCAAAGGGGCGCCCAGCAACTGGTTTGGCACCTTTATTGTCGGTGCAACTGCAAGGAAGAATGTGTATAAAGAAGTGTATGGATGAGGTTGAAGTGAAATAAGTTAAGAGAGGCTGTAATAGGAATCTTGGTTTAACTGTGTGTTGGAAAAGGGATGTGATGTTTATTTACGTGTGTATTTATTAATTGTGTTATGTAGTATGTATACAAAGGAAAAATGTTTCATAACATACGTAATTTGATGACCTCCGTGGCGCGATTGGTTTACCACCTGAACGCTAATCGTGAGGTCTCGGGTTCGATTCTCGGTGGAGGCAGAGTTAAGAACTACGCTTTTCTTCTGCTTTCCAATCTGATTGTTGATTATATATACTATATAATTCTTAAATATCCGTTGACTAGTACCCTTAACATGAGTATAAATTAACTTATCAAAGTGCTATTGCAATAGGTGTAATAGTTTCATAAATATATTATTATTATAACTTAAATTTACTCTTGTGGACATTCAATTGTTCGCGGGTCCATCCCCGCAACTGTTGATGGAATATATCGTACGCTTATCATATATCTTCTAAATACTTATACAGACCACATTGGAGACATTTTTCTCAATGCGGGTGTACGTAGTGTGAAAAACAGAAGAGCATGAATGAGAAGATTAATTACTGTAAGTGAAGCAAGAGTAATTTGTCAGGATAGTCTCTGCTTATCCAGTTGGGGACGTAGAGGCATTTATATATGTATGTATGTTCTAAATACCACATAAAAAGCCATCTAATTCCACCATTCCACCTGTGTATAAAAACCAAAACGTACCGGTTCCTAAGCAGCCGTTTCCAATAAATTATTCATGCTTGAACTCCTTACTTCGTCTAGTGAGTAGTGGTATGGTTTTACGACCAGATAAACCTGCCAGTGTCGCGTTTATGCCACTCGTTTGAACTGTGCCACTTTGCTAGGTTCTACGTGTGAGCTAGGTTATGATCTAGGTCTTATAATATAGGTTTAAGCACTCCTTTACATCCTTAACTGGATAGGAAAACTATTGATTGCCACCTTGAAAGATCCTGACAAATCTCTCTCGCTTCATTCACACATATTAACCTTCTCATACATGCTCTTTTGTTCTTCACACTACGTCCACGCTTTGAGAAGAATGTCTCTAATATCTGTAATTTGATCTAGGACCTTCGCGAAGACACTGTGGTCACTGTAGTCTAATCAAGTCCCAAAATGCATGATATTGAAAGTTATTTAGGCAATAAATGTATCAAAAGTATGCATGTCTTAGAAGAATAGTACTTATTTAGGTAGGACTCAATAAAATTAATTAGGCAATGGGCTAGCAATTTGATTCCATAGATTTACATAAATTTCAACACGAGCCTAATGGTTTTATAAAACTACCTAGAACCACATTATACATACGATATACTATCCAAATATATATAAGGAGGTGTTTGAGTGTCAATGAATTGAAAGTGGTTTATCAGGATCGGGACAAATGGGAATCCGTGATCTCTTCCCACTTTTCTATAGGGCATCAGGCGTGATGTTTCAACTCATTGCCTAGCAAATATTTGTAATTGTAAATGTTCATTGATTTGTGTAATACTTTCATAAGGATGTCCTGTAATTGGCTACTTTTAATGGCTTCTTAGTTTTAAGTTCTTGAACTGTTATTTTGCTGTTGGATGTCTTTATAAATAAATAATAAATAAATAAATGTAAATATATATGTACTTACAATTGACGTTGAGCGTGATCCGTTTGCTAACGGCAGGGGGAACGTCGTTGGAGGCGATGCAGAGGAAGGCGCCCATCTGCCTCCGGTCCACGCGGAGCAGGGGCAGAGTGCTGCCTACGTAACTCTCCACTGGGGACGAAAGAACGTGTTTGTAAAATGTAGGTTACTGATGAACATGTAAAGGGTATTATTTACTATGAGAGACCGGGTTATATCACGATAAATTAATAATTAATAACCCGGTCTCTCATAGTAAATAAAATGAGTATAAATCGCGAGTGTTTAAAAGTAACTATGTATCGGGTATCAGTACATTTGGGTTCCTAAAAATTTGTTAGTTAATTTATAAGTTTATTTTATGATAAGATGATTTGAGTAACTTACTGGCATAACTTTCATGATGGTAGAAATATAAGTGTTATTGACAGGTAGTAATGTGACTGGTATATTCAATTTAACCCTAGTTCCTTGTACCTACGATTAAAACATATACAAATCATACCAGCTACTCTACAGAGGAACAGACAGTAACACGGATCCATATTTGTCTCAATCCACACAACTACTTTCGCTTCATTACCATTCATTCACCTTCTTACACACTCGGCAGTTATAGCTACTTCAAACTTCATACTTTTAAAAACAACTCAAAATACAGTCCTTTTGAAGTACCAACTAAACTTAACCATACATTACTAAACACTTTCACCACATTATATGAATAGGACGATTCAATACTACGAACAACCTTGTACTCGTAGCACATTAAGAATTCATTTCGTAGGCATCCACATTCTGTTTGCCGTAGCACGTTCTCGTAGTAGAACGTAATTACACATGAATACTTACATGGTGCTGCCATAGGTTTAATAGGGAATAGGTTTTTGGTATACTGTCACTTCTATTATATACATACATACTCATCACGCCTGATTACCTGTAGAGGGTAAGAAAGAGATCACAGATTCCCATCTGTCTGCATCCTGAGAAATGACTTTCGCTTCATTGAACTCATACACCACCTCTTACACACTCGGTTGAGATACAAATGTATACATATATATTAAATGTAATAATGTACGACTGCACATTATTAAAAACCAATATCTCTTAAACCTATATATACATCTTACTACCACTCGATACCAACACCCCACTATTAGTTTAGCAATTATGATCCTTTCCCTAAAGAGGAGTGGTCAGAGATACTAATTTTACCTATCCAGAGCATACATTTACTTTAATTAACAAACATACATATTCTTACATATCATGTACTAACGTTGTTATTAAGTATTTTGATGCCTTTCTATACAAAATTTCTAAAATTTAATTATATATTATATTTGTCACATCTACATGACACCAATCTCTATGGCAGCCGAGGAAAGAGGTCGGTTGGTCCCACAAGACTCCTTGAACAAGAAACACCTGAGTCCGTTTAAAAGCGAAACCCATTTTAGTCTTTGAAGTAATTTAGATATGCTCTGCAGGAGGCTTAATGGCGCAGCCAGAAACTGCCTTTAACTTGTGAGGGAATGTCTGCAGCTTTTTGTGGTTATATAAAGTTTTCCAGCTTCAAATGCATATAGATTACAATGGGTATATGTAGAATGTATTATTATTTTTATTTTAGGTAATATAGAAAAAGTATACAGGGATACTATATGACTGTATTTTATGCTAGATTTATTGAATTATAACTTTTGTTGAATACATTCCAAATTTGATTGTAATCCAAACTAATAGAGACATCTACCTACTGGTACTCATAGTGATAATATGTCTAATCTAAGTTAGCGTTTGGGTGCTAAAAGAACATAATCAACATCAAAACGTTTGATAGTATTCAATAGCTACGCATAATTTTCTATAACATATACAGTGTATACAGAGGTAACCATTTTAAACTTAAATATCCACATATACGAGTATGTTATATACCATTAATCAAAATTTACCTCCAGTGCTAGTCTAGGACCTAAATATAATGTTAAGTAGCTCCCATTCTTCCTAGCATATCATAGGAGGTGACGTAAGGACTAGGGTTAGATGGAATCTATTAAGCAATCCTAAAACCATCACCTATCACCATTGTTCCATATAACATCACAATCCCAATATTTATACAAATAATAACGTAGCAGATAGTATATCACTAAAGTTCTGTCCACCCCAAAAGTGATTAAAGGATGTTAATCCATATGTATACTGTCAAAGGAATATATATGAGTGAAGTGGAAGGGCGGCGGGCCGACCTAATAAGACATATAACAGTCAGATAGACGCCATATTGAAAAAAGGTGACGTTAGGTGTACCTATAACCGCCGAGAGTGTATGACAAGATGTATGAATGTCAATGAAGAGGAAGTGGTTTGTCACGATCGGGATATACCCTTCTACAGGGAATCAGGCGTGATGTGTATGTATGTATACCATACCTTTCTCCAACTCCCTAGACATATGTCGCTTGAGCAGTATGGGCTCGTGGTCTTCTCTCCTCCAAGTAATCTTCGGAGGGGGGTGCCCAGTGGCCCGGCAAGTAAGGGTGGCGTTGCCAAGCTCCTGAACTGAGACGTCGGATGAAGTGTCGTCGCTTATGATGTCTGGGGGCACTGGGGAAGAGAATGTGATATTTAATGATGAAGAAGTAATTAGTTGATAGTAGTGTCAGTGGTAGAGTATTTTTCGTTGATATTATTGTGTCATTTAATGAAACTTGAAAAAAGAAAAAGAAAAACGCGTTCACGACCATTAACCCTTGCGGGGTTCCGCGATTGCGAAGGTAGTAATTCTATGGTCACTTCGAACCCACATGTAGACCAGATAGTCTGTCCTCAATGTGACAGGTGGTAAGCCATGTCGCCATTTACAAACACTAACTATTATCTGTTCGGGGAACAGGTAGGTAGGTAGGAAAATGTACATAGAAATTCATTAAACTTCATTTCCATTGGTACATGCTCAAGCGGGATTTGAACCCTGTATCCACTGATACAGATTTAAGCCCTAAACAATTGAGCTACGTCGAATTTCAACTAAAACTAACTAGCTTTAACTTGAAATCTCAATAAAATTATTTATAATTATATTATTATTAAGAGTTTTGATTTTTTATTATTAGTAATTAAGGACGTGAATGATATAATAAATATGTTATTTAGCTAACAAACACAATCAAACTTATCTCCTACCTCTTATCACTCATCGCGACATAATTATAAGAATAAAAATCACCGACCCATACCCAGCATTCGTTGGTTAATGGTTCGCAGAATTCCCATTGAACAAACAATGTATCTCAACCAACTGTCAATCACGGGAAACACAAAGAAAAATGAAGCCTTCAATCTGAATAATCAAGTCGCAATTTGCTCTCGAAATTGTTATGATCATTTTGTAAAGAAGTGGGCGGGGTTATTTTTCAATCAACTGTCAGAAGTGACGGATTAATCATTGTTTAATTATGAATATATAGACTTTTTTATGTTATATGTGTATATGTAGAGACGTCTATAGATGAAGTAAATAAAAGCTTAGTGAAGTAAATTCAGGTGCACATATTAATTATAGGATAGTAACTGATTAAAACATTAATTGAATTAACAATAACACATATAACAGTCAGATAGACGCATGTAAAAGGGTGATTTTAGCTATTTTTTACCTATAACCGCCGAATGTAGGAAAAGGTGTACGAGTGTCAATCTAGCGAAGTGATTTATCAGGATTGGTACAGATGGAGATACGTTGTCTCTGCTTACCTACAGGAAAATGGGCGTGATAAATATGTATGTATGTATGGAGTCACTTTTCACCAGGCAGTCAGCACTAAACGTCACTGGTGGTGTTCTATGTCGCCACACATGCCTATTGTCACATTTTCATCATAAAGGATAGAATACAAAATACTCTTTTGCAAAGTTTTGTTACATACATACACATCACGCCTGATTCCCTATAGAGGAAAAGGCAGAAATCACCGATCCCCATTTGTCCCGATCCTGAAAGACCACTTTCGCTTCTTTGACACTCACACATCTTCTCATACACACTCGGCGGTTATAGGTACTCCCAACAACACCTTTTTTCAATGTTGTTTAAAGTATATAACACATTATGTATTTCAAAAACAGAATCCTGAAATTCCAAAACTATTACATGTACCAAACGCAACGAAACTTTAAAGGTACAAAGCTTGCACCGATATGTAATATTTCAAACAGAGAAATACCATTAAACCTTGTAGATAGAATCCTCAAAGTATTTCCCACGTAGCTCTGTTTAATATAATATTTCCGAATGCATCCAATAAATCAAACGGACCTCAATGGGACGAAATTACCCGCCAAATGCAAAGCGTCTCGGGACATGCGACGCGAGGCTGCGATTCTCCTAACGTAGACGTATTGAAAAGAAAACTGTAAACGCATTGAAGAGAGTTATTGGGGTTTTTGTGGCCACAATAAGGATTATCTAGCATAATATATATAAGTCCTATTTATCCAGGATCTCAGGGTTGGAGCGTTTTTCTCTCAGAGAATTAGCTTAGCTATTCAGAGGGGGAATGCTATCAGTGTCTTGGGAACCCTACTACCCTCTGACCGCGATTATTATAAAGATATTTTTTATGTTATTTAATTTGTATAGTATACTTTAGGTTTATAGTTTTAATTTCTTGCTTTATTGTATATGAATAGGTATTATGTAATCTGTAGAATATTTTAATATTTATTAATGACACCTGAGCTTCACTAATTGCATATAGTCTAACAAAGTTACATTTTGTTCTAAGGATTGCTTCGTTTCCAAAAAACGATAGAGCAACGTAAGTATAGCACACAAGTAAATCGTATGAGTGTGACTCTTAAACTCAATAACTTGTAATGTGACAAAAATACTACTCGTAAAAGTAATGTCTATACAAGAAAACTTAAGTGTATCACACATACTACTAGTAAAAATCATATCACTATATAAGCAGAATCAAGGCCAAGGCACATTCGGCCCGCCCCGACACATCAGTACTCCGTATATTGCATTTTTAAAATGAAATTCCCAGGACGGAGCGCCTCTCCCGAGAAAAAATGGAAAATATTATTTACCTGCTCGTGCTAAGACATGTAACTTCATATATTCTGTACGGGGATGTTATTCAACATGACAACTGGGCTGTGAACACTGCTTTGTTACACCTTGGAAATATTGTATGAACTAAGTATACATCACGCTTGTTTAACGTTAGATGGTAGGCGAAAATCACGGACCCTTATTTGTTTCTGACAAACCTTTAGCTTCATTGCAATGAAAATTACATCATACACATTTTAGATATGGTTGGAAATGTTATCTGCTGATTTTTAACTGGTTAACTATGGTAAGAAACCCATATTTGGTAGTGTGGTAGAGTAGTAGTTTTGTTTATTTTAGAAATAGTGTTTGTATATCGATGGCAGCAAAGTAATTACGGACAACTGCAATTTTTACAAAATGTTTTTTTTTATAGAAAATAGCATATTATATCAATATCTAACGTTTCACGAAACAAAATTATATTTTTTTCTATTATTGTGGTTTTTTTCGGACGTAATTAAAGATATATACCCTCCTTTTTTTAAAACAAGCAACGTAAACAGTGACATGTAACTATGTCCGTAATTGCGCGGGAGTTTGCGGCCCGTAATCTGGCGTAAACAAGAACAAGTGGCAGTTGTCATGTTCTTGCGCGGACAGGTTATGTTTTACAGAAAAAAAATATTTAAAAATAATTTTCTTGAGTTGCACATGAAAGTAGATGATTTTATATTAAAAAGAAGAAAAAATAAGTGTGACAAGGAACAAAATACTGTTAAATATGGCAAAAATGGCGTCCAGAAAGAAATTAACGACAGCACCGGTTTAACAAATTAATTAAACAGAAACTATGGAAAGAACAATTTTATGTAAGATATTTATTTTAAATATATTTTAATAACTTTTAATACGTTTCACTTTATTCGAAGTTGATTTCGTTCTTATTTAGACTAATTCAAAACTTGAGGTTATTACGGCGTAAATGCAGATATCTGGCAGGTGTCATTATTTACTGCGGACGATACTACTCAGATGTCTCTATTTACAACCACTTCATACAAGTATTTAGATCGAAATTTATTTTTTCAGTTAATTCAGATACCGAGAAAGCTCTTATACAATAAGAGGGCATCCTAGAAGAAATTGAAACGCTATCCCTAAATAAAAGATACTATATTATATTTTACGTCGTAGATACGTACCAGTCCCGTTCTAGTCAACAACATCTCTAATATTTATGCTAAAAAGCGACCTAAGAGGTATTATTATGCCTCCAAGGTTCTGTCCACCCCATATACACATCTATACATATTTACATTTACATCCATTACATTTACATCCATACATATCTTCATACTCACAAGTTCATAGATAGTACCATCCCTTGTAAAAAGGCATCCCTGTTATACAAAGTCATTCACTAGCTCTACAATCTCCTTATCAATTTCAACTTTACAATGTCCTTCCGTTCCTTTCTACTTTCCTAACTTTCGCTTCATACCTCTCATCTTAAGTGCATGATCCACACACGTGAGCATTTCCTGCAACTCCCCAGCAGATGAAGCAAGTTGAATCTGGTCGTTTATTCAGCTCACCCATACGCTATCCCCAGTCTTTTTACTTAAAAAAAATTATCAATATACAACTTCACCATCTTCGACTAGGGTGTAATAAAAGCAATTTGCTACATGAGGGATGAAACTGTGGCAAAAAGGGGTTCCAACGAAGTTGTCAGTTGCCCTTGCGATTACATTAGAAGGAAAGCTGCAGAGGGTCTAGAATAGCTACGGTGGTCAGAACCGGAACCGTATTGTTTTTCTATAAGTTTATGTTTACGAATTGTCAGAGACAATCGATCGCCATCTGAAAGGTTTCTGACAAAATATCTCTTGCTTCACTCACACCCATTAACCTTATCATACATGCTCTTCTGTTCTTCACACTACGTACACCCACCTTGACAAGAATGTCTCCAATTTGATCTCAATAAGTTCTACGCGGCCTCCCCCGTCCGAATCTACCTTCCACTTTGGCTTTATCAATCAATCAATCAGCCTATGACAGTCCACTGCTGGACGTAGGCCTCCCCAAGGTAACGCCACAAAACACGATCACTCGTGGCCCTCAGCCAACCACTACCAGCGACCTTTTTCAGGTCATCAGTCCATCTGGCAGGGGGGCGTCCTACACTACGTTTACCGAGACGCGGTCGCCATTCGAGAACCGCTCCGCTCCAACGGTCGTCGGTTCTGCGACAGACGTGACCGGCCCACTGCCACTTCAGCTTACAACATCGATAGACAATGTCTACGACATTGGTTCTCTGCCGGATAATCTCGTTCCGGACTCTGTCCCTTAACGAGATACCCAGCATCGAACGTTCCATTGCCCGCTGAGCGACATGTAATCGGTGAGCCAACCCGACTGTCATGTTCCACGTCTCGGCACCGTACGTCATTACAGGTAGGACGCACTGATTGAAAACCCTGGTCTTAAGACACTGCGGTAGTGGCGACGAGAAGATATGACGCAACTTCCCGAATGCTGCCCAGCCCAGCTGCACTCTTCTGGAAATCTCACGCTCGAAGCTGTCCCTACCCATTTGTAGAACCTGGCCCAGGTAGACATATTCCTGGACCACTTCGAGCGTTTCTCCACTGATCGTGATCGGCCCCGGGACAACGAGCTCATTGAACATGACTTTTGTCTTGTCCAAGTTCATCCGGAGACCGACCGACCGTGAGGCAGCGTTAAGACTATGCAGCATTCCCTGTAAATCCTGCAGCGAATCCGCCATTATGACAATGTCGTCAGCGAAACGGAGGTGCGTGAGGTATCTGCCATTGACATTGATACCCATCCCAGTCCAATCCAGAGTTTTGAAGACGTCCTCCAGTGCGTTCGTGAACAGTTTCGGGGAGATGACATCCCCCTGTCTCACTCCTCTGAGCAACTGTATAGGACTTGTCTTTTGGTTTTGGACTTGAACAGATATCGATGCCACGCTGTATAGGCTCCTCAACACCTGCACATAACGCCAATCGACCTGGCATCGCTGCAAGGATTCCAGAACAGCCCAGATCTCGATGGAGTCGAAGGCCTTCTCGTAGTCCACAAAGGCAAGACACAGCGGCTGGTTATACTCATGAGACTTCTGTATAACCTGCCGCACTGTGTGGATGTGGTCTACGGTACTGAAACCTTTTCGAAATCCGGCCTGCTCCGGCGGCTGGAAGGCGTCAAATCTTGAGGCCAGACGATTTGTGAGCACTCTCGAGAACAACTTGTAGACGTGGCTTAGGAGCGCGATAGGCCTATAATTCTTCAATAGGGCCTTGTCTCCCTTTTTGAAGAACAAGGCCACCACGCTCTCACTCCACGCCTTCGGGGTAGTCCCATTAGCTAGGACGGAATTAAATAGGTGCTTGAGCTTCTGCAGGACTGGAGCTCCTCCCGCCTTTAGAAGCTCCGAGGTTATTCCGTCTTCGCCGGGAGCCTTCCCATTACGAAGTTGTTTGAGAGCGCTCCCAATTTCGTCTTCGTCCACGAGCGGGAGATCATCAGTGTAGTGGCGCACCAATGTGGCTCTTGGGTCCTTCGCATCGGGTGGAGGCTTCGGGGCATGCGAGGAGTATAGATGGCCGTAAAAGCCCTCAACCTCTTTAAGAATCCCCGGAATTGAAGTGACGGTTCTGCCCTCTGAGGTTTTCAGCTTCGTCAGATCAGACGTACCCATTCTTTTACAGGAGACTTTCGACCCCCGATTCTGCTCAATGGCCTCTTTGATTAGTTTCGCATTGTAGCTTCGAAGGTCGCGTCTCACCGATTTTCGGATAGTTTTATTGAGACGTTGGGTATCTGACGAAGCTCCCTCTGGCAATTCACGTCGAATCCGCATCAATTCCAGGGTTCCGCTTGAGAGTTTAGACCTTCGGCTGCCTCGCCCTCCCATGAAGCATCTTCCACCCACTTCGCGAAGTATCCTCACCACATCATCGAGGCTCTCGTCAACACTTGCCGTGGTATCCAGTGCTTCGAAGCGATTGCGTAGTTCCAGCTGGAACGCTTCAGAGCCGTGCACGGATTGGAGCATCGTTGGGCGAAGAACGGATCGTCTTAATCGGCTTCTCTCGGCTTTAAAGTCGAAATTCAGGGTGCCTCTCACAAGGCGGTGGTCACTGCCGGTCTTAAACCTATTGACCACTGAGACATCCCTGAACACGTACTTCCTGTCTGCCAAGATGAAGTCGATTTCGTTCCTCGTCCTACCATCTGGGCTCTGCCAGGTCCACTTCCTAAGGGGCTTTTTCTCGAAGAAGGTGTTCATGCAGAACAGCCCCTCTCTATCCAGGAAGTTGACCAGCATCTGCCCTCTGGCATTTCTGCATCCAACCCCGTGCGCTCCGATACGCGATTCATCGCATTCGCGCACTCCCACTTTGGCATTGAAGTGGCTTTATAGATTCTTTTAATAATCCTCGTTTAATCCATCCATACATAAAACCACCTTAACATACCTATCTCTATTTTCGTCTCTAAATCTTCTTTCATAGCACAACGTTCACGCATCACACTATACCGTAGCCTTTCACAGAACCTAACATTACACACTCCTGAGGGACCTCATCTCTACCACAATAATTTTGCTTTCATGATTCTTCTGCCAAACCCAGCACTCATTACCTAACATATTCGTATTTGCCATCGCTTTTTAGAAAAAGGTCATACATAACAAGAAGGAGACAGCGTCCAAGCATTAATTTTCTAAAACTAAACAGCTTTTCCGTCTCTAGAATGGTACACCTGCGTTCGCTGGAGTAAACTCAATAATGAACCCTATGCAGTTGTTGAAGTGAGCTAAAACAAAATTCTGAACTTGAAACCAGGACTTGGTGTACGCGAAACATTGGTACAACCTAATAAGTCAGACATGATATCTTAAAATTACGATTTAGATATTTAGATGAAATTTCTATGATCATTGAATGTTGCAAAAAAGGCACGGTCTCAGCAGAATGAAACCATTCCATTGGAACTCTCAAATTCTTATAATGCAGGAATATCAATCACGACTGCTAAATACAATGATTATGTCTTTGTGTTTACAAAATCTAATCCCACCATCTGATCACAACTTCTTTAAGAAGTAAAACATGGTCTAGGTGATGAAGGAGACGTTGGCACTGATGAATAGTTCCTATTCAACCTACTTTGTGATTGAGACAAAACGAGAAGACTTACTAGACTATTTTATTTCATACATTTTCGTTTACTTACATTCAAATTTTTATTTTGTTTTGTTTTCTACGTGAATAAGAAAGATACTTAATGTAATATATAAAAATAAAAACTATAATCAAATATAGTTCTAAATAAAGTTTAAGTTAACGAAAAAACCCCCTAATGTAGCATTAAAACAATTAAAATAAATAGGAATGCCATACTTTAACTGAATTTCAATAATATATTTCATTTTACAAGTAAATGATTGTAATTATATAATAATATTTCTTGAGTTTTATGTATATTAGTATGAAATAGATAAAGACGTGTTTAAACATTCCAGTGTTACTAAAGACATCTGCATTATTTGGCTAGAAAATATTACTTTGTCTTTACGAAGATATATAATTTATTTGTTTAATTAGTTTTTATACATATGTTTATGGTTTTTATTGCAAATAACCGTGTTTATTTTGTATTAAAAAGTTTATTTAATTTTACAAAGTAAATAGAGACATCAGTCAGTTGTCTTTATTGCTTGATTCTATAATACAGCGTAAAAAAAAACAAGTACCGTGTTTTAAAAACTACAAACTAATATAAAGATTTTTCAATAATATTTAATAAATAGTAATATTAAATACCATTCCTGAAAATTTCATAAACATTGTATGTATGGTTTAGAAAATACACCGTTTTTGCACGTTTTTCGCTCCCCTGTAAAATTGCGTTTTTGTAGATGTCTTTATACACTTTGCTGCCATCGAATATGATCATACACTGAGTATATGTGAGTTTGGACAAAGAATATTTGTATATAAGTATAACTTGTGGCCATTTATACCCCGAATCAATAGATATGAATATTACAAAGGATATTTTGATTGAATTGAGTATTATTGTAAAGGTTATTAATATCAATTTACTAAGAAGGAAACGAGTTATCAGGAAATACCCATTTTGGTAATTTGTAGAAATCCTGCTTCAAGCATTTAGTACTAACATGTCTAATTTCTAGGTATTATTTCATTTATTAGATCATAATAAGTACATTTTTCTTTATAGTTATACAGCGTATTGTATACGACCTTGGAAAATGATAAAAGTATTATTTAATTACATATTCTTATATATATTTTTTATTTACAACTTCAGATTTGTTTAGGACGAAAACAATGTTATTTATTCATATATAACTTTAATAACAGATATATTGTAGTATATTAATATAAGATACAATTATAAACTCCATAATTATCCATTCAAAACCATCTCTCAACAACATCCTTCCCTAATTTCAGCCATCAAAGTCGCAGCGTTGGCACATTAAACATTTCCCAAAGCATCCCGGCGCAAATAAATAAACTCCGCCAAATAGTCTTTTTAATGCACGCCCCGCCTTATTTATAGTCATTGCAATGCCTTACGAATTGCTTGTAAATTATGGAACTAGTATACAGGTGCTAATGTTATTGGTTTTGAGTATGTAACTTTATGAGAGTGGATGTAAAAGGGTGTATAAATATACTTGGAAAAGAATATTTGAAGTGAGTAACTGTTTCAGAACTACATTCAAAGATATGCCAACATTTAACGTTTTGAGATATAATACATTCAAAGATATGCTAACAAACTACTAACAGATTCGATTTCTTATCTGACGTACCGGATTGGTCAGTAAATGGTGATAAGTAAATTAATTCTTATTATATAGACAGCAGTCAAATTGACCCGTGGTTTTTCTAATTGCTATATACAATGACTGACTATTGACTTAATATTGACATATGAGTAACCTAACTATTAACTATATGCTTGCATAAATTAAACAATTACAATACTTGTATATTTAATCTCGTACCAAAAAAGCCATCAAGTTTTATTTCATTTCCCACTCAAGTCATTATTTTATTTATATAAAAAAATCTTATAATACAATTCAAAAACAAAACAAAATCTACGAAATTCATCAGATTTCAAATTTCGATTCGTAATCCATTCCACGATTTCTGGAATCGTTCCATTTTTCAATTCAAACGCGTCATTCATTTTCGTGTTAGGGAGCATTCCACATTTGAAAACTAATCCAAACTCGAACAATAATCCAATCCATTTTAATTTTGACCCATTTTCCGTTTAAAAGCATTGCTTTTTGTTGTTCCGTTGCTTGTTTGCTTATTCACAATGTTTGGGTTCACACCCGTTTTCTAGAGTACATATTTGAAGAAAAATATTAATAAATTTTAGTATTTATTAATATGTAAGTTGTCATATTGATCACATTAAATATCTTCGACATACCACTAGTAATGTATCAACTTTATATATTCTTTCGAAATACATACATAGATACCACGGCCGTTTCCTTATAGAAGAGTAGGCAGAGATCACTGATTCACATTGTCTCGATCCTAACAAACCTCCTCATACACAATCGGCAGTTATATATATTTCTAACGTCATCCTATATAAATATGACATATGTATTATAAAACATGACAGACAGATTAAATATAAACTTTCGAAATAGTTAATGGTATATTTTATAATCGATAGGATATTAAGAATATTGCTAACACCGTTAGTATCCCTTTTTGCCCCGTCAATAAATGCAAAATTCTTTTTGTATACGTTTTTGATGACTCTGTTCATGTAGTTTTTAAAATACATACACATCAAGCCTGATTCCTTGTAAGGGGTATGCAGAGATCATGGATCCCCATTTGTCCCGATCCTGACAGACCACTTTCGCTTCATTGACACTCATACATCTTCTCATACACACTCGGCGGTTATAGGTAGTCCTAACGTCACCCTTTGCAATATAGCGTCGTTACTATAAGTATATTATATGAATATTAGTTTTTATCAATTTTTTAACCTTACATTATGGTTTAAAACCCTACCCACATTCCTATACTTCAAATTCCTTCTACTATCATCTTCTTTCCACTACACAAGAACTGTACTCAAAGCCAGTCGTTACAAGGCACGCGTTCATTACTCACAAGAGCTACTTGCAAAATGCGCATAGTAAACTCTCCGGGGCAGGAGTTTTTATTTTTATTTAAGTTGCAGCGAGCAAACGAATTGCCGTAATCTAATAGGAGCTGTATTTTAATACTTTTAATTTAAGATAAGACTCTTAAATGATGCCCGGTTATAATTTTATTTACTGTAGGGATCATAGATATAATATGATGGTAAATTTAATAGCGACCCGCTCCGGCTTCGCACGGGTATAACATATATAGCCTACTCCACTGCTTAATGGATGTTATTATATTTATAAACCTTCCTCTTGATTCACTCTATCAATAAAAAAAAACTGCATCAAAATCCTCTGCATAGTCTCAAAGATTTAAGCATACAAAGGGACAAAGAAAGCGACTTTGTTTTATACTATGTAGTGATGAGTATAGTTGATGAAGGGTGATGCTTAAATTGAGAATACAGAAGTTATTATTAGAGTTAATAGGTGTGGATGATATGGACTAGTAACTGGTCATCTGAATTCCATATTAATACACTCCTCCGTTTTGCTAAAGGAATCTAGCAGGTATCCTTACGACGTTTTTCTCTCCATAAATACTAATATACATACACATATGGATACATTCACGTCCTATAATCCCTTTCGGAAACTTTAACCCAATCCCTTTCGGGGTAGACAGAACCTTGGAGACGATAAAATCTCTCATTTTAGTCTGAATATTCGGTTTGTAATGTTATATGGAACATTTGTGACAGGTTACTAGCCTTTCACCCAACTGATTGCATTGACCTCTAGTCCCTTACTACGACATGCTGGAAAGAGCGATAGCTATTTTGCATTCTTTTGCATCAGAACCTAGCACGGGAGGGACCATTATACAAAATCTCTTTTCCACTCTTCCTTATATTTTCTTCAGAATAAGGCTTTGATAGCTAAGCACTAATCTCCCATCAAATAGGTGAATGGGTGCGCCCAAGTAGAAATAGGTTTTTCTCTTGACGACCTCCTTGCAATCATGGCCAAATGAACCAATTACGGTGAAGGCTCAAGCCACTGGATTGGCCAAACAGAATCACTTTTTCCCATTCAATGTACCTGATAGGTCGGCGGTTCGATGAGATTATAGATCGTGTGGATCGGTAGGAGTGGAATTTGTTAAATATAGTAAGATAACATAATGTTATGGAAAAATAATATAGGTTTTTTTGCAGCAATTACATTGTTTTGATAAGTTGTGTTTAGTAGTACCAATGAATATTTTGAAGGTTGTTTTTCTTTCATATTATACTTTAGTAAATATTAAATCATAAATGAGATTTTATTATCCTAGTTCCCCAGAATAGTATGGGGTTTTCGTACATAATAATATAATATTGTAGACACTATTACACCAATTGAACTAGTCCTCTATTAAGTGTACTAGTCAAAGTATTTTTAATAAATATATACTTATCATACATGGATAAATACCTATGAAGCATATATAATCAACAGCCAGACTGGAAAGCAAAAAAAACAAACAAAAAAGCATAGTTCTTAACTCTGCATACACCGGGAATTGAACCCGGGGCCTCGCGATTAACGATCAGGTGTTAACCAATCGCACCACAGAGGTCGTCACAATTATATCGTCGTATATGTCGACCAAGTATTTATTTCTAAATAAAAACGAAGCAGGAACATAATTGTTCTTGTAGCTACGATTCAATGAATATTTTTTGCAATAGTAGTAGAAAAGGAAACACAATTTATTTTTATTAGCGTCCAAAATAACAGTCCTATTATCCAAACAAACGTTGAATAGAATAAAGCTCCCCTTATTGTTACTCGCAAAACCTATACCCGCGAACAAATGAGCACACATTGCCAAACTTTGATGAGATAGGGCATAAATGATGCCAAGTTTTAATTGGGGATCATCTCCAGCATTGGTAGACAATAACAAAAGATGCTTAGGAAACTTTCCCTACTACCTTTTGCTTATTTACCCTATATGTATATACATATACAGTCACGTATTTTAATCCCTTTCGGGGTGGACAGAACCTTGAGTACTTAAAATATCTCCTTTGTAACTTATAAGCATAATATCGGGGTTGCGATGTCATAATGGAACATTAGTGACCGGTAGCTAACCCATCACCCAAATTATTCTATTTACCCTTGTGGCTTAGGGATCCTACGGCATGCAGTTAAGAACGGCAGCTAGTTTGGCTATAGGCATTCTTTTAATGTCCCAGACTAGCTCGAGACAAATTTATTTACTTCAAGGTGATTTACCTTATATACAATAAAGAAACAAGAACAAGAAAACAAAGAAACAAGGCTTTTCTTAACGGTCATGCATAATTCACTTACGTTTGTTAATCCCTAATAGTCAGAAACTGAGAACTTTTTATGTACTAATTACTTAAGCTATTTTTAACTTATATTAAATGGAAATAAAGGTTACTAATCACAAATTTAAAATTTTCATTTATCGCAAAAACCTCTGCATACGAAAAATTTATTTATTTTGTTGCTGCTAAAAATGAATTATAAACTACGAAATTTACATACACGAACGATATTTACTTTTTATACGATTATTATACGATCGAACATGACTGTATAATATTGACCGAGATAAAGTGTTTTTTACGAATCGGCAATTTCTTATGTTTTTATAAGTACTAATTCAACTACAACTACTACAACTAACCTGACCACATCGATACTCCTAATACATTCTTTTTTACATACAAATTACAAGTTTTTTACTTCCTACTACAAAATAGACTATAACATGCCATAACAAAGTATGATCCCGTCTATTATTCTTATTCAACATAAAGTTACTGATCCCTAACATTAACATACATACATACACATCACGCTTGATTCCCAGTAGAGGGGTAGGCAGAGATCGCGGATCCCCATTCGTCCCGATCCTGACAGACCACTTTCTTTTCTTAACACCCATACATCTTCTCATACACTCTCGGCGGTTATAGGTACACCTAACGAATGATAGCAGATTGACAAAAGGAATATATGTATATGAGTGAAGTTGAAGGACGGTTACTTAGGGGCCGGCCTAGTAAGACATTAACAGTCAGATAGATGCTATATTGAAAAAAGGTGACGTTAGGTGTACCTTAAATAAATCATCATAACAATAACATAACTCTAATAACACATTTCGATTACGATCCAACATAACATGGAATAACATAACATAACAGCTAGCATCAGTTGAATCGAAGTCGCATTCACTATTTCCACACGCCAAGCCACTATCTCCGATTGCCTAACGCGGATCTTGGGTAAATTATCGAAAGCCAACTCCTTATCAGTTTGGAGTTTTGGGTGAGCCTTATCAATACCTTGAGTCGGGTATGTGGTCCAAGTTTTGATTGAATTTGTTATCAATATGTTGGTTATTTTATTTAGATATTATGCTCGTAATTAATATGGTCTGAGAATTGAGATGGATATTTTTTGTATGGAATAGATAATATGGTCTATGGATCACAGATATAATTATGAACCGGGCTTACGCGCGATCGGTTAGACGCCGGAACGCTAATCGTGAGGTACCGGGTTCGATTCCCGGTGGAGGCAGAGTTAAGAACTACGCTTTTCTACTGCTTTCCAGTCCAGTCGTTGATTATATATGCTATATGTGTATTTATCTATATATAATGTGTATATATTTCTTAATTATACGTTGATTAGTAGTAAGTCTTAAATGAACTTACCAAGGGGCTAGTTCAATTGGTGTAATTATGTCCAAATATTTTTATTATTATTGTAGGTAAATTAGTATAATAAAGTCAATGGTTTTTGGATAAAAAGGTAGCGTTTTTTCCACAACAACAGGATTTTCTTTCGTTCAAAGGTATTTTATGATAAAAAATTTAACTATTTATTGTACTCTTGACTTTAACAATGCAAAATAAACATACAAATTATACGCTCCAACCTTAGTTCATATTTATCTATAATCGTGACAATAAAATTTGACGACCTCCGTGGCGCGATCGGTTAGACACCTAAACGCTAATCGTGAGGTCCCGGGTTCGATTCCAGGTGGAGGCAGAGTTAAGAACTACGCTTTTCTAGAGCTTTCCAGTCTGGTCATTGATTTTATGTACTATATATGTATTTATCTATATATAATAAGTATATATTCTTTAAATATACGTTGACTAGTACCCTTAACACAGGTCTTAAATGAACTTACCAAGGGGCTAGTTCAATTGGTGTAATTATGTCCAAATATTATTATTATTAAAGGTAAATGAGTTAAACAAAGTAAATGGGTTCCTGTTGATGTGGATAAAAAGGTAGCGTTTTTTCTACATCAACAGAATTTTCTTTCGTTTAGAGGTATTGCATGGAAAATAAACATACAAATTATACGCGCCAACCTTAGTTCATATTTATTTATAATCGTGACAATAAAATAAGTATCTAAAAGTGACCGAACATCTTACGTAGTGCAACCCCGTAGTAGCGAGAGAATAAATAAAGTTTCCACTCAATTCCCGACTAGGAACATCTGGCTTCTGAAAGAGATTGCTTTCGGAACAAGATTCTGCTCGGGGCACGCTAAACACTAGATGATAGTCCTAACTAAATCGATTTGACTTGTAATCGCCCGTTTGTTCAACAAAATGTTGTTATATATAGTGACTATCGGTTCTGTAATCTACTATCACTTTATAGTTTTAAGAGATTCGCGATTTATACTCATGATTAATAGCAAACGGGACTTATCGCGTATGTTTTTAAATAATAAAGTTACCTTTATTAACCCGACGTTTCGGCTACGTTGCAGCAGCCATGGTCACGGGCAGACTGACGACGCATATTTCTTCGCCTCCAACGCAGCGCCCTGTCAGATTCTTCTCCGACTACCCTCACTGCTTCGTTATTATTAAACACACGCGACCTACACATACATACATATACACATACACACATACATACATACATGGCTGCTGCAACGTAGCCGAAACGTCGGGTTAATAAAGGTAACTTTATAATTTAAAAACATACGCGATAAGTCCCGTTTGCTACTATTACTTTATTATATATTCCATTCTTGTCCTTAATAATGTAGTGTAAATGTATTTATTCTAGTATTTAGTTAGAAGAACCTACATATTACTGTCGCATTTATAAAGAGTTGTATGAATGTTAATGAAGCGAAAGTTATTTTTCAGGATTGATACAAAAAGGGATACGTGGTGTCTGCCTACCCCTCTGTATGGAAAAGGGCGTGATGTGTATGTATGTTCCATACTTGAGTATAACTTTATTATAAATATGTACTAATCTTCTATCTTTCTAATATTTCTTAGTTGTCATGCAGGTTTCATCTCAAAAAGTTTAAAGGTTTTATAAGGTAGGTTCACTGTTCACAATCATACATACTAAAAAAAAGAGTGACAATAGAAGTCACTACCATCTAGTATGGATTCTATTCTATTCTATTCTATATGGATGTAAAGAAGTGAAAATTGTATACCGACTAATATATTAGAGTAACCAAAAGATACAAAATTAATGCTATGATACATTAAACAATCTGACAACCCATTGACCTGTTCTTACATACTCTTATATTCTATACGCTACGAACACCCATCTTAAAAAGAATGACTACGATTACTTCTGTATACATAAATATGTATGTACATTTCTAACGAATTTTGTGCTGTCCATCTAGTAAACCCAGGCTTAGAGGAGTCCATACCTAACATGCCTTCAAAATTTCAAAGATCACACAAGCTTCTGACTAACTCGCCAGAATAAAAAAGGATGTGTATACACAAGTCGTGAAGCATATGTTATGTTGTATATTTATATCCCCAAAACAGAAAATCGATGTACCGACAGCTAAAAGTGCAGTCCCAGTAACTTTTTATACAGTTTAAGTTTAAACGAACAAATGTTATTTTACATTTTCAAACTGGCGCCAATATGCATAGTCATGGCCAATATATATAAGCGTAGACCGTACGTATATACATATTTCCCGTACGATCACTATAAAGGTTAAACCCGTGTATATTCTCAAATATTGCACGGCATGTGCGCACTCAATAATTGCAATATGGCTGGCCACTACGTTGCGAAATATGCTGAAATCAACCAACTCTGTAGCGTGACGAAAATTGAGTCAACTTTAGTGTGACTATCGGATGTACGGTATTAGTATTCCATGCTAGTCTGTGTAAAAATAGGGTGGTGAAATATTCTGTTTCAGGGTTTGAAAGAGTTAAATAAAAAACATAATTTCCAAATATGCAAAAGACGAAACGCGTTTACAACCAATAAACCCTGCGGAGTAGTCAGAGATTCAGGTTTCCATCTCCGCAATTGCGAAGGTATTAATTCTATGGCCATCTCGAACCAACGTGTTGACCAGAAAGTCAGTACTTAATGTGACAGGTGGTAAGCCATGTCGCTATTTACAAGAACTATTACCTAAACCTATGCAAATATGCGTGTGTTTTATACAGTAATCGAAGCCAAAGAAAACAATTAATTATAAATTATATTACAATAAAATGCAATATGCACCACAAGGAAATCTAAACGTAATTGAAATTGTGAGAGTCAAAATATGTGAGTAAGTGATTAGGAATTCGGTTTATCAATTGATTTAATTACTATCTAAATTGAGTTGATTAAATTATTTTTTGATATTAATTGAATTGACTTCATTTATTAGGCAATGGACTAGTAAACTATTTATTATAATCAATGGTATTACTAATATTAACACATGACATATTTTATACGTAAGTATATATTTGTTTAATTACATACCTTAACATTAAACCAAACCAAACATAGCAGGACGCCAAATTGAAATGAAATACCTTCGCGAATCTCTGATTCCCACGAAAGCAGTAAATTTATTTTATTAGACACAACAAAAGCGAAACGAAATACCTAAATCTATTCAAGGCCAGTTTATTGATGGAGGTTTTGCGTTCTTTCACTGCCTATCTACATACACAACCTGCTAAAATAGACCCTTGTTTTGTATGAAAAGGCTACGTAGTGAGAGATCAAGTTTAAGTGGTTGTGAGTGTGTTAACCTGCTTCAATAGCTTGAAGCTCTAATAATAAGTTGATGCTAAGTTCGTATTTACCTTGTCATCAGTTGCCGAGCTAAGTTGCTTCAGGAAGTATTCGATTTAGAAAAGTATACGTTTATTGTTGTGAAAATTGAGCTGGGGATTTTAGTGGATATAATCAGCTGATTTTTAAGGCGTGCGAATTGTTTTTTTTTTACTAGAGTACTATAATGAGAGTATTTTAACTTATATTTCACTGAATTTTACCAAAATACCTAATTTGTTTGCATGTCAGTCGATACATCAATCGTTTAAAATATACATATATTCACGACTCTACGTCACCAACAATATAATATAATACAAAGCAGAGACAATCGATTGCAACCTTGAACGATCCTGAAAAAACTCTGTTGCTTCAGTTACACCCATCAACTAACTTACTAATGCTTTTCTGTTCTTCACACGTATGTAGACGCGACTTGAAAAAGTTGACTCGTTTAAAACATCCATAGTCTTGTATGATTTTTTTACTTTATACTTTTCTTTTTTACTTTTCGTAGTCGAACATTTGGTCTTAAACTTGCCTAAAAACGACCTGATTGCCTAAATCTTTTATCAAATACCAAAAACACAGATGATAACATTCTCGAAACATCCTCAAACATTTGTATTTCTCACACCATACCAATTTCAACCTATTTCAAAAAGACCATCAATTTCCTAGCCTATATATACGTAGCCTATATAAGCCATAGCTCCTGCTTTCGCAATTAGGGGAAACTTTGAACAAGTTGCTGCCAACGCCCGCACCGCCAAGAAACAGGACCGAAGTTAGGGCCAACACAAATAGAGAAAGAAAACTTGACTCCCGGCAACGGTTCACAACATGCCGGGAAAGAGTTTTTGACAAACGCTCGATACTGGCACAATTAGTGCTGGGAGAAATGGAGGTACGGTATCGGTATTTTTGTGTGCAGTGTAAAATTTTGTGGTGGTTTGGCGTGGAGTTAGTAATTTAGTATTATTGGAAAATTTGGATTTGTACCATTACTATTTTTGCTATTTACGAGTACGTAAGGAACAAAAAACATTGTATACCGAAAGCTTATAAACATAAACCTTCATTCAATAACATACACATCCAATACTCAAAGTGAATAATGCCATCACCAATGTGGAGATTCGTCATAGAGATATGACACCGAATAAGAAATGACACCTTATAGGAAAATACACATAGTTGTATATTAGAGGTGAAGGAAAACATCATATACCTAATTCAGGTGCTCGACGGCAAATTGAGGATAATGGTTACGATCTATCACATCACGTCTCACAAATTCGCTTAGCTAAATATAAATATGAGACCTGTGTATGGCACGAAAATAAAATTCTATGTAGCCTTTCGTACCGAGGTGTTAGGCGAAAAGTTAATTAGGCGAATGGAATTTAAAATTTCCACATCAAAGTAATCACATAGTAGTAGTAATGCAATCCTGTATACAATACGCCTCTATTGAAGGAGGTACGTAATAAAATTAAACGTTTTATTTAAGAAATACCTTCTTATTATAATGTCAATTCCATTTATGTTACTGGTTAAGTCAACATTTTTTTTTCAGTTTATCCGAATATATATTTTTCTGAATATAAAATTATAAGCCTTTTTATCGCCCAAAAAAACCGCGTGTCCCATCCCTGCCGCATTACGCGGGTCTTGTCCAACCGAATGACACACCAGTTTCAATAAAGCGGCGCAACTTAGAAATTGAAAAAGAAATTTCCCTCCGCATGTAAATACTGTTGCCAAGAGCTAGGGACGTGCCGATTTATCCGGGCCGGGTTGGTGGGTACCGAAATTTGTTACGTGCTTCTGTCAGATAGAAAATAGTTCTGTCTGTTGCGAATAAAATCGGGATTTGAACGAATTTATAGGTGCATTTGGGATGTGCAAATCATAAAGTTTGTTTTAGGATTTACTGTCACTTTTATAATAATCAAAAATGTATATTATAAAATTTCGTCTAAATATAAACGTTCATTTTGATGATCGTGATTACATACATATGAGGATTTAGTATCAATAGATACTAAATGTAGATTCACGTATCTTAATCTCTTTTGGGTTAGAGAGAACCTTGGATAAAAAATATCCTAATAATAATTAGCATATTTCTAATATAATTTCAATATTTTGTCGCATATTCTTACGTATCTATATTAACTAACATACATATAAAATAAAACCTCCGCCTTTTATTAGAAATATTCCACACCGGCGTAACTTAATATCTGGAACTTGCCCCAATATCGCTGCCTCGTGATTTTTTTATTAATTTTGACGAATCAGGTACCAGCCCGTTCGGATCACGAATAAACTTCTAAAAGAAATTGCTCAACTTTTCCACCTACAATAACATAAGTTTTGCGATTCCCTACAGACTTCGCTTTTGGAGGCGACGCTGCATATTCGCTCCCCAAAGAGTGGGGGAGGCAGGCGATTTGACACGGCAAGTATTACAGTAGCTAAATGTGCCAAGTTTCCCCATAAATTAACCCTCAGGTGGAAAGTTGTGTTGTACAAACGTTTTTGGAAAATTTAATTTCGGTTCCCACCCGATCGCGTCGGCAGGGGGCGGCAAGGTTCGGCCAAATTGAAATGTGGTCACATTTAGTTGAGTTACAAAACTTGGCAGACTTTTGAACTGCTAAGCGTGGGTATTAGCGAGACTGTAATGGCTTCTCATAATCCTCAGCTTGAGGAACACCTTGGCCTAAATTTCTGTTTCATATTGATTCATTACGAACTTCTTGAAGAATGTACTAGATCCTTTCTTTAAATTATTGTTACTGATATAAACTTGATGTAACTTAATATTAATAATACTTTTACATTAATAATACACACATTTTCTACCTGTTTTATTTTACAGAGTACTTATAGATGTATAATTCGTCAACTTTTAGCCCGTTATGCGGTATTATGTTCCTCAATCAATCAATCAATCAGCCTATGACAGTCCACTGCTGGACGTAGGCCTCCCCAAGGTAACGCCACAAAACACGATCACTCGTGGCCCTCAGCCAACCACTACCAGCGACCTTTTTCAGGTCATCAGTCCATCTGGCAGGGGGGCGTCCTACACTACGTTTACCGAGACGCGGTCGCCATTCGAGAACCGCTTTGCTCCAACGGTCGTCGGTTCTGCGACAGACGTGACCGGCCCACTGCCACTTCAGCTTGCAACATCGATAGACAATGTCTACGACATTGGTTCTCTGCCGGATAATCTCGTTCCGGACTCTGTCCCTTAACGAGATACCCATATGTTCCTATATCTAGTTAATTTGGAACTTCTAATGATGAAATGCTAGTTCCTTTGTTAAGCTGATATCTAATAGAACCTTTAATCTAACAGTCACCTTATACATACATACATACATACATATGTTGAAAACATGTTATGTAACCATAGTTATATATTCTACATACCCCACTTAAGCAGTATTAGCGTAGGGGTATATTGCAAGAGGTAAAACAATCAATCACGATCCTCTTAACCTAAAATCGCTAAGTCTTAAGTGTAGAGGCCTCTTTATCGTGATGAAAGGGTTTAGTGGGGGCGGGCCATGAAAACTGAAGGCTTTTTGAAGGCTTTAGCTATTAATAGTACCTACATATGTGCCTCTACGACCCTAACGGGATAGGCAAGACTATTAATCACCACCTGGAACGATCCTGACAAATCATTCTTCACTCACACCCATTCACTTTCTTAAATGAACATGCTCTTCTGTTGTTCACGCTACGTGAAAAATGAGTCCAATTTGATCTGTATATGTTCTACGCGAACTACGCCATTCAACTCTACTTTCCTCTTTTGGTCTATAAATTCCTTTAAAATAGAATAGAAAAAAAAATTATTCACAAAAACAACAGGTGCAAAAACAATTACATTTATTACAATTCACAAGATACTGCACTGTCACTGTAAAAGGGCCCAGGCTCAGCATATGTTGCAGGCCAAAGCCCACGACGCCAATCCTCCGCCTGAGCCGCCTTTCTTAACCCTCTATTCATCCATCCCGATGGGCATCAACCATCTTAACATACCTTTCTCTATTTTCATCACTACATCTTCTTATCAAGAAACTAGATATTTTCATGTCTCGTAGGTACTGTTCACCCCGAAAGAGATTAGAGGACGTAAATGTGTATGTATATGGAATAAACTGTTAAGGGTGACGTTAGGAGTACCTATAACCGCCGAGTGTGTATGAGAAGATGTATGAGTGTCAATGAAGCGAAAGTGGTCTGTCAGGATCGGGACAAATGCGGATCCGTGATCTCTGCCTACCCCTCTATAGGGAATCAGGCGTGATGTGTATGTATGTAAACTGTTAAGGATGCTTACTATGCATGTATCTATTCTACAGCTCTTCAAAACATTTTATGTTTCTTAGGATATGAATAAAATTCTACGACGTATTTCGATCCGGATACGAGATTAGGGTTAATCGTTATCTAATCTTATGGTAAAGAGCAACGAAAAACTTATTTTATTTTCTATAAAACCCAGACAATTATAACAAAAGTGATCAATTACATAGAAAGTCATAAATGTTAGTTATTTTACAAGTAAGAACATGTACATAATTACTATCGCATATCCATAATTATAGTTTTAAGAGATTTGCGATTTATACTAATGATTAATAATTAACGGGACTTATCCCGATCCTGACAAATAACGTCGGGTTTATAAAGGTATTTTTATTATATATAAACTTCCACGATAAGTCCCGTTAATTATTTATCCATAATTACTCGAAATCAGTTTTTTAGATACTATTATTCAAATCATATACTTAGTAACATTTTAATAATTCACTTAATAATGTATTGTAATAATCATTAGTTTATAAATGTATTTATACTTAATAATAACTAAATTTATTTGTATTTACACACCACGTATACATAGCACGAATAGCGTGTAACTTTATAAAACTCGCTAGGTTCCTAGCCCATCACCCAAGCAGAAAGGTAAATAGATGGAGCCACTTCCCCGGGATAGGTCACGTACTCTAACTGATTCAAGGTGGCCAAACTAAGCAAGTTGGGGAATTAAACAAACAGAAAGAAGGGCTTAGGGGAACTATGTAAGATATATTAAGAATAGGGATTAGTTTAATGTTTATACTAGGTCACGTCGACAGGAAGAGTCAGAAATTATTTAAAGTATTTATTAGAGATACCAAAACTGCGTACAAAAGCTTTTATTTGTTGGTCTGCTTGCCAAATTTTTTTGTAAGTTCACATGTACAGAATTACTAACGGCAATCTATGCTAATGGTTCTATACCTAAAGAGTTTGTTCATTTGAACGCGCTAATATCTGGAAGTACTGGTTCAAATGAAAAACTCATTTTGTTTTCGATAGAGCATTTATCACGGAAGATTTTAGGAGACAAGAAATAGTGATAAATGCGGAAAAATATCAAGACAATATTTTGTTTTCTTCGTTATTTCAACCGCATTTAACCAAGAACCAGAGATAGTTCCAGAACTCGCAAGCACAATTCATGAATATATAAAAATTTCAATATTATTTGAACGACTGCGTGTATTAATTATAATTAAGCTACTTACAATGTACCGTGTAATTATTTAATGTTTCCCATATGGGATTTAACGCGACTTCATCCTTTAGACAGTCCGCAGTTATTGATTCAATCCCTCTACACACTTATATTTATATATGCCCCCAGAAACAATCGAAAATATCTATCTACCAAACTCCTATAACAACAGAAATCAGTGTCTTCCACCCTCATCTAAGGCATGCTTCCCACAATAGGCAGGATGAGTAGGCGAAGCTATTCAACGCTAAATTACTCTTAACAAGCTTCATACTACGGTTTTGCTCTCACAAGGTTTGTTAGGGTTACAGTGTTTGTGGTTCAAGTTTGTTAATGTAATTAATTTAGAGTGTGGCATGTAAATATAACATGTTTAGTGTATATTATTTAAAACATATTTCGTCTGTCACGTTTTAAAATTTCTATTAACGAAGAAGTAATGATCACAGAAATTAATTCCGCTGAAATAATATAGTCCTTTAGTTACCTACTACGACTTATTTGTTGAAAAGTAACTTAGCTACCAAGCTATTTACATCAATATCAATGAGAAGCATAGGTCAGATACAAGTAACGATAATAAATCTTTATTAAAATGACTATTGACACAATTATATGAAATTACGTATATGATATACAAGTATAACAAACACATCCCGACTATAATAAATTACTTCAGCATATTGCTTTCGGAGACATGTCTATCTTCTACCCATGAATACCTTATTCTCTAATCTCTTTATCATTACTCACGACTGGCCAGGAAAAAAGTAAATTTAAGACTCAAACATTACCGAACATTATTATCAGCATTATTTGAATCGATGTTGCGCCATATCTAGTGGTATGGTGCGACAGTGATTCCATGTACAGCTTAATTTCTCATTTTTTAATAACATACTTAAGTATCTACTAACAAATTGAGTCCTGGTTACTTCACTACATAGTATAAAACAAAGTCGCTTTCTCTGTCCCTATGTCCCTTTGTATGCTTAAATCTTTGAAACTACGCAACGGATTTTGATGCGGTTTTTTTTATAGATAGAGTGATTCAAAAGGAAGGTTTATATGTATAATAACATCCATTAAATAGTGGAGTAGGCTATATATTTTATACCCGTGCGAAGCCGGAGCGGGTCACTAGTTAATAAATAAATATTATCATTATTCAATCTCAACTCACCATAAACATCAATACACCCGATCTGCCACTTCATACTCGGCTGGGTGTTAATCTGGCACATGTAGCACCCTCGGTCCTCGGCCCTTAGAGGTCGGATCCTCAACTGCCAGGTTCTCGGAGGGTCCAAGCTAACGGAGTATCTGGCTCCCAAGACTGCTCGGTCGTGCATCGTGAGGACTGTTTGGTCTTCTGCACGAAGCCAACCGACCTGGGGATCAAAGGTTATGATTAAGCACATAAATATGAAACTATTTAGATGACCTCCATGGAAAGAGTGGTTAAACACTTGAACGCTATTGTGAGGTTCCGGATTCGATTTCAAACAATTTCAAAGAGAGGCAGAGTTAAGAACTATATTTGTCTTCTGCTTTCCAGTCTGGTTGTTGATTGTTGATGCTATATGTGTATCTATCGTTATATAATACGTATGTTTCTTAAATATACGTTGATAGTACCCTTAAAACAAGTCTTAAATGAACTTACTAAAGGGGTAATTCAATTGGTGTCTCAATTATTATTATTGTTATCGATTATCATTATTACTAAATCTTTGCTTTTGTGGTGGATAAAATGACGGAGATTTAATATCTACTTGGTTACTTTTTATCATGAATATTGAGGTTGTGATGTCATACAGCAATATTAATGTTAAAACAGTGACTTAGGAGATATCATATTTATGTTAAAGAACATGAATGTATATGTATGATGTCATATGGAATATTGATGGTTGGTTGCCAGACCATTGATGTAACTATTAGATTAGTAGATTTATTTGACCCTTTCTTCCTTTAGTCGCCTTTTACGACTAGTAAGAAAGAATGACAGCTGATTAGCATTCTGTATGCGGCCAATCTAGGTTGGAATTGCATGTAGAAAAAACAGCAGTTAGTAATCATGTACGGCACACGGAAACACGTAGATTATAATTACATATTATTGCAATACTGACCGAAGACTATTATTCAATCATGACCAAATAACAATACACAACCATAACTTTAAACATTATTTCTCTCTCTATTTCACAAAACCACTATTTATGCCACAAAATCCTCTCTTTTACAGATAACTACCTTCCAAACACAAACCAGTGTAACAGTAAAAAAGCTCCCGCGAACTAGGCTCATAAAAAGGCTGTAAACCCATGCAGGAGCCGAGATACAACAAAACACATTTCTGGCCGATTAACTTTAATCCCCGCAGTTTATTGTTTAAAAAGCTCCATTCTTTGGCTTCGTGCCTACCCGCTAAATGAAAGCGTGGTCTGATAAGTAAGACTAGTGTAATTGCTGTAGTACTTTCATAGTAGATGGTTGATTGACAACATACACATACATAAATTCGACGTAGCTCAGTTGTTCGGAGCTTGACTTTGTATCAGGGTACGGGGTTCAAATCTCGCTGGAGCATGTACCAACGGAAATGAAGTTTAATAAAAATAAAATACATTTACGAAATGCGTCGAATACTACGGTGAGGAAACCTACCTATTACCTGAAAAGATAATAGTTGAGCACATTGAGTACTGAATATCTGGTCAACACGTGAGTTCGAGGTGGCCATAGAATTACTACCTTCGCAATTGCGGAGAGGAACACCTGAACCTCTGATTAACCCGCAAGGGTTCATGGTCGTGAACGCGTTTGTCTTTTATATACATAAAGGCGCTATAGTCTTTTTATTTGATGGAAGTAAAAAGACAATAATATTTCCTCGGTTACTGTAAGTATAGTATAAAAATTATGGCGTTATTAATATCAAACATAGCAGAAAGATTGTTAGTCCATCTTCTAGTATGTTTAATTGACCTCCTAGACCTTTAGGCATTTTTCAAGGCATGTTGAGAAGAACGGCAGCTAGTTGTATATGAATACCAGTTGTAACCACGGGATGGGTTGGGCTGATTAGTGCTTTATGGGTTTACTACAATCTAAAGGTTTCAATGAAATAATTCGGTAGCCTCATATAGTGAATCACACATTTTACTGTAGCCAACCATTGTGTTAAACGACAATAAATTTACGTTTTTAATGTCTAATTCACTTTACTATTGTATTTTGTGTGTGTGTGTGTGTGTGTATGAGCAGATGCATGTGTGTCAATGAAGCGAAAGTGACCTGTCAGGATCGGGACAAATAGGGATCCGTGATCTCTGCCTACCTCTTTATAGGGAATCAGGTGTGATGTGTATGTATGTAATGTATTTTTTCCATTTTCAACCGCAGTTAAAGTACATTTTGATCTGTATATTATGTATACTTAAAAGCACATTTTAAAAGTTTGTGTTCCCTACTTTTTACTTATACACGCGCTTACGATATTAGGTCAAGGTTTTACAAATTTTCGAAGTAAAAAGTTAGACTTGAGTTTTATTATAAAGTTTCAAACATCACCAAAAGAACTCAATAATAATGTGATACTTCATAGAATTAAACCAGCTGTTTTCTCAGGAAATACATATGAACATATATCGACACCCGTTTCACTAGACATGAAAAGTCAGAGATTAAAATGTTAAGTATAGTAAAGCATGTAATCCCAAGTGTGTATGAGTATACGAATACGAGTGTGTATACGAATGTATACATACACATCACGTCTGATTCCCTTTAGAGGGGTAGGCAGAGATCACGGATCCCCATTTGTCCCGATCCTGACAGAGCACTTTCGCTTCATTGACACTCATACGTCTTCTCATATACACTCGGCAAATGTCGATGAAACGAAAGTGAAGTGGAAAGAGATAAAATAGATTTGGACTAAACAACATTATAATATATTCTAATAAGAATACTACCTACCTAAATCTGCTACACTAAAATTATAAAGGTGAACTAAAACCATTTTCCTATAATATTAAATATGTCTGTTTTACTTCTTTTTCCATAACAAGAAACTTAATAAAGGAAAAAATCAAGCCTCCTCTAAGTGTCAAACCTCTCGCCGTTTCCAACAAAACGTTTGTTCCCAAAAGACTAGGCGTGGTATAACAAAATAAAAATCTGCTAAACTTTTTGTGACTCAGACCAAAATAGCTATGAGTTTTATGGCCTGTCTAATTCGACATTTTTCCTGATTTGTTTGTTAGGTGATCGATAATGAAATTCATACTTTTATTTTAATGTTTGCTTTGCTTTATTAATGATTTCTAATGCCGTTTTTATAGGCATGTTATATTTTTTTTATTTTTTACTAATTGTTGACGACCTCCGTAGCGCGTTCGGTTAGACACCTGAACGCTAATCGTGAGATCCCGGGTTCGATTCCCGGTGGAGGTAGAGTTAAGAACTACGATTTTCTACTGATTTCCAGACTGGTCGTTGATTATATATGATATATATGTATTTATCTATATATAATATGTATACATTTCTTAAATATACGTTGACTAGTACCCTTAACACAAGTCTTAAATGTACTTGCCAAAGGGCTAGTTCAATTTATGTAATAATGTCCAAATATTATTATTATTATTGTAGGCTCATATAGTAACAAAAAATATGTCAACTTTTACATATTTTTACCGTTTATGTAATGTGTATCTATATCGTAAACAATATTTTCAAGTTGATTTAAACATTCCTAGATATCTTATATGACATAAAATAATGACTTTAAAAGATAGCATTTTTTATTAAAAACATACAATGCTCCTACAGCCATATCTGGAAGCTATCTTACTATAATAATACTAATACTATTTTAATACTAAGTAACCACACAAGATAGTAAGCCATTTAAATTTAATCAAAATAGGGCGGAGCCTACCCTATTAGGAACTAAGTAATAGACCCAAAACGACCCGAAGCCCAAAAGTTAATTAATCACATTGGGTACTAGGCGATGTTGTTCATTGCGCATACATTTTCATTGTGTGTTATTTCCATTAACATTTACTACAAGCCTTTGAACTTTGGCTCAGTACTTGCGAGCTTCCGTGGTAATAACTAAGCGATGTAAACATGGTGGGCTTTAAATAGTTTAGTGTGGTTTTTTGACAATATAAATGTTACGAGTATATAAAAAGTTCAAAATATTTTTGCTATATTGTATTTTTATCTTATTATTGTGTTTGCGACGGTTGTGTTTATTTTATTCATTCAAACCATCTAAAATAAAAACTATTTTCATTAAATTGGACAACGCGGTTTTAAAAATACGAAGTTCAGACACAGGAACATTGAAAACGATTAAGTTTTCATCAGTAAATATTCATCACATATAGCATCGCTAAACTATGTCCCTGCTAACATCAAACAACAACCAATTCCACTAACCCATTCAATTATTCTCAGCTGCAACCACATCCAACAAACGCATCCATTAAACACACTCTTAGAAACGTTGCCACCCGACCGCCACAACTAAGTTTTGTTTTCATTGCATCGAAAACCAATGTGGAACGCACATGTTTAAGTTCCCAGCTTATTAAAACAACCAACAATTTCGAACCTCCCTTGTTTACTGATACCTTGGTTAGTGGCATATCAAGGTAAACGAAAGCCTCTTGAATCCACTCCACTGGTTTTAGTTCCCGCAAAGGATGGTTAGCTTGATAGCAGGTGAAGACAAAGTTATACGATACAAGACTAAGTTATTCCAGTCAAGTTGTACGGGGAATTAGGTGGCTACTAAATAATTTACTCTGTTGGAGTTGGAGACTTAAGTATGGGAAATAGAGGTTCGAAATTCAAATTCGAATACGGAATGAGGGGATGGTAATATTAAATAAGGGGAATGTAAGACCTCCACCTCGTGAAAGAATAAAAACATTATATCAGAAACAAACAGGAAATTGTTATGTTTTTTTAAATAATATATTTGATTTACGCTATAGTCAGTGAATTATGCGTTTCATATATTGACTACTATAAATATAACTTTGCTATGGTTTTGGTCTACTCAAAATCCACATTTACTAGGCATCATCCAACGTGAGAGGCAGTATGGTTACTGCAAAGCAAAGTAAAGCAGTAAAGCAAAGACTATTACATATTCTAACAAATAGGGATGTATTATCATGATGTTAAACTCTTATTTATATTCAATTCAAATCCACAAATATACAGTTGAAATAAAACATAGCCAGTTCTATGGTATATACAAGAATTAGCGAGCCAAAGTGGAAGGTAGAGTTGTACGGGACAGGCCGCGTAGAACTTATACAGAGCAAATTGGAGACATTTTTCTCAAGGTGGATGTACGTAGTAAAGAACAGAAGAGCATGTATGAGAAGGTTAATAGGTATGAGTGAGGCAAGAGAGATTTGTCAGGATCGTTGCAGGTGGAGATTGATAGTTTCTGCCTATCCCTTTGGTGGCGAGGTGGCGTGAATATATGTATGTGGTGACTGCACTAAACAACCTGTGACATTGAATATAGGCACTCTGGTGAAAAACCGGCTTTAGATAATCTACAATATTGGATAGACACAAAAACCTTTGACTAGCTAATAGTACTGAAATGTCACAATTTTTTAGTTGCAATTCAACATTTGAAATAGTATCTGAGAGGTCAGTTTTAGGACAATGGGTGGATGTATATAGTTTTTAATTTTATGTTATCGTATTAAAATATTAAGTTAAAATAGCGTATATAATGTTTTATTTATTCAGTTGAGTACATACATACATGCATACACATCACGCCTGATTCACTGTAGACGGGTAGGCAAAGATCACGGATCCCCATTTCTCCCGGACTTCACAAACCACTTTTGCTTCATTGACACTCATACAACTCCTCATACACACTTGGCTTATAAATATGAACATATAAATAAGATAATATAATGTAAATAAGACAGGATCTCAGAATCTTTCCTCAATCAACTTAGATCATTTTTAGCGATTCGCTAAAGGAATAAGCCTTATTAACACCTTAATTAGGACCTGTTTTAATCTAGAAACTCCCTTAAAAACGAGACAAATTAATACAACAACGAATAAAGCAAACCTAATTTCGTGCAAACAGTTGCAACACATTGAACAACCGCAATTTATATCACTGTGTGGGAAATGATGGGTGGCTCCATCTATAATTGGTGCAAAGTTTTAATTGCAACGAAAATTCACCTGAAGCCAGGAAAGGGGCGGGGCTTCGCGAATTAGGTAATAGGTACAGGGGTTGAGAAAAGACTAGATAAAATGAAAAATAGATATACATACTCGTATATGGATTTCATTGTAATTTCTGTTTGTCCCAAATAAAAAGCTTTTATTGTCATTAGATAGCATTTCATTGGAAATGAAATTATTTTCATCAAATGATAGATTTTATATATTTATTGCATTTTTATTATCAATGAAGCGAAAGTCGTTTGTGAGGTTCCCCTTTACAGAGTTTAGGGGGCGGTGTGGGAATAATTAAACACTGTATTTAAGCTATGCTTCTAATCTGTATTATTAGGCACTGTTAAGTACATATATACATACACATCACACCTGATTCCCTATAGAGGGGTAGGCAGAGATCAGGGATCCCCAGTTGTCCCGATCCCGACAGATCACTTTCGCTTCATTGACACTCATACATCTTCTCATACACACTCGGCGGTTATAGGTACTCCTCACGTCATCCTTTTTCAATATGGCGTCTATCTGACTGTTATATGTCTTATTGGGCCGGCCCCTACGTAACCGTCCTTCCACTTCACTCATATATTCCTCATATGTAAAGAAATTATATTCAAATATTATGACATACTATGATTTTATGATGAATTTTCATTAACGAACATAATTTACAGTTCGCTAACAGTAAGGGAAAACATCGTGAGTAAACCTGCCCATCCCTCGGGATAGGTAATAGCCAATGCATTTATACGGCAATGCAGGTCACTACCTATCACGTTGGATGCTGTGTATCTCGTGAAACGGCGGCTTTGAGTGCGTTATACAATGCATTGGAAATTTCGAAGATGGGCACTCAAGTCTCTGACTACCCCACTACCCAAAAAAAGGCAGGTTGCCTTTACAAGTCGTGAAGTTATTTTATATGATTTATGTACTAAATGCTATCCTATAATAAGTCGTTACACGTGTAAAGTAATGATACAGGCAATATAAACTTATTACTAAAACCTTCAATAAGTTCAGAAACAGTTTCATTAAACCTTACTATTACTAATTCCTTCACAAAACTATACCCTATACAATAGCACGATTTGAATACTAAAACTCAACAGACTTTGATCCATAGAAACTTTTGTTTACACCTGTACTCAGGCAGAGTTACAAGGTAAACAAAACCAGTTTACCTAGACCCTTTATTACAAACAATCCCTTCCAACACAGGGCTCTATAAAACTTCGCTCAGTAACTCTTCATACTTAGCATGCCCTGGTACTACGCCACATAAATCAGTTGTAAGTGTTAAAGTTAGGCGGCTTGTTTGAATTAAGTTACTTTGCTAAGTTACTTAACTGGCGTGGACAGTATCTAAGTGCAATGCGGCATTACAAGCTATACAATCTATACCCCACAGCGTTAGTTTAAAAGGGAGTGTGGTATAAAGGTGTTACGCTTGAGGTGCGTCCTATCAAACTTTGATTACTTAGCTACCTATGGAATAGTTTTGAATACTTGACTTGTTAGTTTAGGATGCATTTAGGACGTGACCAGTGTAAATTGAGCTCTCGTTTCAAAGGTTAGTCATGCAAGGGAGACCGTAAGTTAGGTTGGAGTTTTGGTCAAGTCTCTGTTGGCTATACATACATACATATCACGCCTGATTCCCTGCAGAGCGGTAGGCAGAGATCACAGATCCCCATTTGTCCCGATCCTGACAGACCACTTTCGCTTCATTGACACTCATACATCTTCTCATACGCACTCGGCGGTTATAGGTACGTCTAACTGAGTGTCTGTCTGTTGGCTATTATAGAGGAAAACATAATGTTATGAATAAAGGCTAGTCATTAAAATATTATTTTAATGACTAGCCGAAACCAAACGATTCAGATATATATTATGAAACTCATATCTATTACGGTTTTGGAAAATACTATAACCTATAACTACCGAATCTGTGTAACAAGTTGTATGGGTGTCAATGAAGCGAAAGTGATCTGCCAGGATCGGGACAAATGGGGATCCGTGATCTCTGACTACCCCTTTACAGTGAATCAGGCGTGATGTGTATATATGTGCGTATGTATGTATATTTAAGTAATGCCAAACCATAAGTACATTCAATACCTTCTGAACTGGACAGAACCTCGGAGACACGATATTATCTCCCAAGTTACTATTTATTTATTATCATGTATATTGGGGTTGTGATGTCATATAGGTGGTAACAGGCTGCTAGCCCATCGCCCAATAGATCTTTAATCACTTCTTAATACATTATTATTAATATACTGCCTACCTTGTCATATATCAGCTATATGATATACTACCATCTTAACAATCAACTACCAATCTTGGCTACACAATCGAAGCCTTAGCTCGTAGCAAAGTTAATTCGTAGAAGATCAGCGGAGAAGCCGATCGAAGCCTCGGATTACAAACGAAACAATGAGAGCATGTTGGATCGAGGCGCTGATTAATAGACAGGTTCCGTGCTAGTCTGGGACGTAATATGCAGGTACTAAAAACAATAATACAAACGAGTTCACGGCCTTTGCTTAGTCAGAGGTTCAGGTTTCCATCTCCACAATTGCGAAGGTAGTGATTCTATGTCCACCTCGAACCCACGTGTTGACCAGATGGTCAGTACTCAATGTGACAGGTGGTAAGCCATGTTGACATTTACAAGTACTAACTTTTACCTGTTCGGGGAACAGGTAGGATTCCTCACGATGTTTTCCCTCACCGTAGTATTCGCCGCATTTCGTAAATGTATTTTTATTACGAAAATGTACATAGATATTCATTAAACTTCATTTCCATTGGTACATGCTCAAGCGGGATTTGAACCCTGTACCCTCGATACAGATTCAAGCCCAAAACAACTGAGCTACGTCGAATTTTAATTATTTTACTAGTATTTGTAATTATTAATGTCTTTCTAACATAATATCTAGGATATACATAATATCTATAAGGGAAAGAACTCGTCCTGTGCTAGTCTCGAACTTACGATACGTACGAACGAAAAAAACTAACTAGCTATGGTTCTTCCTTTGCTTATTAGCATGTATCATGGTGTTTTGATATCATATGAAATATTGGTGACAAGTTGCTAGCCTATCGCCCGATAGATTCCGTATACCCCTAGTCTCTTAGTCGTCTCCTACGACATGCCGGGAAGATCAACAGCTAGTTAACATTAATTTTACGTCCTAAACTAGCATAGGGTAGTCAGGATAGATATCTAACCGATCTAAATAATTCTGTTTTAGTCTATGCACACATAAAAAGTCATTGTGTTATTAAAACATAGAATCTCATTAAAAAATAGCCAGTGTATAGAGGCATTATGTCTAGGGGCTAACAATGGTTAATGTCTAACATGCCTAACACCTCTTCGAAATTACCGAGATGTGCACTCAAGCCTCTAACTACCACGCCACATATAACAGGGAGTGTGTATACAGAGGTCGTGAAGCGTATATTTGTTATGTTATGTTTTATGTCTTATAGACATTCATTAATATATTGGCCAAAATTATTTAAATCCCTATAACCTTTTATATATACCAGAATCTTATCGTACGTTAATTAGTTGATATTATCATTAGACTATCTACCCTTACAGAAATTAGTGCGAGAGTATATGTACGTGTATAAGTGCAATTTGAAACCTCTTCATGTGAACGCTGCCTTAGTAATTGGTGTTTAATTCGCAGTGTGTCTGCTGCTTAATGATCCACAGTATATCTTTGGGCGGCAGCTGACCTAGTCATTTGTATTACGAACAAAAAGAAACTTATTCTCTTTAGATTGGATGCTTTTATCATAACTTTCATATACTTTGCGGTCGATTTTCTTATGGGGTAGCATTAGGATTGAGTGTACATTTCCACAATTGCCAAATGTATTGCCATATTAAGATGTTTATACTGAATAGCCAAGATTTCAATAATCAATAAAATAGGTCGTGTTCCATGTCTCCTTAAAAAACTTTGACTGATACCGATTAAAACCAAGTTTTATCTCAATGTTTTCGAACACAAAATTTTAACGTTCTCGAACGATAAATTTAAATTGATCAAAAACCTTCTTAGATATAGGAATGGTTATTTTAAACACACACCGAATTTCCGAACAGACTTGTAAAGATAGTATATGTATATAGTGAATATTTACCTTATGTTTTCCTAGATTGCTAACTGAACAGCCTAAAACCGCTTCTCTGCTTAGAAAAAAGGTGTGGTTCCCAATGGGCCGCTCAAACTCTGGCTCCTCGGGCACTTTTCTGGTGGTTATATGGGAATCTGGAACAACAGATATAAATATTAATAAAATATAGAATGTGGATCTATTGGTGGTACAGAAGCTCTTGAAATCAAGGTTCTGGATTCAATTCCCGGTTAACACATTCGTCGCCATGGTGGGTCAAAATGACCGGCACCACATATACTTTTTTGGACCATGGCGACGAAATGTAAATATTTTAATTGTTGTTTCGCGAATTTTATCAGAGTTATAAAAATAATTATTATTATTATATTTAGACATTATTACACCAATTGAACTAGCCCCTTGGTAAGTATATTTAAGACTTGTGTTGAGGGTACTAGTCAACGTATATTTAAGAAATGAATACATATTATATAGAAAATACATATATAGCAAGTATAATCAACGACCAGACTGAAAAGCAGTAGAAAAGCGTAGTTCTTAACTCTGCCTCCACCGGGAATCGAACCCTGGACCACACGATTAGCGTTCAGGTGTCTAACCGATCGCGCCACGGAGGTCATCTAGTTATGGTAATGAGAATGTTGTTGAAGTAACCTTTTCTTAGGTATAGCTTATACTCTCATTATTAAACTCTACCTGACTCTTTGGCCGGTAAAAAATAGATCTTAACTTACTTCGCTCGTCAAAACGGACATGTAATCCTCTTACTACCACAGAAGAAATAATAGCCGTATGATTAATAACTAACGGGACTTATCACGTAAGTTTTTATATAATACAGTTACCTTTATTAACCCGACGTTTCGGCTACGTTGCAGCAGCATAATATTAATAATAATTCCCGTTAGTTATTAATCAGAGTATAAATCGCGAATCTCTCAAAACTATAATAACCCTATGTTAATATGTAGTTATGAATTGTCATATGTGATAACGAAAACAATCACGTAAATCCATTTGCATCATACTAGTAATTGCCTAGGTGATTTCAGGAATTGTATATCTATTACAGAACCCCATTAAAACCGCATTAGGATAGAAATATGTAACCCCAAGTATCGATTTCCGATATTGTATAATATCGAAGTGCTTGTTGACCACAGCTTAGCTTAGGTTACGATTAGGTTTGCTAAACAATGAAGAGTGTATGTGAAAACTTGATTGGTGACCGTTTTGATTTAGTGAGGTTGGTATACAGTAGTTATAGAAGACAGAAACTAAACTTATGAAGACGATTAAGTTTTAATGTACTTTAATACAGCAGTGACAGACCTGATAAAATGATAATAGTTATAAAGTTTCATAATTTAGTTGTTTACGTACATTTAAATGATATTAAAATTAAAATTATAAACAGTAATACTTTTATTTTAAATATAAAAGTTATAGTAATCTAAAAATATATATAAAGAAATATATATAATATATAAAGAAAATATCGCGAATGAATCTCACTATCTGGTAATAGTAGTGGACCCACGACTCCCCCTTTTGGCTATCTTGTAAGTAGGTAAAACCTTCGTAGGTAGACGATGATGGTAACCTCTGACTACGAAGAAAGTGATTAACGGTCTTAAAGCATATATTTATTATATAATGTAAAATCAAATTCTAATTCCAGATGTAGTGAGGAAGAATAAAAAGGACATACTTCGATGGTTGGACATGTTAAGTGGATGAGTGATAGTAGATTGACAAAACGAAGATATGTGGGTGAAGTGAAAGGGTGGTTACGTAGGGGTTGACCCAATAGAACATATGACAGTAAGACAGACGACAAATTGAAAAATGGTGACGTTAAAAGTACCTATAACCTCCGAGTGTATGAGTGTCAATAAAACAAAAGTTGTTTGGAACGGGACAGATAGAGATCCATGATCTCTGCTCACCCCTTTACAGGGAATCAGACGTCATGTGTATGTATATATCAAATTCTAATTAATATTACTACAGACCGAATATTACATACAGTACAGAAATCCTTCATAATCGAAATTGGAGTGGAGAGCAATCATACACATAATTAGTGAGGTCCTATCGCCAATGGATTATACGGCGACAAAGCCTCTGTGTATCGATCCAGCTATTCGTAGTCGCGCTACGGATCTACGGATTTCGCCCGCGTATATTTTTGTACGAAGTTTGAATATCCAAGTGAAAACTTGAGGTGGTTCGCAATTGAATGAGCCAAACAGTTTATCGAATTTGAAACTTGGTATGAAACAAAATGTATGGACAAATATGTTGTAGCTGTTGCTAAAATTGTTGTTACTGCCAATAAAGCTTTTAAGATAAATAATTCATTGATGTGATAGATTGTTGTGGTTTGGGCAACGTAAAGATAAAAAAATATATTATATACGTATAAAAACAGACAATATTTCTTAATCATCATAAACAGTAAATAATATTATTAGCTATGTGTGTGTGAAACACATACTTGTATGGATACGGGGAAATAAAGAAAATTTTTACTCTTTTTATTTTTCAAGGCAGAGCAGGGCCGGCATTCTACGTTAGGAATTTTATAAGATATTGTAACAATTAAGTTGTTACTTAAATTAATTGATCTCCCATACCAGTCCTGGACTAAGTATAAAATTCTTAAGGTTTATTAGGTCGAACCTACTCCTAAGTAATCATTGGCTTATTATATACCTACATGTGTTTCTGACATTTCTTCTACACAAGTTTTTTTTATAAAATGCCAGTAGTTTAATTAGACTGAATTTAAAGATTTAGTTTATGTTAATGAGATAATAATGTAAAAAAATCTTTTTTTCACTTGTAATAACTTATTTTATAATACATTGAATAAAAAGATATTCGTTTCGTTAATCTTTTATCAATTGAACAGACCATCATAGCGCAAACTGCAAACTACTTAAAGGCTTAATGTGAGTTCGTTTCTCGGTGGATGTTGAGTTTAATACAATTTTCTTCTGATTCCCAGTTTGGTTGTTAATTTTATGAATTACACTTAATAATAATTTTGCAACATATTTTTAAAATACACGTTCTCTATTACTTATTACCACAACTCTAAATGAACTTACCAAGCGAATAAAAACATATTTATGTATTTATTTTATTTACACTACTTTAGTTGGAAAAGAGTACTTAATTCAGTAATGCAACATAATTGCTCTCAGAAGTGACCCATCTCAAATTCTCGGTACAGCAATATCTCTAAGTGATTTTTAACATTCTTTACTCAATTAACTTTTCTAAGAAAACATTTTCTTGAAAAATCTCAAGAGGAAAGGGACAATTTTTTTTAATAGAATATTACCTAAAGAAAATGTATATTCAAAACTATAATGAATATCACTTTATACATCAATTGCGACTTAAAATAAAGCCATTTTCATAGTACTTATTTGGTATATGTAGTAAAAGAAAAGTGTGGATGAAATAAGAATTTTGTCAGGATCGTTTGATAAGCGATAGTTTCTGCCGTTAGGGAAGTAGAGGTGTGAATAAATATTGGCTAGTATTTAAACGAACATCATATAATATTAAAATGCACACCAAAAACACGGGATTGTACACCTAAATAATGCAGTCCAAAACCTAACCTCTGTTGTACGTTTAGCTATATTTTGGTGTACATTTCAGTATTTTTAATAAGCTTTCAATTATTTCCCATAAATATTTAGGTATCTACCGCTATCATTGAAATCAACACCAATACATATTAATATGTTAGTTTGTTGACGATAAACTTTATGAACAATCCATTGACGTTAGTCAATAGAATAAACCTAACACTTCCACAGCCTTTGAAAACCACCAAAACGTTTGAGTACAATATTTTTTTTGTTTTTCAGTACTTCAAAAGTAACGTATCAATGTTCTTAAAAGTTCCTTTCATCCATTGTCTATAAAATTGTAACCAATGATTTAATAATGGAATAATATCTTTTGTATGAGTTTGTATCAGTATAGAACTATTTTTTCTGGGTAATTTTTTGGTAAAGAAGTTTAGTGAAAATCATCTGTTGATTATTGCGATGATCTTTGACCACTCAAAAACCACTATCAAAACTTAATCCACAATCAACGAACGAGTATATGTGCATTATCGTTGTGTTCAGATTCATTATTGTCTATAAAAAGAAACATTTTCCTCAATATGACATTGGAGGACTAATAAATTACTTAGATATTGAAAAATGAACATACGAATGCAGACAATGCAATAGAGTTCGTAATTTACTATGCCTTGTCCAAAACACAAACTATTCTACTACTTTAGCCAAGTCACAAAGGAGCGAAAGTGTTTTATCGGGTCTTATTCGAATGCTTGATCTCTGTCAGTGGGGATTCTTTTAAAATTAAAGCTATTTAGTAAAGAAATTACTTACCTCTTATAGCCATTGTAGGTAGTAAAGACAGTGCTTGTAAGATAGTCCAAAAATAAGGCCCTATGTTCTTCATACCGGAATTGATTGGTTTTTACCTCACTTTATAACACTCATGTCATTTTTAGTCACAATAATTATATATTACTTTTATCACCTTTTCAACATAGTTAATATACTAGTCAAGGAAACTTACAAAGAAAAATATTTGTTAATTAATGAATGTGCCTCCTAAGAACAAAAGCAATTCAAAAATACATTTTGTTTTTTTAATAAGCACAAGTCCAAGAGCCAAAAAAGAAACTATATTATTAATCAAACTTATGAAAATTTTCTTCTATTTATTTATTAAAAAAACTAATATTGGCTCTTTAAGAATTCTTTAAAATTGATCTACAAATATTATTATAAAATTATAGCTTAGTATTATTCCTACATAAAATTAATATTGGCATAGAGTAAATAATTAACCCAACACTGCCTTTAAATCTCCTGACACAAAAATTGCACCAGCAATTATTATCGACAACAAAATGCAAATACTACGAGTGAAATTGCGACTACGAAACAAAGGCCTTCAATTGAATTACTCCGTACTACGGACGTCATTCTACAATCCACTCTGTAACACATTAGACCAGCAATGAAATTATATTTGTGCAACTGAAACAAAATTCAAACAATTAAACTGAATTAGGTCACAACCTATGCGAGCAAGTTAGACCAAATAGCATTCTACTGCATTGACGAACAAAACCTATATTCCTACAAAAATCACTACCTTAAAAAACACTTTTGTTATTTCACCTTTTTTAAATCACATTTTTACTTTAATTTCAAAACTAGAACATTTAAAACCGAATATTGTAACGAAAAAAATTGCCGCAAAAACTCTCGATCGCGATCGAGTCGTAGCTTCGCACACGTGGTTGTGCGCCGCCGATCCGTAGCAGACTGAGCCTAGCCGTAGCACACATCTATGGCTGTAGCGTGTTACGTGAAAGGTGAATGCTCAACACGCCTCGCGCATTTCGAGTTGAATAAAAAATGGCCTTTGTTTATGTGCCAGTGAGGAATTCGGACTGATATGGTTTTATAAGGGTGTTACTATCGAGATGGTATGTTAAGGAGTATGTAATAAGATTTATTTACTTGTGATGATTTTATAGATTAAGATAATTCCTTTGTTGTTTCTGAAACAAGTTAAATGTCCATGCCTTTATTGCCGTTTATAAGATCAATTATAAGAAGATTATAAACATGGATGTATGTTTATATTTATAATAACTGTCATCGAAATAATACCGGTGCTGTGGATTATCTATAGCAAAATGCCGAGTCGATTCCTTTTTAATACAATAGAAATAGCGTCTTTCTGATTGAATTGTGTTTGTATTTGTTGAGTTTTGATTCTGAGCTGAGTTTTCTTTCAATGAATGTTATATAATATAATTTATTTGTTTTACGGTTAATACATTATTTTCTCGTAACGAAATATTACAATTATCGTGAAGAAAAACATCTTAAGAATCATTTATCGAAATTGACAAGTGTTAACGCTTCTAAACTTCGTATTATCAATTGTTACATTGAATTAGAAAATAATAATCACACCACAGCCAGTTACAATAATTAATACCAACAAACCCAGCCTTTAGGCCAGTCCGTAAAACACCATAGAGCACTGCCCCTTTGTTGCAACGAAATAACACAAAAGCAATTTTTGCTGTCGAAATCTTTTCACTTCGTTCGGATTTAATCAAAAATCTTATTACGAACAAATTACTCACTGTTGAGAGATCAAAAGATGAACGAAATTGCTAATTTCACGTCTGTAACGTTTTTTTTCACTAGTCGCATGCTTGCTCATCATGGTAGTATGTCCAAATGGATGGACAGAACATTGGAATTAGACAGGAGCTTTAGTTACATTAGGTATAAAACTTGGGGATAAATAGACGGGAAAATCTGCTCTCGTTACTTAAGAATCAAGGATTAAGAAAAAGCTATAATAATTCTAAAATAGAAATTCTGGTAGCATTCATCGATAAATATTAACTTACCTGTTATACTACATTATTTATAAATAAACTAATAATACTTTAAATAAAATAAGTATCCCAAATCACTGCCAGCCCCCTGTCCTGAGTGCCCAAGATGCTGGCAGCATTTCCATACTGAATGGCCAAACTAATTCGTTGGCCGAAATTGGCTCCAGCCCTTGATTCTTCACAGACCTTCAGACGACCACCCAAATCGCGGAAATCACAGTCACCCCATGGCGACAAAGTTTCTACCGCGATAAATTTTTGTTCAGAGAACAACTACGTATAATCTTCTTTTTCTGTAAATTTATATACAATGGTGAGTTAAACATTAATTGATAAGAGTAAAACTTATTTTTACCAAAAACGAAAGTGTCTTCAAGATGTATACGCCAAAAGCAAACAATTTAGCAATGACATTTCGTGAGTCTGCTTTGATATTTTATAAGTGACAGCAAATAGCCATTCTTATAACCAATGCTGGAGATCTATATAATAGAAATACATTTACGAAATGCGTCGAATACTACGGTGAGGGAAAACATCGTGAGGAAATCTACCTGTTACCCGAACAGGTAATAGTTAGTGCTTGTAAATAGCGACAAGGCTTACCACCTGTCACATTGAGTACTGACTATCTGGTCAACACGTGGGTTCGAGGTGGCCATAAAATTACTACCTTCGCAATTGCGGAGATGGACACCTGAACCTCTGACTACCACACAAGGGTTAATGATCGTGAACGCGTTTGTTTACTTTGTTTTTATCTATATCTACCAAACCAGCACCTACTTCCTACCACCATAAATATCACGATCCATCATAACCAAAGAAACCTTGTTATTCTAAAGCCGCCTCTACAATAACAGTTAAGGCTGTTTTGTATGTATTAAGTTTGGAGCGAGCCTAACTTTTGTCATTAGAGCAAGGACGCTTCGAAGGTGTGGAGGGGCCATTACGCCGACGGGACATCTATGGAAGGTGACTCTTGGGGGCCAAGGTATGAGATTAAGCGGGTGTACAAAAGGTATATGTGAGTTTGCGTGGTGCGTTACTTTAATCTCTGATGAACGCCCATTTTTGGGAAGAAATAGATATATAGTATAATTATGATATTATACTATGAAGGAAAAAATAATTTTAGTTACCGTAGATCTAATTTCTTTTAGATTCAACAGGAACCAAGTAACTACTATTAACTTATACAGTATATACATAAATAAATTAGACTAAAATAAAAGAGACGTTTCTAAATCACGACTATAGCAAATGAGTTAATAAAATCTATTTAATGATAACAAGTTGCCACTTTTATTCAATGTCAATATCAATGACATCACATCACATCAAAAATATCAATATATAATATATAATATATCTTTATTTGTTCTCTCATAACAACACTTGTTAGTGAGAGAACTGGTGCCTAAACTAAGACAATTAAGTCCTGTGTCTTAGGACACCAGCTCTCCCTTCCAGTTTTGCTTATAACTACAAATACAGGGAACGTTTACAAACATGAGACAGCACATAACTTCTTAATTTTAATTTGTTTAACGATACACTTACATAAATACATACATATAGAAATACAAGTAAACAAACATAGGTGCATGTACATACACATTAATACCAGATAGGGGCTTGATCATAGCAAACACATATCCAAGATTTCGCCTGGTGATGTTACAAAATTGTTATGAAGGAATTTTTAGGTAGTTTTCTGTGGCGTCATATGTCATTGCACACAGCCACCGGGCAACAACTTTTTTCATAGTGTGTTTATGCATCGCGTGGATGTAGTGGGTTTTATTTAATTTGTTGTATATGAAATGACTTAAGAAAGGGAATTGCCGATGAGCAAAACAGGTGTTGGATTTAACAGTAGGGCATATCTCATAATAGCGTCATAATGACAGAGACTATGTTGTTTTTGTATGATATTGAGGATAAAAAGTTGCCTGACTGTAAGAACTTTATATAGTGCGTAGAGTTTGTCAGTGGGATATCGGTACGGAAGTGAAGCACCAACCTTAAGGATGGCACGTTGCGCTCTCTCGAGTGGGATAAGGCTGGTTTTAGGGACACCACCCCATGACGAGATACAGTAAGAAATTACCGATTGGCACAGAGCAAAATACACAATTTTGATAGTTTTAATATCCGCTGTATTTCTAAGGTTTTTAAATATGTATATCGTTTTACGTGTTCTTGCTGTCAATTGGAGAATGTGGTCCTGGAAAGAAAGGTTGTGATCGATAAGCACTCCAAGATATTTAGCGACTTTTACCTTTTCGAGGACGGGACAGTTGCAGTTGATTGAGCTCTTACATATATGTGCTTTTAAGGCTGGGATTACATCTGAGGTGGTCCTGCACCTTGGTAATGAAAAGGCTATGAAATGAGTCTTTGCAATGTTAAGGTGAAGTATATTTTGTTGAAGCCAATTATTTACTAAATTGAAACCATTTTGAGCGTGATCGAAAACATCCTGCCATGAATCTGCACTGAAGAGCAAGGCAGTGTCATCGGCAAAGGCTATTAACTTGCCAAATGGTAACTCGAGATTACACAGCTCGTTGACATATATAAGAAAGAGCGAGGGGGCAAGAATGCTTCCCTGTGGGACCCCACACTCTACAGGTAGATCCCGGCTTTGGTGATTGTCCACTTTGACGAATTGAGTTCTATCGGAGAGATAGCTGTGAAATAAACGCAGCTGGGATCCCCTGACACCAAGCCTTTCAAGTTTCTTGAGCAGCAAAGGGATCGAGACCGTATCAAATGCCTTTGCCAAGTCCAAAAAGATAGCCAGACACTTCCCACCCCCATCGAGCTTCGTAGACACATAATTGGTCAGCTCCAGTACAGCATCATCTGTTGATAGGCCCCACCTAAAACCGAATTGATTATCAGATATAAGTTCGTGTTTATCTAGAAAGTCAATCAACCTTTTGTTAATAATCTTCTCAAGTATCTTGGACAGAGCTGGGAGTATCGATATCGGTCTATAGTTGGTGACACAGTGACGCTCTCCCCCCTTGAATATTGGTGTGATTTGGGCACGTTTGAAAGCTCTCGGGAAAACCCCAGTGGATAGAGAGAGGTTACATATATGAGTGATAACAGGGGATAGTATTTTCTTGTTGTCTTTAAGTAATTTAGAAGTTATTTTGTCCCATCCCGCCGAACAGTTTGACTTTAACTCATCAATTATATTGCTGACCTCGCTTTCATCTGTTGACATAAAGACAGCAGAATTAGTATGATACGGAGGTAAAGAGTGAGGCGGGTTTAAGGAATTAGGGTTTGTTTCCGCGAGACGTTTTCCTACATTCGCAAAGAAGGAGTTAATTTCATTGACTGAGAGAGATGGGGTGTCACAAATTGTAAGTAAATTATTACTGGGGGGACTAAGTGGTTTGGTATTTGTTATTTCATTTATTGTTTTCCATAACATTTTTGGGTTAGTGGCTGAATGCTGTAATTTGGTTCTTTCATATGCTCTTTTTAATTTTTTAAGTAAGTTGTTACAAAAGTTTCTATATCTAATATACGTGAGTTTATTAAAATCTGTTTGTTGCCGCCTATACAGTTTATGCAGACGGTCCCGGTTTCTCATGCACCTGAGCAGCCCAGGCGTTATCCAGGGTTTTATGGATCTTTTCTTTCTTGGTATCGTTTTCGTGACAGTGTGATTGTCGGTCGCGACTGTAATTTGATGTATCAGTAGGTCAGTGGCAATTTCGACATCGTCAGTGTTATATATATCCTTAAACCCATGATCGGAGAGCTCCACTGCAACCGCTTTATAATTGGTTAACTTTACCGCAGAAGGAGCTGTTAATTTTGTTGGCTTTGTTTCAAGTGCAAAAACTGTGGCAGCATGGTCCGTGATTGAGGTATTTAGTACCATGGCTATAGATGGCACAGCTGATTTGACAACCACATGATCAATGCAGTTTCTGTCCCTAGTAGGAGCAGTATATGCAGGGAGTAGGCCGTGATATGCCAGTAAGTTTAGATAGTCATGAACACTTTTGTTTGTAATAGCTCCCGCAATGTTTATATTTAGGTCACCGGTAATGACAATATTTTTGTAACATGATAGAGTTTTGAGAACTGTATCGAGAGATAGTAGGAAGTTGGATAGATTTTTTGTGGATGGTGGACGATAGATAGCTACGATGACAGTGCTATCACTACTGGATGTTTTAAGGAGGAGGCAGTTTGCGTCTAAAAATGATGGCTCTATTGTTCTTATGTTTAGATGGTCTTTATAGTATATGATAATTCCTTCATTTTGTGAGTTATTGATATTAGTCTGTACCCTGGCAACATTGGAACACTATTGGAAGATTGCAGCCAACATTCGGTAAGAATTACTATGTCAAAATCGAAAATTACTCTTGTGAGCAATGTGGTGAGGGATAAGAAGTTTTTAGAGATACTTCTTATATTTTGGTGTAATACTTTCAGGTATTTGGACGGGGTTTTTATATAGTTTATACATTGTTCAGGCTCACATTCAAAGAATTCGGAGGACGTCACATTGTCAATATTTTCAATAATTAAGTCTGTGTTCATAAAGTGGATGGTAAAGAGAAAAGGGTGAGAAATGAATATTGCCTGCAACCATAAACCGGACAGTGCGGAATTTACTATTCATTATATATTCGATCAATGACATCACAATTCCTCGACTACGGATATCTAAGGATTACATCCTTCTAAATTATAAAATGAATGAAATTAATAATAAATACTAAATAAACACAACTCTTACAGTAGCTCTAAAATCAACTGAGACAACAATATTTATTCGAGGTTCTGTCATTAAAATGATTTAAAAACATGATTACGTGTAAGCATTAGCTTTTTATCTTGACGACCTCCGTGGCGCGATCCCAGCCCCAGGTTTGATTCCCGGTGGAGGCAGAGTTAAAAACTACGCTTTTCTTCTGCTTTCCAGTCTGGTCGTTGATAATATATGCTATATACCCATTTATCTATATATTTCTTTAATATACGTTGACTAGTACCCTTAACACAAGTCTTAAATGTACTTAGCAAGGGGATTGTTCAATTGGTGTGATAATGTCCAAATATTATTATTATTATCTCTATACCGCTAAGCTTATACCCTTGCACCACACACCAATTGCTTCCTCTGTAGAAGTTGATGCTATTTCGCTCAAACTAGTTTGGTTACACACGATTCATATTTACATTATTTGTCTATAATAACTTGGGATATAATAATATAACAAGTTCTGTGTCAACGGCCGGCCGTTACGGTTATTTAAGTTAAGCAACGCTGGGCTTGGTCAGTATTTGGAGAGAGATCACGTTGGTTTTGTAATTGGTTGGTTGGTTTTAATAAGGAAAAATATCGTGATAAACCTATCTATAAACTCTAAAACCTATTATTTAAGGTGGTGTTCAGAATCTATAAACTGCTGCCTATAACTTTCTGATTAAATATTCATATATTTTATATTTTTATCCCTTTCGGGGTGGCCGGATCTTTGGAGACATAATAACATCTCATTGGTCACTCATTAGCATGAATATTGGCGTTATGATGCTACATGGACCATCGATGACAAGTTGCTAGCCCATCGCCTAATACATTCTATTGCGCCCGAATCCTTTCGCCTCTTACGGGATGCCGGGAGAAATGGCAGCTAGTCAGGATTCTTTTCACGTCCCTTACTAGCATGGGACATTAAATACCTCACTAAAAATATATCAATCAATCATCAATCAATCAGCCTATGTCAGTCCACTGCTGGACGTAGACCTCCATAAGGTTATGCCACAAAACACGATCACTCGTGGCTTTCAGCCAACCACTACCAGCGACCTTTTTCAGGTCATCAGTCCATCTAGCAGGGGGCGTCCCACACTGCGTTTACCGAGACGCGGTCGCCATTCGAGAACCGCTTTGCTCCAACGGTCGTCGGTTCTTACTTGTAACATCGATAGACAATGTTTACGACACACGTAAAGTATAGATAGGTTATAAATATATTACTAGTGTTTGGAACTTTCTTAAACAATGGCTTCAGAAATGCTACAAGTTCTTTGTAATTTTTGTCCATTCCTTTGTCAATTACGAACACCTATACCTAACCTATGTACCTATGCCCATGTATCTTTAAGCACACCCTAGACCTTTAGCAAGAGGTCCGTCCAAAGGGTCGGTTGACGCTAACAAATAGCTTCCTTAAGTGCAATCCACTCCGTAACCCTAAGCCCTTGTGGGGGTATAAATCAAAGGAACCGCAGCCTCTTGCTACTAAGTCTAAGGTTTATACGCATATTTGGTTAAGGTCTTTGTTTGGAAGAAGATTTAGTGAAGTGGAGCTTTGAATATTATAAATAGATGAGTCAAAAGTTTCGTATATTTTTACGTATTTTTTCTTTGGTCACCTTTAGTTTTATGATCGATCTTTTCTGGTTTTCTCGCTTCTCAATATTTCATATATAATAATTCATAGAACGATCAAATTGCACTTTTGAATTTACGCATCTATGTTACTAAGGGGATAGGCAGGTCCTTCAGGCCTTGGTTCACTTACACCCAATAACCTTCTTATACATGCTCTTCTATTCTTTACACTGCGTACACCCTTAAAAAGTAAATTTCCAATTTAATCTGTACTGTCTAAGTGTCCTACCTCGTCCAATTCTACCTTCAACTTGGCTCTATAAATTCCTTTCGTAACCCTCCGTTCAACTCAACCTTGCACTTTAGCTCTATACACTCCTTTCATTCATCCACTCCATGTGCCCAAACCACATCAACATACTTTTTACGATTTTCGTCACTACATGTTCTCTCATATCCCTACATAAGCACCCAATACTTTCAAAATACTTATTTTAAATACCTAAATATCTTACTAAATCTTGAATTATACCGAGAAACTGTGTATATACTCGTATGTATATGTATCATAGGTAGCTAAGCTTACCAAGCAGGTTAGAGCCAGACCCTGTTAATAATATGTTAATAAATACATAATCACAAGCAATCCCTCCAGGGCAGAATTCATTGAGGGGGCTTTGATAATACTGCATTGAAATATCTTATAATGTGTATCGGCGTCGTCGATTGCCATGAATACTCTAACCAAATTACTTTGGCCTTTAAACTCATTGACTAGGGAATGGTTTGAGGGGGAATGAGGGGTCATTAGAGGCTGGTCTCGAGTTAAACGCTGTGGCATCAATGCCTCAAGAGCTGCTTATGCCTTTGAATATTTATGACGTATTAGCCTCGCTCGGATCGATTGCGATCGCTATGATGGCGAGATGTTATTCTGATTATACTTAATCTTTAAGATTTTAGAATGCCAAGTTTAAATCTAATCTAAAAAATTAATTCAAGCCAATATTATTAGGAATGCAGGTCCGAAAAAGAAAAAAAGAACAAAATACTCATATATATAAAATAATCATATATAATCGATTGTAATGTAAATGAACAAGGATGAAGAACCATAAATTAGAGCTCATTTAACACACTACTACTTCAGTAGTAAGTAAGTAAAGAATTATTGAAAATCCTTTTGTTTACATACTTTTAATATAATTACCACTATCTAAAAACTTGTTCGTCATATCATTAAATTATATTCTTAATATAAAAACTAATCAAGTCACAGACTATCTTAATACTATTAACCAAAAACCTCATTAACTATAGCAGCTACATATAAAAAACTGTCAAACTTAATCCATTGTGTCCTTAAAGATGAAACTTTCAGAGCATTTCTCTTGAAGCAAAGCTGTGTAGACCACATTTAATAAAAGGCTAAACAGCGCTGCCAACCTAATAAGCTGTGTGATTTAACGTGTTCATAACGTGGCTTGTACATGGAGATAAAAGTATTTTCTTCAGACATGTAGACTAGTTCTTTAAAATAAAAAATGTATTTACTACGGACAGGAAAACCTCGTGAGGAAACCTACCCTTTTCTTGGAAGAGGTTATACTCAGTGCAGTGCTCAGCAACAGTGCTTACATCCTGTCAATTTCAGTACTGACTATTTGGTCAACACGTGGATTTGACGTAGCCATATATTTACTACTTCCTCCATTGCCGAGATTGACATTCGAACTTCTGACTACTTCACAAGGGTTAATGGTCGTGAAAGCGTTTGTTTTGTTTCACGATCATAGCCATGTTGGCTTACAGATTTATGTTAGAACACTGAACTTGAAAAACTTAACTTGGTCAGTATCAGTTTGATCAAACATATATTACATAACATATTTATCACCTGTACGCTGACGTGTGAGCTTGTGATAGTTTCTCAAGCTTCTAACTACCCCTTAATGATGAATAAATGTGAAATTCATCTACAATGCAGTAAAGTAAAAGCATATAGTACTGTGATTTTTCAATGTCTTGAAGTCCAAGTAAACTTAATAATTTACAAAGGCTATTAGAAATATCGATGTGGGTGTTTCGACGTATTCTTGAAATAAACGTAAATTTTCAAGAAATATACATTGTACCTCAATTTTGAAATACCATTGTTTACTTAAGTGCCATAAAATTATTTAGTTTCTGTCCCTTACCAAAAATGATTTTTATATAGAGAATTTTAAATTCATATCAAATTGTAGTCTCTTCTGACTAACTAGAGTACTAAATATTGTATTACCTTAGTTAAAAAAAGATTTGAACAATATTTTCATATTATTCGTAGTGTGAAGAACAGAAGAGCATATATGAGAAGGTTAATGGGTGTGAGTGAAGCAAGAGAGATTTGTCAGGATCGTTCCAGGTGGCGATCAATTGTCTCTGCCAATCCCGTTAGATACGTAGAGGCGGGAATATATTTATAAATAAGTAAGTATATTACGTTACCTAGTACCCTTAACACAAGTCTTAAATGAACTTACCAAGCGGCTAGTTCAATTGGTATAATCCTATTATATGTAATTCAATCAATCAATCAGCCTATACTAGTCCACTGCTGGACGTAGGCCTCCCCAAGGGTACGCCACAAAACACGATCATTTGTGGCCCTCATCCAGCCACTACCAGCGACCTTCTTGAGGTCATCGGTCCACCTGGCAGGGGGCGTCCTACAATACGTTTGCTAAGACGCGGCTTCCACACGAGAACCGCTCTACTCCAGCGGTCGTCGATTCTACGACAGACGTGGCCAGCCGACTGCCACTTCAGCTTACAACAGCGATAGACTATGTCACTCACTTTGGTTCTTTGTCGGATAATCTCGTTCCGGACTCGTTACATTATATGTAATTATTATGAACTATATACTACCTGTTACTGCTAGTAGGAAAGAAAGCTACTAGCATTCAATCTGAGCTAGACTTTTGCACTAAAACACTGACTATCTTCATAAAAGTGCACGTGAAACTTGGATGCATTTTTCTTTTAAACAAGCAACGCTGCCAACTTAATAAGCTACTGTGATTTAACGTGTTCATAACGCTATGTTGAAAGATATATGAAAACTCCCGTTAGTGAGAGACTTGAAAAGAATGATATCAACTGTCACATTACTGAACTTTTGACTACACATATTAAGTATCTTAGGGTCATAGTAAAGAATATACTAATTTGTTCAATAGTGGATTGCTATTGCTATAGGGTAGTTAATTAACTAATGTTACCCTTAAAAGATAAACGGTTGTGAAACAAATTAATTAATTAATTAATATATTATTAATGAATTCTTAATGTCATTTAAATAGTCCTGTGCTAGTCTAGGACATACAAATAATACAATATATATATATATATATATATAATAGCTGCCCTTCTTCTCAGCATGTCATAGGAGGCGACTAAGTGACTAGGGTTCCATTCTACTAGGGCAATGTTCCATATGACTCAATACCCCAATATTCACGCTAAAAAGTAAAGATATTTTGTCCACCTCGAAAAATATTACAGGACGTGAATATATATACATATATATGTATATAATATATATGATATCTCCTACGTCACTTTAGAGCATACATATTTGGGTTATGAAAATTGGATATTATTGGATTGGATATCACATGGAACATTGGCGACAAGTTGCTACCCTATAGCCCACCTCTAGTCCCTTAGTCATCTTCTACAACATGCAGAACGGCAGCTAGTTAGTTTTTTTACGCCCCACCTAACACAGTACTTTTTACTCCTAGTAAAACAATGTAAGCAAGCCTTTGAGGCTGTTTCAAATTAAAATGCGAACGTTACGTTTTAATTATTAAACTTGTTATGAAAGATTCCTTTGGACCTTAATGAGATAATGAGGTTCTTTGAAACTGTTGAATTATTTTTTTACTGGCTTTGAAAAATTCATTTAATAAATTATTTCTTTATGCTGTAAACGATGGGATAACGTTGGGTACCTACTAGCTATATCTAAGAATTAGTTCTTTCAGGAGCTTAAGATAGTTGTAACTCTAGACTCTTATAACTACTAAAGAATTAGGACTAGATAGACACTATATTGAAAAAGCAAGACGTTAGGAGTATCTATAACCGCTGAGTATGTATGAGAAGATGTACGAGTGTCAATGAAGCAAAAGTGGTCTGTCAGGATCGAGACAAATAGAGATTCGTGATCTCTGCCTACCCCTCTACAGGGAATCAGGCGTGATGTGTATGTATGTATGTAATTAGGAATGATGGTAAATGTGTATATGGTGATATAATTATGACATATTGCTTGTTATTTTCTAGCTATTTAGATATCTTAAGTAGTCAATTCATTGTCCCAAGATTGAACTAAAAATTAATACAACTCATAATATTTTAAATAAAACGGGACTTATTGTGTATATGTTATAAACAAAGTATTACCATAGTTACGCGATGATTATGTTATTTAAACTTTATATTTTGATGATCATGTTATTTAAACTTTATAAAATATACGCAATAAGTGCCATTTACTTGCAAAATGAATAAAAATCGCGAGTCTCCCAACAATATTATAACTTAACTAAAAATATTACCTTCACAAGTATTCATTTACATTAGTATCACTATTTCCTAAAGGTTTAATGTTTAATGACAACAAAAACACCGAGTTACCTCTTTAGCAATAAATGGGGAACCCCACATCAGTTCACAAAAGGTTTACCTCCGAACACAATGAGACAAAAAGCGGGTTTCCACCAGCCATAACTTTCAACAACTACTCTATTACCGCGATTTACTCGGCTCCTATCAAATCGTTGATTGATGGACACCCTATTCCGAAGGCGCTGCGGACCAACCCACGTAATAGTCCAACGTGTGGACGCCCTACACAAAAACTTGAAATGTCAACGAATAAATGACATGCTTTGGGGGTTGAATATGATTTGTATATGACGTGTCCAAATGGAGTATATTTAGCATCAAGACACAGATGTAATTTTAGTTACTGGATGTAAAAATACTGCTAACTAGCTGCTGTTCTTCTTGACAAGTCTTGGGAGACAACTAAGGGACTAAGGGTTACTGGAGTCTACTGGATAATGGGCTAGCAACATGTTGCGAAAGTTCCTCGATAGCGTAGCCCCCAATATTCCCACTAAAATGTGATCAAAGAGATACTGTCGCGTTTCCGAGATGGAAGGGATGATGCTATATATACATATGTATGTAATATTATTGCGAATAATCAAGAGATCATTTCTCTGAATGATTATTATCATATTTGTATCAGACGCATTTAAAGTGATATAATTAACATTTAAGATTATTCATGACGTGACCTTTGTACAACTATTACATTCAATATCCTTAGATAGACTTACACTTTAATGGAATTAACATGTCATTTAGTACCAAACCATACATATACAGGGTGGCGCATTCAAAACGGTCAGTATGGGAAAGTCTAAAACTATAAGAGATACGAAGATTTGTTCTTAGGAACCATGTCACCGATTTTGATAAAAAGAAAAACTGCATTCATACTTTCTTTGAAAAAACAACTGTATCCAGTACGGGAATCGAACCCGGTTCCTTTGAAAAAAATAAACTGGCCCTTTTCACTTTTTCTTTTTAAATATCAATTGTGTAGGTCTTAAGCTGTAAATGTCTCTATGAAACATGGTGTCAAAAATGAATTAAATACATTGTTTTGGCATACTTAAGTTTATCATAGGTAGGTTTTCTAGAGTGACCAACCGTTTGTTTTCAATACAATATTCAACACGTTTAGGTAACGATCTTAGTATTGAATTTTGTATTTTCATGTGGTGAATTTGCGTTACGATTGACTTTATTGCTACATTTTAGGTCTTCAATGGTGTCATAGCTTGTTTTGTAAAAGTCATCCTTAACGTAATCCTACAAGAAATTTTCTAATATGGTTTAACACGTCACTTTAAGTGGACTTTTCAATAGATTCTTGGTTTTTGATTACTGTAGATAACAGAACCTCCTTAAAAGATTAATGCAATGCTAATGCCACATGATATGGTGTATGTAACAAGTATGGGAAGTATAACTACAAACAGCCATAGAGACAATTTTACATGTCTGTTGAATATTGTTACAGTGTATGTATGTAAACTATTATGATTAACTAAAGTATGCCAAAATAATGCATTTTATTCAATTTTCGACACCATGTTTCATAGAGACATTTACAGCTTAAGATCTACACAATCGATATTTAAAAAGAAAAAGTGAAAAGGGCCAATTTATTTTTTCAAAGCAACCGGGTTCGATTCCCGTACTGGATACAGTTGTTTTTTCAAAGAAAGTATGAATGCAGTTTTTCTTTTTATCAAAATCGGGTGACATGGTTCCTAAGAACAAAATCTTCGTATCTCTTATAGTTTCAGACTTTCCCATACTGACCGTTTTTGAATGCGCCACCCTGTATATATTGACGCCTCTACATCCCTAACTGGATAGGCAGAGACTGTCAATAACCTGGATCAATCCTGACAAATATCTCTCGCTTCACTCACACCCATTAACCTTCTCATGCATGCTCTTCTGTTCTTCGCAAGCGTACACCCGTCTTGAGAAGAATGTCTCCAATTTGATATGTACAAGTTCTACGCGGTTAGCCAGGGTAGGCTTCCACTTTGGCTTTATAGATTCCAAACCATTTTTGCAACCATTTTCAAACCAATGCTCTTAAATTCTATTTATCCATAGTTTCTGTAAAGAATAAAAGCTAGTATGAAAGATAAAAGAACCTTTTGAATACATGAAATGTAAAAAGAGGAAAAAACCTTCACAGAGTTAAAAGATACAATTTAATTTCTCATCTCTATGAACAGGATATCTTGCCAAGCTGGTTGTTTGTTTTGCATGCTGGGAATTTTAATATGCTTTGTTTAAAGAAACATTTTGGCATTGGATATGGAATTTTTGTGTTGGGTTTCCTTATGTTACTTATTTGAAACTTAAGCAATACTTGTATAAGCACTGAGCATGTATTTTGACTTTAAATTGACTGACTTCAATAATAGTGCATGTAGTGGGTATATTGAGTCAAGAATACAAAAATTCAATAGTTAAGTTAAGGTGGAAAATGTAAACTATACTTTTAAGGTTTTTTATATGTACAGACAAATAAATTATGAAAATATACGTACAGTTGTTATCATAATAAAGTTAATTAGGACAAAAACGACGAAAACAAAATAAATACATTACGGATTCCTGCTTTTACTCAGTCATGGTTAAATTGGTAAACATTGTTTGTGAAGTTACCCATTTCTAATTGAATATTGTTGAAAGATCGCTACTGCTCTACTTAGATATAGTTACAAAAGCACAATTACGAAGACTATAATTACAATATTTTGTATTTCAAAAGAGGCTAGCTAAAAATCGTGATACTTATAACGTAAATTCCATACCTCATAAATAAGGTACATATTTTCGAGTACAATTTATCGTGACAGTAAAAAGCGTCGAAATTCAATGTCGGGCGCCGCGTCGCCGTACCTTAATTATTTGCCTGTTTAACTTTTCGGTATCTCTCATTAAGCTGCCGTGTTGGCTCAAAGCAACTTTTTTAATTAGTCTTCCTCACCTAAGAATTTGTCTTTGTGAGCGAAATAAAATGTTGCAGCGTTTTTAATTAAACGAAAATTGTGCATTTTTTTCTAAACACTGCTTGTAAACAAACGTTGACTTTTTTGTCACGTAAATGAATAAAATATTTTAGAGTAAATTATCATGGCAGTTTAGAATCAAAAGTGTGACAGTAGTCTGGCTGCCACAGATGCTGAGTCAGTACCTTTTCATTGCACGATACTACGTATACGTTTACGAATTTTTAATAAAATTGTTTTAATACCTATGTATGCATTGAATAAAGTATATTAATTCTTTTCATTCAATAGAGCCTCACGGATTTACTCGATAACTGACCTCACTAATTCGCTTGTAACTTACTATTTATTCATTTCACGCACAAAAACATACTTCCTTTATAATTACAGTTTCTTAACAGCAATTCTTCTCGCTATAATTTATAATATATTTATCCTACAAAACACATTCATATTAAATCCATATATCAATCCCAAATTGACATTCATTTCATGTCAACATTTTCATCATTATATAAACAACATACTCAAATACTCAAACTCAACAAAAGGTAACATTAAGTCACAATGGAACAAAAACTATATACCGCACGAGCTCTATACTACGAGTCTTTATACTACGATATTCCCCGCCGTCCCATCAAATAGGTGATTGATAGTCACCCTATTCGAAAGGGAACAAAAAGCCACGACTTGTAGTGGTGATATATGATTTCTAGTGAAAGACTCAATTAACATACATTCACGTCTTTTACCTTTCAGGTAGACAGATATCTTAAGACTTACTTCTTTATATACTAATATACTGTTTTCTACTATTAAGGTTATCGGAGAAATTAGTATATTATGTATATGTTACGACGTATAGTAATATATGCTTAATGTATGTTAATATATATACGGTAAACAACCATTGACTTTTCTGGGATAGTAAGAGTAGGCTCTAGTAACCACCTAGATATTGTTGAAGCTAATTACTTATAGCCTGAGGTTAACTTAACCTAACAGATACTTTACTTATGTTTTTTGTCGCAGTGTAAACCACTGACTATTGCCAATTCCGAAAAAAGGGTTTGTCAAACATATTTCATAATCAACCACTTACACATCACGCCGGTCTCTCTTTAGAGGGGCAGGCAGAGATCACAAACATATAGTTATATCCTGAACCTATATTTATATAGTTCAACTATACGTGTGTACTGAGTTTAAATTACAAAGCAACGCGGCGTACATTTAAATTGACAATGTAACTTTTCTAACAACAAAGCGTGTTAGCCCAACTTCCGAACTGGGACGCCATTAAGCATGCACAACTTCGAAAAACAGTGGGAAGGTGCTAACATAATAATAGATGTATAGATGTGTCGTGTCATTTAATTCCATTTAGGATGGACAGAATTTCGGAAATACATTCTGTCTAGATTAAAATCTTATTGTATTCTAATGTAAATTGCAATATGCTGTGAATAAAATATGTTTCTTTCATTCAAAATAACTTCCAATATGAAAGTGTCATGTTTTAATGGAGGATCCATGATTTTCTCCTACCTCTCTATAGGGAAACAGGCGTGATGTATGTGTATGTAATTTCGGAAATATGTCATATATTCAGGTAGCTTTAAAATAGACTAAATAATAATTAGACTGAAATAAAATGTGAATAACAATAATATTTATGTCATTTTTTTATATCAATGTATATACTCATTTTATTTAAGTCATATTGTTTTATAGTCTATTGTTATATGGTAAGAAATAGTGGTAGCCTAATAGACTCCATACATAGATAAATAATTATGACGCCTCTACTACTCAGCTACTAATATTGATCGCCACCTTAAAAATGTTCATAAGACTGTCTTACTTTGCTTACACTTCACATTACCTTTCTTGCATGCTTTTTTATTCTGTACCCTACGTATAAACTCATTGATTTTTTAGTCCTTTAGTTGCCTCCTCTAATACCGAGAAAAAAGGCAGCTAGTTCACACTCTATTTACGTCCTAAGCTAGCACTGGATCTGACGGTTTCTCCCAGTTAAAGTCAACGATAGCCCAGGCCCCAGTAAAAAGTAAAGGCGTGATCAGACGAACGTCGCAACGTGACGATAAAGGGTCCCTTGACGTGACTTACTGAGTACAAAAGTAAAAAGTTTAAAATGATAAAAATAAAAGTTTAAATTCATAGTTGTCTTTAGCTTTTATTTATTTTATTCTTATTATGTCATACACCTTGCGGTTAAGTCGGCCCTTTTTAGCTTTAATCTATAATTTTTACTAAGAAGATCTTTTTCAATAAAGCATATAATAAATGGCACGACTGCTTTGCTTTTTGGGGTAGTCAAAGGTTTGAGTGACTACTTTCTTCCTTGTGATGGTTGTTGATCAATCAAAGCTCGATTCATAGGCTGTATATTGACAGTATACTATATAATACCACAAAAACATAGTCCAAACATTAACCTAAACAAATATAACAAGTTTTAAGTCACTTTATTTCTCTATGTTCTACAGTTTCTGTTCACACTAAAACGGATTAAGGGACGTGAATATATATGTATGTACATGTGTGATATGGGTGTATGTTTCTTCGGCCCAAAAGAGAGCAGTAGAAAAGTCGAAGTCAACGGAATGTTTTCGATAAATTTGATATTCAAATCTTCAAAGCTATTTAAATGTATCTTCCACATACGAATATTTCTAAGAACTTGTAATAAAAATAACAACGTTTCACATTTATGATGGTTGAATAAATTTGTCATAAATACACATGCATCACGACTATTAACCCCTGTTATGGAGTCAGAGATTGAGTATCCAACGAGAAATTGTAAAGGTCTTTATTCGTAACGTACTTTTTACCTGATAATCAATACAACACTTACGATTTAGTCTGAGGTTGTATGTATACTATTAAATAGGTTTTTTTGTGAAGGTCTTTGGTTACTCGAAACTCTCGTTATATCTTATAATCAGTATCCGACAAAATAAATGGTAAACAAAGCAACCACTAACAAACACTGACTATTAGCTATTTAGGAGAATATATAAATATATTAATATTATATTATATTAGAATATATTAATATAGGCAAGTTTCTTCACGACGTTTTGGCTAAGCAAAATCAACAGCACATGGGCAATTCAATTGGTTACAAATCCAGACATCGCAACCTTAGTAATTAAGCTTTAATTATTAATATATTAACTATTGACTGTAGTTGATTAGTAATTTGAACTTAATCATACAAGTTATAGGCACGCACGAAATTGCTATTTAGGCAAAGACAAACGCGTTCACGACCATTAACCCTTGCGGGGTAGTCAGAGGTTTAGGTGTCCATCTCCGCAATTGCGAAGGTTGTCATTCTATGGCCACCTCGAACCCACGTGTTGACCAGATAGTCAGTACTCAATGTGACAGATGGTGAATTGCTATTTGTATATATTTAGATATATACACACGTTCTAATATCCATTTCAGGGTGATCAGAATGTAAGATTTAGTATAAACTAAATGATGCTTCTATATATCTATAAGAATAATTTTATTTCAATGGCTTGAAAAACTACTAAGGTTGTTGTGTTTATATGGTTCTGTCTATGACTGCAGTAGAAACAATTTTGTTAAAATCTCGCAGTGAACTAGCAAAGCCGTGTATTAATTGTCGTTTTAATATGATAAATCCTTGCACTAGTTCACGTGGATTCGAGAATACAATTAAGAGTTGTGTTTAGACAACTAGTCAAAGGATATTTTTGAAACACGCTTATTCTACTTAGATAAATACATGAATAATCAACATGGAAAACATCCTGAGGAAACCTACCTGTTTCCCTAACTCTTTACAATGCTTACCACCAGTCACATTGAGTACTGACTATCAAATCAACACGTGGATTTGAAGTGGTCATAGAATGACTACCTTCACAATTGCAAAGACAGATAGCTGAACCTCTAACTATCCTAAAAGAATTGAGGATCGTGAACGCGTTTGTTTTTTATTACTCTACAACGACCAGACTTTACCTCCACTGGGAATGGAACCCTATATCACGATTAGCGATGAACGAGATGGACATTTGAGCTTCTTACTACCCCGCAATGGTAATGAAAGTGTTAAAGTATCATTTATTTATATATTTTCGTTCGTAACAAGTCGATTTGTAGGCAGGACACGTACCGTCATAAACGCAGAACACAATATTCCCACTCCACGCAGTTTCGCGGTGCATTCACACAATGTCACTTTTGTTCACATTACCCTTTGTGTATTGAGGTTTCGCACAATGGTAACTGGGAACTCGTATTAATATGTGATTCGCATAAACATTAAGTCTTTTGATCCCTATCAGGTGTAAAGAAGCTTGGAAATACAAAATCTGAGACGTGAATAGAACTTACTGCGGAACATAATAATTAATGCGGTATTATATATCTGAGGTTCTGTTTACACCAAATGGTATGAAGAAACATGAATATATGTAAATATGTGTGTTAAAAAAAGTTCTACGTGCATTTTTTGTGTTTGTCGAAGTGGTGTTAGCATTGAATATTGTTCAGTGGTTGGTGGCTCATCATCCAATAGTTTCGTGACCGATTCCAACAAATCTGTGAAGAATGGCAGCTAGTTAACATTCTGTTTAGTCCCCTGACTTGCACAATTGTCCACGTCTTTATATATCAAAGTTTCACACAATCGGGAATACATACAAATAGATTGCTTATGTATTCAATGCAATAGTATTAGTTTGTGAAGAATGGCAGCTAGTTAATATTCTACTTACTTCCCAGGCTAACACAATTGTCCACGTCTTTATATATCAAAGTTTCACACAACCGGGAACACATACATATTATAGATCTTTTGTGTATTCAAATGCAATAGTATTAGTTATTATAATCGCTTTCGAGAATTGTGTAGTTTGACTACTGAGGTCTTTACAAAGGACTAGTCGCTTCAAGTCACCTGACTTGCTAACTAGTCAACATTACAAGTGAACAACAATCGAAGTTAATACTATTGTAATCAAACATTTCAGCAACAATCAAACAGATTCACGTAATGTAATTCTATGGCCATCTTGAATCCACGTGTTAATGGGACTATTTGATAACCAGAGATTCGCGAGCACTGACTATTGCGTATATCTAGGAATGAGTATATATTCTCACGATGTTTTCCCGAACCGTAGCCATAATTTGGAACAAAAAATAATGTGAAGAAGTATGACGATCAACTATCATGAGAAACAAAAAAATATGATATCAGATGTACGTATAACTGTGGGGTCTATTATAGCGACTGTAGCCCAGTGGGTAAGACCTCATATGAAAAAGGTCCTAGAATCGAATCCCGGATCTGGCATGTACCAATGAATGAAATTTTAATGTGTCTTTCATTTGCTTACATAATATAAAGTCGCTAACGGTGAGGGATAACATCGTGAGGAAACCTGCCTATTCCGCGGGATAGGAAATAGCTAGTGCCTATATACGGCGATAGGGTTCGCTACGTATCATGTTGGGTGCGGTCTATCTAGTGAAACGTGGGCTTCTAGTGACGATCATTTGTAACAGATATAATAACAAGTATTATTTATCAGAAGAAACTAACCTAAACTAACCTCACCTAACCATCCAAGGACAAACTAGTTAATCCTGGAATGTTCGTATTTATATCAGGATAAACTATTTGTCCTAGGATAAATTGGTCTATCCTACCGGGCGTAGGACTACAACTAGTTTGTCCTAGTCTGTACTAGTTTATCCTAGCGCGTGTAGGAAGAACTAGTTTGAACTAGTTTGTGAAATCGGGTTTGGCCGGTAACATATATATAAGAAAAGAAGCGAAAGTGAATTTTCAGGATCATTGAACATAGCAAGAGACTCTCTCTATCCATATTGATGTGTTTGTATGCAAGAACAACTTAGGGAGAAGTCATGATAGGAAAATGAAGCGTCAATCCTCATACTCGATGTGAGCAACTCGATGTCAGAGCAACTCGCTCTGGGGGCCGAATCGATTATCCTACCTAATCGACGTGTCTCAGTCCCTGTCGATACGTTCGAAATAATCGCCTGAAGCACGTTCAAGTCAGGGACTTCTCGACGTGCGCTGACGTGCCAGACGTCGAGTGCTAATGACGTGCCAATCCGGCTCAAACGACGAATCTGAAGCCTTTTGAGAATATACTCACTAATGTAGATGAGTATATACTGAATAGGTTTAATACTGAATTTAATGTAATTTAAAAAACCATGTTTTTTGTAACAGTGTATGCGTGTTTAAATAACATACATACATACACATCACGCCTGATTCAATATAGAGGGGTAGGCAGAGATGAATACCATCTGTCCCGATCCTGACTAACCACTTTCGCTTCATTGACACTCATACACACTCGGCGGTTATAGGTAGGTACTTATAACGAATTCACGTATTTATTCTATTCTAACTGGTAATCCTAGCGTAGGACGCAAGGTGGACCGATGACCTGAAGAAGGTCATTCGTAGAGGCTGGTTGAAGGTCATGAGTTATCATGTTTTGTAACGTACCCTTGGGGAGGCCTACGTCCAGCAGAGGACTATCAAATGGGGATCCGTGATCTCGGCCTACTCCTCTACAGGGAATCAGGCGTGATGTGTATGTATTTATGTAATTCGTAGTATTAAGTTAGATTTCCTATTACAAACTCTTTTAAATAGTCCAAATTCTTGGTAATAACAACCTTGGCACCCCTGAAAGGCATTACACTCATTTCGCGTTTGCAATGTCATAACAAACGAAATTCGAGCTCAATTAACCGGCATTGCATTTCGACACAGATTCGCTGCAGCCACCGACAATTATCACCGAAATTCAAAAAGCACCGGATCCATTTACATACATACATACACACTCCACGCCCGATCCCCTGTAGAGGCGTAGGTAGAGATCACGGATCTCCATCTGTGCCGATCCTGACAAACCACTTTCGCTTCATTGACACTCATACACCTCCTCGTACACACTCGGCGGTTATAGGTACTCCTAACGTCACCGTTTTTTAATATGGCTTCTATCTGATTGTCATATATCTTATTACATACATGCTCAAGTCTATAATGTCTGAAATGGTGGATAGACCTAAATGGTCTAAGGTACCTTTCGGTATACTGCAGTTGTTTTCAAAAAAGCAAAGTACCATTCTGAAATTTGAGTAATTTTAGGACGATTGATTAATTTCTTTTTATTTAATATAAGATCATGTATTGGTACGTAAGGGTCATGAATATTAAACTTATTTTTTTGCAAGGAATTTGAAAGTTTGGCCACCTATGTGAGACGTGGTGGCATTCGGTTGAGAAGATTTGCCTGAACTGGATACAGCTGGTAAGAGTTTGAGGAGTTGGCTCATGACAGAGTGAAGTGGAGATCATTGCTGCAAACCCTTTGTCCCTGATGAGGGAATATAGGAAGCAAAGAATACGATATATATTTTTTATTACTTATATCTTAGTCTATTACTTATCAATTACTTTAAAGTCTTTCTTTACTCTAAACTGACTATAGTATGTAGTTAAAGATAAAAAAGACATGATTATCTTAGTTTAAAAGATAACGAGACTTATCAAGTATATTTTATAAACAAACTATCACCTTTATTACTTGACGTTACCTGACGTTACCATGGTCACAGGTTAGCAAAAAAAGTGATAATCATCTGTCGATATTAAGAAATATCTTCGAAATGTTTTGTGAGTAATTATTCTATGTGACATAATTATCTGTCGATATTAAACAAAAACCTCCGAAACGTGTCACGAGAAATTACTTAGAGCCATTAAACCGCTGTTCGACTCGAAAATAAAGTGAAATAATTTAGAGATGGCAAAATGGCGTCATTTTTAATGGGTCACGTAGCAGCGTGTGAGGAAGAATATTGAACGCAGCAAAATTGTACACGCGTTGCATATTAATTTATCGCTCCACGTTTTCAAGTTAACTGAAAGAACAGGACTCTATTTGTTCTGGAACTGACATCTTGTTTTTATTTATCTCAAATTTATTTTATATATCGTAGTCTTTTGATGGATGTATACCTAGAAACACACACATACAGTTATACACAGTTATACATTTACACTTCTTTCAATTATTTTTGACATGGACGGGATCTCGGATATATTAGTTATAGATGGTCAGATTTAAAATTAATATCGTGATGATTATCTTGATATATGGTTGAATGCATGTTAAGCTAACAACATCTTTTGCTTAATTAAAAGAGATTCATGATATACAGATCTCTCTAAAGACACTAAACTTATTCAGTATACTAATACATACATTGAAACTATTTATAGGTAAGAGCCTAGTTATTTAAACTCATTCAAACTAAAACTAAATGACTTTGTATACTAAAGAAAACTCATTTCAACCTCAACCTCACGGCCTTATTAACGAAATGAACACGTCAGGATGTAAATAACCTAAATGTAAGCCTTTGACACTCCAATCGAATAGCAACTCGATTTTTGTCTATTCGATTCATTCGATACGCAGAACGGAAATTCATTTAGTTGTTAAAAAGGAAAAGCTTACAAAAGCGCTTTCTCTTTTATGCTTTTTTCAACTATCACTGGAATAGATGAAGTTCCGACCAGGTCTTTGTTCGAATGGTATCGAAGCTGTTTCATTTTTGAATTTAAATTAAGTTGTTTGCTTTAATGAATGTAATTGTGAGGTCCAATCAAGTTGGCTTTATTCTAATGGAAATAGCTACTGCATAAAATTTGCTGTGTTGTCGAATTAGTTTCTACCTTCAAATATAGGTTTTGTTTGGTATTTAAAGAATGATTAGAGGCCTTACTCCACTAATGCATTATAAGCACAATAATATAACTTCAGTATCGATACAGTAATACTTCGGTGGCAGTGATTTGACACTTTTGGCACTCCACTATGTGTAATATTGTGCCTACAATGAATTAGTGAAGTAAGGTCCCAGATGTTCTTACTAGACTTTTTTGAGCATGTATGAGGTGGGTGTGAGTTAAGCAAGAGAACTTTGTCACGATTGTTGCAGGCGACACATTTTTTTCTATTAGTTGTGCATTAATTATTTGTAACTTTCTTAGCTCTGTTTTTTTATTATTAATAATTATTTGTATCATAATAGTAGTAATCGTACATTTCAAAATATGAAATACCTAATTATCAAAACATAACATAATTGAAACCATCCCATTTATCCTCATAATTCATCAAAATACACTTTTTACTCACATTTTCACAAAGCTCATTAATATCGCATTTAAACCTTCCAGGGGTAGAGGTCTTTTAGACACTTGGATCCCAACGAACGACAAGCAAATAAGGGTCCCCCTAGCGGCAAAGACACACAACAACCTTGTCCTTTGTGGCACAGCTAGAGTCAACAAGAAACTGTTTGTTGCCATTTCTACTTGAAAAGTTACTGTTTGTACGTGTGCTTGCAATGGGGATGTGTCCGATGCGATGTAATGTGTAAGGTTGAGATGTGTTGTGAAGCTTTAACATGTAAATGTACATATATGTATCTGCTTTTAACATACATGTATATAGATAAGTTTCCGTACAAAAGCAGATATCATGATACCTTAATTGTCTCGATCATAATAAATTATTGTAGATTTATTTTCTTTAATTTTTTCATTGTTTTACTTCCTTTTTATTGAAGTTTCAAATTAAATATTTAACGTCAGAAATATTTACACGGTAGATTGAATAATAGTCTTGAAATAATATAGGTATTGTTTGTGTGTAGTGATATTTGTCTATTACTCGCGTAATTAATTGCAAAAAAGTCAAAGTCTAAATTTAATCCATTTAATATGAATCTAACTTTCCATTCGGTACGATAAGCAGATATAAAAAACTCATTTGTACTGATCATAGATACTACACAAGCCATAGATGACTTTAACTTAAAAAACGTAAAATTCACGTAAACAAACCTTCACCAAATAATTTAAAAGCACACATCACATAGTACAGCAACGTAGATCGATGTTCGGGCGAAAATATAAATTGGTTTGACAGGAAAATCTCGATTGATGGTGCTCACACGCTTTTTTGTTAAACACGAACCTTGCATGTGAAATGAGGTGGCTTCAAAAACAAACCTTTTTGGACAAAGAGTTTCGAAACCTCTATCACCAATATTCCTTTTATAGGAACATTGGTTTACTTGATAGCTGGGATGTTAATAAAGAGCAAACTAGTTTACTTTCTTACCAGCACGTTATTGTGACAAAGGACTAGAAGCGAATGGGATCAAAACGATGATACACACATACACATCACGCCTGATTCCCTGTAGAGAAGAGAAGGGGAAGTCAGAGATCACGGATCCCCACTTGTACCGATCCTGAGAGATCACTTTCGCTTAATTGACACTCATACACCTTCTCATACATACTCGGTGGTTATAGGTACTTCTAACGGCACTCTTTTTCAATATAGCGTCTAAAACGATGATATGTCTTCATATGATTTTTTATAACTCTTATAATAATATTGTGGACACTACAACAATTGATCTAGCCCCTTGGTAAGTTAAATTACGACTTGTGTTAAAGGCATTAGTCAAGGTATATTCAACAAATATATACTTAAAATAGATAGATTAATACATGTATAACCAACGACTAGACTGGAAAGCAAAATAAAAGGTCTGCCTCCACTGGAAATCGAACCTGGGACCTCACCACCATTATATAAAAAATATAGGCATAAATAACAAATATACGAGTTTATTTGTAGGTGTATTTTACAAATAACAAACTAAACCTACCGTAAGGTTCTACGAAAATACTCACGCGGAAATATTGAATGTACAGTCAACGCTAAAAGTGCAGTTCCAGTATCTTTTTATAAGGTTTCCCTTTATAAAAACAAAATACAATATTTTTAATTTCGAAGCTTGTGAACGTATAGTGGCCATAACAATGCATAGTGGCGCCAGTTTTTAAATGTAAAATATTGTCTTTAGTTTTTATAAAATTAAACCATATAAAAAGTTACCGGGACTGCACTTTTAGAGCTGACTGTACGTTTTTAAGCTTGCACCAGAATAGCTAAAGTATGCAACTAGAATTACACATGCATTTTACCCAGAAACTCTTATCCCGAGCTTCTATTTACCTCTTCAATGAAATGCGTCGTCACAGCTTGTGAAGAGGCGGACCAGATTAAATATTCTAGGAATCGATGAAAGGTTGTAAAATATACATACATATACATGCACGTCCGTTAATCCTTTTCTAGGTGGACAGTACCTCGAAGATATGAAAACGTCTGCTTAGTTGTTTATTAGCATGTATATCGTAACTAATAATTTGCTTATCAATATTATTTAAACGTATTGTTTTTGTATGTCTTTATATTAATTTAAAAACTAGACTAAATAACATACATAGATACACATCACGCCTGATTCCCTGTAGAGGGGTAGGCAGAAATCACGGATCCCCATCTGTCCCGATCAAGACAGAGCATTTTCGCTTCATTGACACGTCATACACACTCAGCGGGTACTTTTAACGTCACCCTTTTTCGATATGGCGTCTATGTGACTGTCATATGTCCTATTAGACCTTACTTAACTAAAACGTAGTAGGTAAATAAAGCATAATTACCAGAAAATAACAGAAGAGCATATATGAGATGGTTAATGCGGTGTGAGTGAAGCAAAAGAGATTTGTCAGAATAGTTCCAAGTAGCGATCGATAGTCTCTGTCATCTAATTAAGAACTACGCTTTTCTTCTGCTTTCCATTCTGGTCGTTTATTAAATATGCTACACATGTATTTATCTATATCTAATAAGCACATATTTCTTAAATATACGTTGAGTAGTACCCCTAACACAAGTCTTAAATGAACTTACCAAGGGGCTAGTTCAATTGGTATAATAACGTCCTACAATATTATTATTATTACAATATCCTCTGGCTTTACGCTGAGGACGTAGAAGCGTGAATATATGTATGTATGTACCAGGAAACACCCTCATACACACTCAAACTAATCACACACACTCAACCTGAGCACTTGATTCAAATATCAACCCCGAAACACAACACCAATTACCGTTTGAGTGATTCCGTTTGAGGCCCACAAAGACGGGTTAGTAGTCCTTTGCTCTTGTCTAATACACCTTACGGGATAAACTAGGTATAACGTCATGACTTATATCTTCTTAGGGGTATACAGATGGTTGCAGACTTCAATTTACTTTTTTCGCGTATTGGTATAGAGAATAAGGAAGAAACATAGGTATGATCAAAGATAGTAGATTTAAATTACTGAAAAAAGGACTTCGGAGTTATTATAACCGTCGAGTCGAGTGTATAAGGCGATATATTGATGTCAATGAAGTGAAAACGATCTGCTATGTTGGGAAAAATTAGGATCTTAGATCTCTGTCTACGCCGTTTTAGATAATAGTGACGTGTATATGTGTAGTGGCTTTAATTTTCAAGGCTATCAAAAAATAATATTTGTGCCAGAGTACTAGACCATCGCCCAATAGATTCCATTTAACCCTAGTCTCTTAGTCGCCTCCTACGACTTACCAGAAAGAACGGCAGTTAGTTAGTTTTTTTTACATCCCTGACAAGCACAGATACACGAGTTGTTTGACACCGTCTGTAATTCTGATTACCCCGTACGGGTTAAGAGTCTGCGTTAATTATTTTTTTGCTAGTCCCGTGCTAGCTGGGACGTAAAAAGAATACTAACTAGCTGCCGTTTTTCTCGGCATGTTGGTGGAGGCGACTAAGGGACTAGGGGTGTATGGAATCTATTGAACAATAGGCTAGCAACCTGTGACCAATGTTCCATGTGACATCAAAATCCTAATATTCATGTTAATAAGTGCCGAAGGAGATTTTTTCATGTCGCCAAGGTAAAGTCCACACTGATAGGGATTAAAGGACGTGACTGTATATATATATATATATATATATATATATATATATATATATATATATATATATTATTTTTTATTGACGACCTCCGTGACGCAATCAATTAGCTGCCTGAACGCTAAACGCGGTGGAGGCAGAGTTAAGAACTACGCTTTTCTACTGCTTTCCGGTCTGGTCGTTGATTATATATGCTACATATGAATTTAACTATGTATAATATGTATATATTTCTTAAATATACATTGACTAGCTTCCTCAACACAAGTCTTAAATGTACTTACCAAGGGGCTAGTTCAATTTGTGTAATAATGTCCAAATATTATTATTAAACTGTTTAATGACTGTTACAGTCAGTAGCAAATTTACCTTTACAAAATGCACCTTAAAATCCAGTGTCGTTTTTGTCCAACAACAAAACCCGGCTTGAAATTGTCGGCCGCAACGGTGTCGTAAAAGTGCAAACAGATTTTTATCACAAGCCATTCGCCACTTTGTTATGTAAACACTAAATGAGATACCATCTTGTGGAATGGGTGAAATAGTTTATTGTTATAAAAACACATACAGATAGAAACATACATACGGCCTAATAAGACATGTAACAGTCAGATAGACGCTATATTGAAAAAAGGTGACGTTAGGAGTACCTATAACCGCCGAGTGTGTATGAGAAGTGTCAATGAAGCGAAAGTGGTCTGTCAGGATCGGGGCAAATGGGGATCCGTGATCTCTGCCTACCCCTCTTCAGGCATTCAGGCGTGATGTGTATGTATGTATGTACATTTTACACATTTTCACATGAAAAATTGACCTTAAAATCTTTAAAAAAAATTAAAACTAATAACCTGCAAAGAAGAAATGCCAAGATACTCTGCAGACATATATATATATATATATATATATATATATACAGGGTGGCGCATTCAAAACGGTCAGTATGGGAAAGTCTGAAACTATAAGAGATATGAACATTTGTTCTTAGGAACCATGTCACCGATTTTGATAAAAAGAAAAACTGCATTCATACTTTCTTTGAAAAAACAACTGTATCCAGTACGGGGATCGAACCCAGTTGCTTTGAAAAAATAAACTTGCACTTTTCACTTTTTCTTTTTAAATATTGATTGTGTAGGTCTTGAGCTGTAAATGTCTCTATGAAACATGGTGTCGAAAATGAATAAAATGAATTGTTTTGGCATACTTTAGTTTATCATAATAGGGGTTCTAAGTGCCCACCGTTGTTTTCAATACAGTATTCAACACGTTTAGGTAATGATCTTACTATTAAATTTTGTATTTTCATGTAGTGAATTTGCGTTAAAATTGACTCCATTGTTACTTTTAAGTCTTCAAGGGTGTCATAGCTTGTTTTGTTACAGAAGAAATTTTCTAATATGGTTTAACTCGTCACTTTAAGTGGACTTTTCAATAGATTGTTAGTTTTTTATTACTGTAGATAACAAAACCTCCTTACAGGATTAATGCAATGCTAATGCCACATGATATGGTGTATGTAACAAGTAGAGGGGTACAAAACTACAAACAACTATAGCGACAATTTTACATGTCTGTTGAATATTGTTACGATGTATGTAAACTACTATGATAAACTAAAGTATGCCAAAACAATGCATTTTATTCATTTTTGACACCATGTTTCATAGAGACATTTACAGCTCAAGACCTACACAATCAATATTTAAAAAGAAAAAGTGAAAAGTGCAAGTTTATTTTTTCAAAGCAACTGGGTTCGATCCCCGTACTGGATACAGTTGTTTTTTCAAAGAAAGTATGAATGCAGTTTTTCTTTTTATCAAAATCGGTGACATGGTTCCTAAGAACAAATCTTCATATCTCTTATAGTTTCAGACTTTCCCATACTGACCGTTTTGAATGCGCCACCCTGTATATATCAGTTTAATAATTAATCAGAATGTGACTGCAGCCCAACCCGCAATCAAACGATGTTAATATGAAATATAAAAAACTGATTGCAGCTTTTCCGTCCACATAATTACATTAAGAAATGCAGATACTTAGACCATCTACATCCCAAACTGTCACCTAATGTTGTATTTATACTACTAAATATGTTGTTAGACTTGCAATCTTGATAACAATGAAACGTCTGTGTCTCGTGTCTTAGGACTTAGTGGCACAAAGCCATTCAAATGTTTGTCTGCAAGCGGAGTAAGTGTACTGAGTTGTTTAGGACGTGAAGAGAATGTAAACTAGGTGCCTTTCTTACTTAATATGTAGTGATCTAAATGTATTTATTTATTTATCTATGCTTTTACTTACAACATATTTCAAAATTATGAAATTAATAACATAAAACTATTATAGTTTTAAGAGATTCGCGATTTATACTCATGATTAATAATTAACGGGACTTATCGCGTAAGTTTATACGGGCAGACTGCCCGTGACCATAGCTACTGCAACGTAGCCGTAACGTCGGGTTAATAAACGTAATTTTATTATATATAAACTTACACGATAATCATTAATCATAAAACTATTATTTACTAAAAAAACATTATAGGAAAAATATCTCCTTTAGCTCCTCGCTGTCGGAGAAGGCACGGTCCCCAACAAACTGGCAACATTACCTCTCTGAATGGCCAAACTAATGCGTTGGCCGAGGTCAGTATTTATTTATTATCATAATCTTAAGCCGTCTTACAATCTTAAGATTAAGTCAAGTGGAGTAATATATTATTTCAATTATGTAATGCAAAGGATTGACAGAGTTAAAGATGAGAATATACCGTATTTAAGCGGTTATCGAGGACAAAATCTTTAAAACTTTTTATTTACAATCCTTAAAACTAGTATCTATAAAGAGGATTAAGGGAAAAGAGGTATTCCATGAACTCTGCTACTCTTCTAAACGGAAACGGGGATTACGTATGTTTGCTATATCCATAAATTCTGAGAATATCTATAAATAAAGGTTCTACACGGACATTCAGGAAGCAAATATCCACAGGATTTATGTTTAAATAGATAGATACATCTTAAACATTACGTATCATATCATATCAGATTTATTGTAACTACTAACTAACTATAAATAAGACATAAGACATATAACAATCAGATAGACGATATATTGAAAAAAAGGTGACGTTAGGTGTACCTATAACCGCCGAGAGGGTATGAGAAGATGTATGAATGTCAATGAAGCGAAAGTGGTCTGTCAGGATCGGGACAAATGGAGATCCGTGATCTCTGCCTACCCCTCTACAGAGAATCAGGCGTGATGTGTATGTATATGTACTAACTAACTAACCAGATCTTATCATCATAAAAGATTTAATACTCTAGCCTTGTCCTTTAGTCCATTTCTTCGACATACCGAGTTAAAAGAATACATGATACCGAATTATTAAGTTGTCAATTCACATCGTAGACTAATACTAAACTAGATATATACAATCTGTAATGCTTGTTCAATATAACGTTACATTTCCAAAGTCTACCTCAATATGCATTGAGCTTTTCAAACTGTTTCACAGATGGCGTGACTCCTTTTCAAAACATTAGCGCAGTGCGTAATCCTGCTAATTGGCGACAAGCACCTAAACCGATAGTAGAGCAAATCTTTTCAAATAGGTATATAGAATGCTGCTAATTGAGATACTTATCACCCTATGTAATATGGTAATCTAGGAATAGATGTACTTATACAAATCAAAATGGAGACATTCTTCTCAAGGCGGGTGTACGTAGTGTGAAGAACAAAAGAGCATGAATTAGAAGGTTAATTGGTGTGAGTGTAACAAGAGAGATTTTTCAGGATCGTTCCAGGTGGTGATCTATAGTCTCTGTCTGTCCCGTCGCGTGAATATATGTATGTATGTAATAGATGTAAATGTTATGTCAACTTACCTAATATTGAAAGACATATAGACATGAGATTTACGGACATAGGCACGCGAGCCTTGCATGGGTAAATAGTACCTAATAGATTTGTTTTTGTGTTCAATAGATTTCAGTTCGTTTTTTTTCTTGACTGACTTATATACAAAAAACAAATAAACAAACGCATTCACGACCATTAACCCTTGCGGGGTAGTCAAAAGTTCAGGTTTTCATCTCCGTAATTGTGAAGGTAGTAATTCTATGAACACCTCGAACCCACGTGATGACCAGATAGTCAGTACTCAATGTGACAGGTGGTCAGTCATGTCGCCATTTACAAGCACTAACTATTACCTGTTCGACGAACAGGTAGGTTTCCTCACGACTCAAACCAAAAATTATTGGTTCTTCTATCACTATGATCCCAAAACCATTATTCACACCATTAATTCCACCACCTCTCCACCGAATAAGAACCTGAACATTACAAACAACGAATATTTACATCAATTCAAGAACAAAGCCAAACAACAGTATCGCAGTGGCCATTGTATCAAATAACGTCCCGAAAGCAAGCTTAGAATCCTTTCAGCTGGTTTGTTATAAATTTACTTTGTGGTTACAAAGGGTATGATGCATACGGGGTATTGTAGGACGTGTGTATGCAGACTTAATGCTTGATGTCATTCTTTGTACTTAGTTACAAGTGACTAGCCTTGTAATGTTGGTTTGGTAATGGACTTTCGGTGGCTTAGTATACATAAGTATTATTATCTAGTTGTGTTGTACTTGTAGTACATGTAAATGACGACATGGCTGTCACCTGTCGCATTGAGTACTGACTATCTGGTAAACACGTGGGTGCGAGGTGGCTATAGAATTACTACCTTCGCAATTGCAGAGATGGACACCTGAACTTCTGACTACCCTACAAGGGTTAATGGTGTGAATGCGATTGTCTTTAAAATATCTTCATATTATCTACATATTTATTGTTTTCAATAAATATCTGGTTACCATTGTAAGGTACGGTACGGTGCTTTTGTAAGGTATTAAAGTTTGTATACTGATGTGTAACATACATAAATGCATTAGTTTATTGGTTCTAGTACTTATTACGTAATATTTGATTAAGGTATCATAGTCTTTTGTTGGTCTAAAACTTAAAAAATGATTTATCGGTGCGTCCTATGTATAATTTTTTTGGACTTTTTGCTTTGTTCTAAGTATAGCCTACAAAACGAAGAGTTTTCTCACAAAAAAGTAACAATATTTATCACTTTGTTAGAGATGAGCTCTTCGGAACTTTTATTATTTATGTGTACTCCTTTCAAGTTGAAGTTAAGATATGACTATATAAATTAAAGCCTATGTAATAAAATACTCTACAACATCTTAATAACACTGGAACTTTCTCAACCACCTGGGCTAAATTACGTAGGTGCTCGAGGCAAAAACTAGCAAGATCAAATAAGAGTCACCATAAACTAGGAGCCACGTAGCGCCCTCTAGGTTATTCGGGCATAAGTTCTGCTGAAATAAAGAACCATTAATTCAGTTCAGCGGAGCGGAGTTATATGCGCCTCAAATGAGGGCGGGTCTGTGATCGACGGAAGCCTACAAATATAATATTAAAAACAAAAACAATATCTCCCCGCCATATTGTGAGAAGTAAATAAGAGACAAACATTTTTAAATAATGAATTTGTGACTTATCAATTAGATAAAGGGAAAAACTCACGACCTTAAACTTTTTCTAGGTAGTCAGAGATTCGAGTGTCCATACCTGCATTTATAGAGGTAGTAATTCAAAGGACCACTCAAACTCACTTATTAAATATTCCTTTTATTTAATATTCCCCTATTCTTTTCACTATTTCTTATATTTTCTACAACAACATATTCGCTCTGGAAGGGATTATAGGACGTGAATATTTAACTCCAACTTAAATTAACAATAAACTTGTTTAAAAAACAGATGGTTTTAAGCATAATTTACCATATAACAATGAAGAATTTATCTTACGTGTGACTAAAATATTTATATATTTTTAAAAACTTTTGAACTACACCGTATCCACAACCAACCCTGAAAACTCAAGACCTAGCACGACCATCGTAAAATCGTTTTACACTTGTCTGGGACCTAGAACCTCCTCAGACGAACGGCCGCTACATGTGTTCCACGGAACGACCTGCGGCGATTCATGCGCAGCGAATACATCGATAGATAGGTGTATTCGATACGGTGGAATCGATACTTGATAGGTACTTACATATTTACTCTTAAACGTTAGAAGGATTTAACTGTAATATACGGGTGTATGTTTGAAAGTTATGCATGTAAATGAGACGAAACTGATTTAACAGATTAAAAAGGGGTAGTTGTGACCTCTGCCTATCATTCTTAAAGAAGGGCTTGGATATGAAAGTGTGTGCATGCTAATGAAGCAAATTTAGTTTAATAGGATAAGAAAAAATGGGTATCCATGTTCTCTGTCCATCATTCTCTACGGAGACGGGTGTCATGAGTATGTTAGTACAAACAAACAATTATATAGCCTTTTCACGCCTTTCTTTCCATTCTAGAACCTCCTCAGTAATTTTTAGCATACCTATCAGAGTAGTAATATAATTTAGAACAAGAATAACAAGCTTTTAGATCATAGCCCATTAGACTCAATGTCCTCTATTTCTTTATTCACTAATTTATATAATACATATATAATTCAAATATGGTTGAAACGAAAAGCAGCTACAACAATCTTATAACATCCTACACTACTTCTTTTCTATTCCAAATCCAAATTAAACAAGTTTGTTAAACTAAAACACTACGATATCTTTCAACCTATACTACGACTATTCGTAGCATAGAACTCCCGTCGCAGGTTGAATATCGCATTGCAGAGTTCCGCTGAGAGTCGCTGAGGTCAGCAGTCGTAATTAGTAGCCTCCGCTATTGAGCAGGCTATCTTCGACTGGAGGCTTTGGTTATGCGGGTGCAGGCTTTGAGGGAAAACTCGGTAATGGGGAAAACGTAGTGGTTTGTACTACGAATTAGTGATTAGTTAAATGGATGTAAAATATAGATATACCGACTCAAGGAGGTTTGGAGATTTATGCTTAAAATGGTGAAAGAAAAATGTGATTTCCACTATTCCTTGTGCAATAGACAGAGACTAATAATGATTATATTAACTCATACTAACCAGATTCAGCAATTACGTTATCTTATAAGCACTTCGAACTTTACACCTATTAACTAGTACCCACTGACAGGTGGCCATGTAGAGTAAGTTAGTGTAAAGAATGAACAGGTTTTCACATAAAACTTCCTTTTTTGTTTTGCTGAAACCTTACTTTTACACACGTACACATTACTGCCGTGTCTCTATAGAGACGACGGATGATTTCATTGCCTAGTGTATGGATTTTTAATACGAGTACACCATTCCCATTAAACCATTTACCATTTTAATTCAAATACACACTCTTACACTATATGGTTAAATACACTTCTACTTAACCTTACTTTTACTTCTAACACAACCGCCTTCTACAGCTACCCAACTGCCATCTATTAAACATCTTCCATAAACCCCATCATCGTCAACTCACCCTTGAGTAACTAACTGAGTCACAGCGCTATCTGCTCCATTGGGGAGGCAATATTTATCACATGATGGGCGTAGGATAACGGGCTTTGATTGATTGTGTCCCTGCCAACTAGACCAGGATGTTGCTTTATAATCTCCCAGGGCTTACTATGGACACAGATAATACAATACTACAGCTATGGAGTTGGGTGAATGATTTTGTTCGTAATTAATGTGGTGCAAGCAATATAGAGGAGTCGTCTATGATTCGTCAACAAAGTCAGCAGCTCAGTAAAAGTTGAAAATACAAATATTTATTTTCAGCAGAATATTTAGTCAATTGTGATGCCAAACTGGCTAAATATGTTCGCTTTGGAATAACATTATTTGGATCCTCAACTGATTAAAAAAACAATACGGAGGCGTTCAGTGATCAAGTATTCTCGTTTTAAAAACACTGGCAAGTGACGTGGACTTTGTTAATTAATATGTACAAAAAAAATGTATTTCAGTACATGTTTTCTTAATACTGTCCTGATTTTAAGATTTTAGAATGGAAAAATATCTTAAATCAATAAAGATTTCATTTTTACGGATAAGTATTATGTAATAGCGAAAGTTTATAGGCTCATCACATGCCACGTTTATTATTAATTTTATGATTAAATTCGCAATTAAGATATAGACGATAGACACGTGAATTTTAACTCTCATAATGAATAATGATCGCGAAATTCTTATTACATTAAGCATATATAGCCATATGTATATATTTAGCGAGAATAAATGTAATTACCTTCTTATTGTTTATTTTTTTCTAATTATCGCACACACTGGCTGATAAGTACACTCCATATCACCCTCTCTAACTGTTTCAAATATTGTTATTTGGACAATATCAATTGATTGTTTTAACTCAATTACATCTCTTAATTGACTTTAGCGCCCCTGGTAGGCCCTACTCCGTTTTTGCCGGAATCCGCTCATTGTGCCCCTATCTATTATGTGTCGTTTACAGGCACTAATGTTGTTTCGATCCGCGCCCTTCGAAGCCTCCTCCGCCCTTAAACAGCCTTCTACTCCGTGTCAATAGGGAGTCATAATTACGAAACGAATCTGCACCTCGAAAGCCTAATTGTGTTTAAGGCTTTGTACGTAAATCAGGGTTACGTGGTGGTTAGGGAATAAGGAAGGATACTTGTAAGTTAGAGGAAGGGTGTATAAATATGTGTATTGTGTTTACATGGTATAAGGTAGTCATAATCTGTAGTGACCAGTAAAAGAATCGCGAAGGTAGTAATTCTATGGCCACCTTGAACTCACGTGTTGACCACATAGTCAGTACTCAACGTGACAGCCATGTCACCATTTACAAGCACTAACTATTACCTGTTCAGAGAACAGGTAGGTTACTTCACGATGTTTTTCCTCACTGCAGTATTCGGTGCATTTCGTAAATAAATTTTATTTATATTTTCATATATTTCACGCTATCGTTAAAATTCCATAATATTCCAAAGTATAGTCAAGCTATTGTAATTTTATTCGTATAATACAGTGAAAATACTAATGCTGCTAACAATTTAGATTATTAAGTTACATTTGTTCAACAATTTATATACCTGAACGTAGTAATTGAAAAACATTCCAATTTTCTCAATAACAAACTCTCCAACAACGAATGGCCATAAATCAGTATCGGCAATGAGGAGTGACGGCAGAAAAACTCCGTTCTGTTGCCTAGCAAATTAAATATTTCATCGAGATACACTGGAGATCCTGGGGGAAATCAAGAGTCACAGGCGGAGACGGCGATGCTCTCAATCATCAGCATGGACTGCGAAAACCTTGGATTATGGTAACCCAGGTCTTAAACAGAGGAAAGATTAACTCAGTGGTGTAAAAGAAAGGAAACTACTTAGCAAAAATAATAAACATTTTCACAATAATGAAAACTAACGTCGTTTCCGGTGTGTCAATCTGCAGAATTGCAAAGTTATTATATGACCACCTCGAAATCACGTTTAAACCAGATACTACTCAATGTGACAGTTGGTAAACTGTGTTACCTTTTACAAGCACTGACTATTAACTATCCCAAGGTATAGGAAGGTTGAAAAAAGGTGCATGCAGCATGAATACTTTTCATCAATCTAATTAATTTATAACAGGTCCTAATCATCGAAGCATGTTCTTTTAACCCTAGTCACTACATATTCGTTCGAAGCACAACCTTCTCTTATCAAAGTATAATTACTCTACAATATACATACAAACATACGCTTCACGACTTGTGTATACACTCCCTTTTTTATTAATGCGGGGCAGTCAGAGACTTGAGTGTCCATCTCCGAAATTTCTAAGGTATGTTAGGTATGGGTCACTCGAAGCCCGTGTTTCACTAGATAGACAGCACCCAACGTGATAGATATTGAACCGTATCGCCGTATATAGGAACTGACTATTACCTATCCCGAGGCATAGGCAGATTTCCTCACGATGTTTTCCCTCATCGTAAGTGATTGTAAACTATGTAGGTACGTAAATGAAAACCACATTTAAAAATCACTTGTTGGTACATGCCAGAGTCGGGATTCGAACTTAGGACCTTTCTCATGAGAAGTCCGAGGTCTTACCCAATGGGCTACAGCCGCTGTTCTACAATATAATAATAATAAAGCATTTATTTACAGGAACAAAAACATACACAATACAAATATTTTACAAATCTAACTTACAAACTAGGGGGTCTAGCTTGTGCATGCTATTGTCGCAGCAAAAAGGTTCTAACTCAGCTGGGTATGTTATGTTTGGTGGCAAACGCAACGCTGATATTATGTTAGAATCAACAAGAGGGCAACATTAACAATAAGAGCTTAATAGACATACATATTAATAAGTGTAAACTGTTAATAAATTATTGTGTTACGTATTGTAATAACATATTGAAATATAGTGAGTTATAAATTCCACCCCGTGCTATTCCCGTTCGAAATCAGGCTTTCGTCACGTTCTAAGGCCTCATCTCGGCACAGACATCCGCGTGTCGCCGCTTTTGTTTGTCAGCGACGAATCTTTGATTTCATATTTGCATACACAATTGCTTCTGGAGTCTCGAGATTGACGTGCCTGTGCTCTGAGCTCGGTGGAGTTAATGAAACTATTCTTGTGTAGTTATGTGTATATTATAGTAGAAGAGGATCTACCGTTGTTGTCTTTTCGTGTGGGGCTGACGAGTTCACCAAAGCCATAATTTAATAATAATAATAATAAGCTTTATTCATAGAAACACATTGACATACACAGGCAGGAAATTAAAAAGAGAAAAGAAGTTTATACATATACAAGTAAGTTATTAAATCTTACATGTGCCTGTCATTGCCCAGTGAAATGGTCCCAGCTCAGCATATATACAATGATTGAAGTACAATCACTGCGCTGATCTTATGCTAGAACCATGAGAGTTATGTGCATTTTATTTATTTCATTAGTTCATGATTTTTAAAGTTATATTTTATGTTTCAGCACACGCTTTATGTATTTGCATATAAATTATGTTATCCTGTTGTAAATAAATAAATCTCATTGTTATTTTAAGACGGGAAAACCCTTATTTTACTCAAGAACATTTTAAGAAGCAACGTTGTAACCGAATATTGTTCAATTAATTATAAAACCCTTCTCAGTTCAATACCTTTGTCATTATACCCACAAGCTAGAAAACCCCTTCAATAAGATACATTATTATACAAAAACACAAATCAAACACATTCACGACCATTAACCCTTGCGGGGTAGTCAGAGTATTATACATATTTTATCAAAGATTAAACATCAAAGTCTCTCTTATAACCAGTTCCACCTAATCGCCTATTTATACAGCAAGACTGTCACAACGAAAAGTGCTCCGAAATAAAAATGTCAATTGAGAGTAACGTTGACAAAGAGGAGTGAGTAGCAGCAGAAATCCATTACCTCAGAGGCGCCCTCAAGCGGTGGGGTAATTAAAATATGCATTCGCCTGTACGCTCCTCTTTTGGTTTATAGGGGATAATTACGAAGGTACAGGTGGCGGAATAGGCTATCTATGTAGGTAGAATGACAAGAATAGAATAAAAAAACGTTTATTCACAATTACAATAATACAACATACATTTCAAAAATTTGTACACAAACTTGCTTGCTTTTGTTCACAACTGACTAAATATTCAACCGAAAATAATTATTTGTATTTTCAACTTTCACTGATTTTGTTGACGCACCATATTTGATGAAACTAAACTTCGCTAATCAGTCGTCTATGGTGCGTCAACAAAGTCAGCAGCTCAGTGAAAGTTGAAAATACAAATAATTATTTTTGACTGAATATTTAGTCAATTGTGATGCCAAACTGGCTAAATATTTTGGCTTTGGGATAACATTTGGATCCTCAACTGGAACGAACCGAAGAACAAGGAAGAGAGCAAGGAATTGGAGGTTCGATTTCGTTTTTCTTCGGTTGTAGCGGCTGGCGGCGTTGGTGTAACCATGGCGATGAAATAACAAGAAGTTCAAACGCCGTGGCATCAGTGTTTGTACTTCAGCCGACATAACCTTAGTGGTGAATGGCTTAATAAAGAATTAAAAAAAAAAAAAAACTTCGCTAATTTGTTGCTCTAAGAACCCATGTAAATCGACGTAAGCACTAATCTAATTCCCTTGTTATCATTGTCTGAATGACTGACCACAAAAAGTAATATCTTGTTCTTTGTAATGAAAGACAAACGCTTTCACTACTATTAACACTAATGGGGATGTCCGAAAATCGGTTTCACATCTATGCAATAGGGGAGGTAGTAATTCTATGGATACCTGAGTGAGTTCTGAGTTCTGTGACAGGTGATAAGCCATATCACCACTTACCAGCAAATGACTATTACTTTTCCGGGGTAGATTTCATGATGATGTTCTCTTATACCGTATTTAGTGAGTTTTACAATTTTTTTTAACGCATAGAAAATAGAAAACTTCATTTCCAATGCTACATGCTCTGGAGTTTGCACCCTGTACCCACTGACACAGTGTCAAGCCCCCTACAACTGAGTTACGCCAAAATCAGATTAGTAATTTACAAGAAGTTGCTTAGAATTCTGTCCAATAACATGTACAACGAAAATATAACATTAATAAGTAGTTTTCAATTTTACACAGCTTTCGGGTGGGACTGTATCTGACGCCGCGAGCCGTCCCCGCTAATCTTATTGGTCATTTGCATATTTAAAAAGGTAGCTGCAGCCAATTGCCAACGAGGGAAATGGAAACAATCGATTGCGCATTTCAATTAGTCATCTTTTTTGCTCTTATTTATTTAATGGGTAAATTCGGAAATATTTTACTCTAAAAAAATAATTAAAAATCAACTGTTATCTAGTGAGAAGAAAAAGAGGCTGTAGCCCAGTGGAGAAGACTCCTGGTTTCTTTTTAGAGGACTTAGGTTCGAATCCCGGTTCATGCATGTAACAATGAATGAAATTTAAGTGTGTTTTTCATTTTAATTCATAATTTACACTGCGCTAACGGTGAGAGAAAACATTGTGAGGAAACCTGCCTATTCCTCAGGATAAGTTTCCTCTGGAATTATAGAAATGGACAAGCAAACCTATGACTATCCCAAATAGAACAATAGTCGTGAAGTTTCAGTGTAATATAAAGCAAACTGTCTTCTTTTATTAATGCAAGTCCAGAACTGACAGCGTGCAATGTAGTTGAAGTTGACTAAGGAAGAGTACAAACAACATGTTACTTTGTAGGGACCACTTTAAAAGTTTAAATTTGACAAAGTCCCCTTTTACACAAGAGAGGGCGCTGCCTGCACTTTTATATTCGCTTCGAAATAATTTTAAACAACGTAATTTCTATGCATTGGAACAAAGTTTCTTGCGCGCTAGATGAAGTTGTTCCTGCTAGTTGCGGCGCCTGGATTCGCTTCTGCATTCAATTTACTTACTAGGCAAATACTTTGTATTTAAATTAGTAAACATAGTTTTAATAAACGAAACCACAACTTGATACATATTAAGATTAAATAATGCAAAACTCTTTAGATAGGCAATAGTTTGCTTTATTTCTATCTAATTAAAATGTGTGTTTTGAGTTATCCACGGGATTCCCTTATGTAATGAAAAATTAGCGATGGGTTAGACACCTTCCCAATTTACCGTATCGAAACCAGGTGTAGAAACAATGTATCTATTCATCCTGTGAATACTAGAAAAACGTGATCTATATAAACGCATACATACAACATAATACAAACTAACCATGCATTTAAAACCTTAACACAAGTACATAAAAGGACAAACAAACAACCATGTCACATCCCAACTCTGAAAGTGGGAAGTTCACAAATAGCCGGCCATTGTAGTACATAAGATCTGCTACATTTTTACGACACCTCAGGGCCGCGGAAGCTACTGCGATTGTCCGGTCAAATTGCCCATTGCAACTCCACGGGAATTTGTGTTCCGCAGGATTTAAGGTAAAAGAGTGTTGTTTAGTGAGCGGCTGGAGTAAGTTATTGGGTTGAGAAAAAACTGTCGATACTGTAGGGTAGGTAAAGTGTATGGGTATGTCTGCTGTTGTATACTATACTTTTTGTGTATAGTTGTAACTGACTACCGTTTTGGATCTATATGACAGGAGCAATGAAGTTGTTTGTTTTATAATGGGGTACCAACACTTCTTTATAGTAGATTGTAATTTTATAGATGTTTATATACATACAATCATACAAAAGAACACTTACATACAATCTTAATTAAATAAATTACTATTTTCTTATTGTTGGTTTCCGCCAACAAGTAAAACATAGAGTCTATGTATTGTATTGTAAGCCCATAATATATATTGTAGTGTATATTTTTTAATACATAGATACGTATATTAATTAATATAACATACATAACATACGCTTCATGACTTGTGTATACACACTCCCTTTTTTTTTTAATATGGCGGGGTAGTCAGACGCTTGAATGCCCATCTCCGAAATTTCGAAGGCATGTTAGGTATGGGTCATTCGAAGCCCGCGTATCACTAGATAGACAGCACCCAACGTGATAGGTAGTGAACCGTATCGCCGTATATAAGCACTGTCTATTACCTATCCTGAGGGATAGGCAGGTTTCCTCACGATGTTTTCCCTCACCGTTAGCGACTGTTAATTATGTACGTAAATGAAAAACACATTTAAATTTCATTCATTGGTACATGCCAGAGTTGGGATTCGAACCTAGGACCTTTCTCATACGAAGTCCGAGGTCTTACCCACTGGGCTACAGCCGCTATTATATTAATTATTTATACTATATATATGTACAAATAACATTTTATATTACAATAAACCCATTTAATTATACAGCTAAACAATTAAAATTAAATCCACATCTAAATCAGAGATGTCGCCCACTTTCACGAAAGATAAAGTTGGCGTCCTTGTAAATGGATCGTGTGCGAAGCCATATGGGATTGCGGTACAAGTGTCAATACTCACCACCACTGATTTAAGGGTGTCTGGGCTAAGAGAAATTTAGAACATGCCTTTATAGTTGTTTCTTGGAAAATTTATTTACTCTTTATCACAACAATCTTTACAGGATTGACCAACTAATTGTTACAAATTAAGAAATTAAGTAATAAAAAACTAGTAATTGTTACAATTTAATTTACATTGTAAAAATGGAGAAACTAAGGTAAGTGACCACAGGAGGTTGAGTAAATTTAGCTGAGCGAATATATTAAGGAATCTGGGAACAGAAGCTTTTTGAATTAATTCTTACCCATAATAGCTGTGTGTTTAATTTTCGAAATACTTCATTTCGAGTAATCTATTTCTTTTTTGAATTAATATTGTATTTGTGATCTAGAGGAGGAAAGGAATTTACATGTAACTAGGTATGAAAACAATACTAATAGATTTTATGTTTAAGTTTCTAATATAGAGGGAAAAGGTAAAGTTCATAATTATATCTATATAATAAGTACAATATAATAAAAAAAAACAGTAGAGTAAAATATAAAAAATACAATATTATAAATCACAGTAATAACATCCAAAATCTTGAAACTAATTAAACTCGGCACCCATGCAAGGGCATTAATGACCGATTCCATCGCAGAGATCATATTTATAGCTCAATAACTGCGGCCCAATATAACAGAAGTCATGATTTAGTATTTATTGCGGCACGATGTTGTTACAATATACGAAAATTGCCAAATTTATAGTTGTTCTGCCCATTAGCAGCGAAATGTATCCTTTGTCCCCGCATGTACGGTTTTATTGTGTCCGATATGGTAGCGGCTATTTCGGAGAAATACCGCTTTTATTACATTGACTGCGACATGTTTCTTTGCCGTAAATAACTGATATGTTTCACTGTATTGTAATAAATGGGTTTTCTTGTGTGATATTAATTGCATACTAAGGTCCTTTAAGCGAATATATAAATGAAAATAAAAATATCAATAAATATCATTGTTACAGTTATTTCTGAAGTATGTTTCATCCTATGACAACAGGAAATGAAACAGAGTTCAATTTGAACCTCATCAAAAAAGAAAGTTTCAAGAAAAAAGTAGTGTTTACGATTAAAAAAAAAATATTAAAGAAGACATAATTAATGTCTCAAGACAAATTAAAAACTGCTCAGTCAGTATGTTACATACTACAAACATATCACGCCCGTTTCCTAACAGAGGGGGCGGCAGATATCAAGTAACCCCATTTGTCACGATCCTGTGAACCCATTTTAACCTTATTGACATCTACACTTCCTCATACACACTCGATGGAATATGAGTAGGTACCTTTAACTAAGTTACCAAGTGTTTATCATGTTATAACGAAAGAAAAAATCTAGATACATTATTACATTTTCTATTACAACCCCTTCATGGGACGTAACAAACCTAAAATACCTAAAATCTGAGCTAGGGTTGTCAATAGTCATCTCTCGTTACACAACAAAACGGATTACCGATACCGCATATCGATTAATCGAATCGAATGGCGAATCGAATAAAAGACCGTTGGATTTGAATTAATCAAAGGCTTACACAGATTGTTAGACCAGTATTGTTATGAATAGACCATTTTGCAAACGTGTTGACATTGGTATTGTAACAGATTTTATTAGTGTAACTTAGGTTAGTACTTTATTTTATACAATAGGTGGTTTGAGATATGAACTGATGCTTTGGCAATATATACAAGACACTTAATTTACACGCACGTGTACTTAGTTTTAGACAAAGACAAACAAACGCGTTCACGACTATCAACCCTTCAGTTCAGGTTTCCATCTCCGCAATTGCGAAGGTAGTAATTCTATAGCCACCTCGAACCCTATGTTGACCAGATAGTCAGTACTGAATGTGACAGGTGGTAAACCATGTCACCATTTACTAGCACTAACTATTACCTGTTCGGGTACAGGTAGGTCTCTTTAATTGGTAAATACCGTTCACAGATATACAACATACCAACTGACATACAAAATTAATACCTAACTAATACATTAAGCTACACCTACACTCCAACCACATGACTAGTAATGAACACTTATGTCAAATGAAAACCATCTCACGTCGCTTGAATATTTAATGCCCTCTCAAGCTATCAAGTCGTAATAGTGCGATGTGCTGTTAAACGTAACAAGGGGCTCTTACCTCGATTATGGCGGCATTACCCGATAATTACTCCGCGTCCAAGATGATTAACCGAATGGGAATAAGCGGGGTCTTCCCGTTGGATGCGGGGGCGAAATATATGTAAATAATAATATATAAATCCAACATACATAATATGTACTTTCACGTCTTTTAATTACTTTCAGGGTGAATAGAACCTTGACATGATAATATCTCTGAGATAACTTTTCAGCATTATTATTAGGGTTGTGATGTTATATGGAACATTGGTGACAGGTTGCTAACCCATCGTCTATAAGATTCCGTTTACCCTAGATTAATATTTAATACATAAATACATATATACCGTTGGTTAATTGGGACACAACAAGAATACTTATACTTAGTTAAACTGGAATACAATGTCACCCTCTCTATTTTTCTCGGTGTATAGAGTAGGTAAATAGAAACATTGGGCTACCTAGTTGCCAATGAAGATTCGTTCAGTTCAATTTTTATGACAAGTTTATGATTCCAAGGTTATTACGCAAAATAGATTGATGTATTTGAGTTTGTATATCTTTGTACCTTATCAATCAGCCTATATCAGTCCACTGCTGGACGTAGGCCTCCCCAAGTACGCCAGAAAATACAATCATTCATATCATTGTGTACATACATGTAAATATAACTCAGGTAATACTTTTTGTCCAAATTTCTGTACGTTGGGTTTTAAACCTTCATTTAAGCTATTAGCACCATGGCTGGAACGGGATCGTATAGTTTGGTTTTTTATTTTCTGGTTATATAATCTGTTTATTCAGTAAATAGTGGAGATATAAATGCCACCCCTGATTATAATACCAGTATTTTGACAACCTCCGTGGCGCGATTGGTTAACCACCTGAACACTAATCATGAGGTCCCGGGTTCGATTACCGGTGGAGGGAAATTTAAGAACTACGCTTATCTTCTGCTTTCCAGTCTGGTCGTTGATTATATATGCTATATAAGTATTTTTGCATCAATATTAACACAAGTCTTGAATGTACTTAGCAAGGGCCAATCCAATTGGTGTAATAATGTTCTTTAATATTATTATTTGTAAATTGTATATAAATACTGTATTGCATAACACGGGTAGAACCCAAATTAATGTTCGTCTAAAACCTAAAACGTGGGTAATTGAGTAAAAATTAATGTCAATTTTACTGCCCATCTTGTACCGTAAGAGGAAAAATGTTTTATTAAATATTACCTGCTACTGGGAAGGTAGGTTCTATGGAAGGCTTTTATACGTTTATTGGTTAGCTATTATGAGCACGTTAACGGTTATAGTTTGGTTTAATATATACCCAGTATTATTCTGTACTTTTAGGGACGTAAATATTGTACTTATACAGCAAATCTTCACTGCTAACCTCTTTGGATGTATTTCGTTAAAGGTGACTGGATACATAACTTTTACTCCACAATGGTACATGCAAGAACTATTCATATGTTTGCATTAAATTGTGTGTTATATGTAGGTTGTTTTTTGTCATCGTGGTTATAAAATTAACATTTTTATTATTATTTTTAATGTGCTAATTCCAATATAAATTTGTTTTAAATATAATAATCATGCATAGAAAAAGAGTATTTAGGTACCCATTCTCTAAGTAATTATTTCACAGAGATTCAAAAGTAGATCTCTTCACTAAGCAATCCAATTTTTATACAATGGTATTAAATTAATCATACAAATCACGCCCATTTCCCTTCAATGAGTAAGCAGAGATCACGGATCCTCATTATTCCCTATCCTACCCTAACTACTTTCGCTTCATTAAAATCCATACCCCTCCTCATACACACTCTTTAAATACCCAATCTATTAATAAAAGTTAATTTTTTTCCTTCCCATTCCCCATTCCTCCAATATGAGATGGAAGAATAACAGACGACCGTTTCCCCAGCTGAAGCAACAGACATTGAGTGCTCGAATCTTTTTTATTTGTTTGCGATAGGCAAACGAATCGCACTTAGCAGCCGTAATCGAATGAGCCCTTTTATCGGATTAGTAGGCGAAATCGAACCAACAATTACTGCTAGGATGCTTTGTCGTTGCCTTAGGATGAGGTTGTACTGAGGGACAGGATGTTTTGTTGTATCGAATTAGTAGTAACATAAATTGTGGTTAGGTGGCGTGATAAATGATTTGGAAACTTTATTTTAACATCGAGTTCGAGTACTAATGCATGTGTAAGATATGAGATTTATGAAGCTCATTTATTACTCCTACTATGATTATTTGTGATTCACCTGTTAATGATTCATTTATATACTTATTTGATTTTTTATTAGCTTACCATCCTTAACTATCTTTTACTTCTACAGCTATTGATGTTTTGACAAGATACAGGATTTCTTAAATGCATTAATTTAGAATATTCACCAAAGTTTATCAACTCATTTCTTTATTAATTCAATTTCTCTTTTTCGGTACACTTAATGATATCTCAGAAATAAAATAATGTAATAAAAAAAATTACGGTACATTTTATCATATTTACAGACATCTAAGAGCATTTATTTACTACCCTAACTACATATTTGTACTCATACATACGTAATTGTTACTCATACGTAATTGTTTTTATATATTTTCCCAGGTAGACTTCTAACCTAAGAAGCATTATCCCGAATTCCACCGTTAATTTAAAACTAAAAGCCCGCCTATTCTCTTGAACAGATTGCTGAATAAATAACTCGAAAAGAAAACGAAATAAAGGCGCGAGAATTTATGTCCCTTACCTATTGGAATTTTCAACAGGATAATTTTAAATCGTCTGTAGGACCTACGGATTTACGAGCCAGATATATTTATTCCATTAGTTTTGGAATAGGCTTTCTGGGCCTAAAGTACAATGTGACAGGTTAAAGATAATATGGAGTGTGAAAATATAAATATATTCATATGTGAAAAATATTTCAGGTAGAAAGTTTTTTTCTTGGTATGGTGTATGTTTTTATGGCTGTAAATAAACGCTTTATTATTCATTTTAAAATTTTAAAACCTCAACATATTAATTGATAAGTACTCTTTTAGAAAGATAGTGTATATGAGAAGGTTTAAAGATATTTCTGAAGCAATATTAATTTGCCAAGCTTTACAAAATTGGTGTGTAATAATTTCTACTCACTCCTCTTTGTGTAAACAGGCGAGACGAGTTTATATACCACAATATATGCCTCTCTTTTAACACACATACACACAATAAAACAACCTTAAACAGGTCACCCAGATAATGTGGCCAGAGTAAAAAACCCTCAAAGACCACGAAGACAATCATTCATTTCTTTCTCGCAATGCAAGCGGCGTTTTTCTTGAAACAAAAGGTTACGCCTGTCAGTGGCAGACACAAAGACCTACCCGCGACACCCACAAAGTAAAAGGCTTTCACATGACTTTGTTTCTACATGCACTGCTTAAGTCTTTGGTGTTAGGCTTGAGTGACCGGTGCTACTACGAAGATTTTAAGTCTAAGTTCTACTATAAAGATAGAACTTAACGTGAAAGAAAAAGAGTGCATCGTCGTTTATAAAATAGAACGGCAAACGCGTTTACAACCAGCGTTCACAGAGGTTCAGGTGTCCATATCCGCAATTACGAAGATAGTAATTCTATGGTCACCTCGACCCCACGTGTTGACTAGATAGTCAGTACTCAATGTGACAGGTGGTAAGCCATGTCGCTATTTACAAGCTCTAACTATTACCTGTTCAGGAACGGGTAGGTTTCCTCACGATGTTTTCCCTCACCGTAGTATTATATTGTATTACGTCGTTTATATTCGAATGTATTCGTGAATATAACTTTCAAGAAAGGAAAACTTTTTACACTTCCTAGATAGTCAGAGTTTCAAGTGACCATCTCTGCAACTGTGGAGGTAGTAATTCTATGGCTACCTCAATTTGACTCACGTGTTGACTTGATAGTCATTACTCATTGTGACAGGTGGTAGGTTTGGAGAACAGTTAGGTTTCCGTTTGATGCTTTTCCTTACCGTAGTAGTCAGTGCTTTTTGTAGAATGTTTTCATAATAACCTTATTAAAATGAATACATAATAACTTTTAATAAATTTAGAAAAGACCTAATTAGAAAAGGTTACTTTTACTTTTGCTATTTTCTTCCTAACATGTCAATAGAAATAAGTATTTTACGAAAAAATCTTAATAACTTTTTTTTGTCACAGGCTAAAACATGGCTTGGATACTGCAATCAAATCACTATAATACATATCTACCTTAACAATTTTATACTCTTAGGTTATTTCACAATTTCATGCATGTTTGTTAAAAGAATATAAGAATACCTATGCAAAGAATACAAGTAAGCCTATACATGGATACTCATAACAACAAGGCCTGTGATTTACGCGCACCACAATCAAACTCCGCAAAGTATTGTTCATTGTTCGATTGGAAAGAAACTTTCCTTCCGCTATAAATCGTACTTTCTTAATCCACAAACGGGGAACTAGCAAAGAAATAAGTAAGAAAGAATATAAATTCGCACCAGGGAGAAAAACTGAAAGGGATACCATGTATTCCCGATTCGAATAAATGTATGTGAAATTCTTTTTGCCAATAATAGATCTTAGTCATATTGAGTTTCTTGGGATTCTATCCTCTTTTATATAGATCTTTTTGCGACAGTACTAACAATTATTCATGATGGGTTGCCGGTTAAACACAAAATTAGTTATTTCGAAACACTTAACTTAAACAAATAATTTCTAGAACATGATATACTATATAGTTTGTCTAACTTCACAATTAATTAAAACGAATGGTACTCAATTTATTAAAACGTACAAACGTGTTGTTGTGCGTGACAACTAAAAAGTAAAGTACAGTAAGTACGTAGTTTAATAAGTAAATAAGTATGGCATTAGTGTCCTGTTATTAAAGAATAAGTTTGAAGTGAACTGTTATGTAATAATTAAAGTATTTTTATCAATACACTAAACATGGTACCCCCGTGTCAACTTTCCCACTAGCGCCCCAGCGGTGGCCATTGAGAAACTTACGCCATCTGTCCGCGGTAACAGGCAATAGTTTGCGACGATTTTTCATATTTGATTTATACCCGCACTCAACGTTTGAATTGAACGGTAAAGTTGGACTCTGAGCACAGACTCCAGGTCTCATAGAGTTTGGAGTACCTTAAATATTGGTACAACAGATATAATCCTTCTTATGATGTAAAGGTCCCTAAAATGAAATTAGAGATGTTTAAGCCACTTTTAGTTTAAAAGCCTGACATTTTAAACTGAATAGCACCCACAGTGTCAATCGCTTGTTATGGTTTTATAATGTTTTTATTTTGCGTTTTTAAATTTCATCTTATTCCTTATATACACATCACGCTCGTTTTTGCACAGAGGGTAAGACAAAGATCACGGATCCCTAATTGTCTTTATTTTGACATACACTTTCGCTTCGTTAAAATCCACACCTTTTCATAGACACAGCGATTAAAGGTATTTCAAACGTCAATAATCTCTTCAATTTGACTAACTTATATCTTATTACATTTATCAACCATCCGTCTACCGTACCTTACCTAGTCTATTAAAACACGTGCAATGCTTACAGCAGTAAACCACGAGCACTGAAGCACGAACGCCGCTTAGCTTCCGCTACGCAAGCAGCGGACGTTGGAAATGCCACTGCTAATGTGTCACGTGGACTGTGGATTGGTTAACTGTAACTGTCGATGTAACTGTAAGGGTTGAGTTATTGTACAAATATGTTTAGCGCTATTTTTAAACGGGATAAACGATAAAGACAAATGTTTAGATATATTTAATTTACAGGTAAATGATTGTAATTAGTTTTAAGTAAGTAAATATTCTGTTAATTTATTGTAAAGAAGATTGCTAAAGTATATTATAATAAACGTTTTGTTGACAGTACAAAAGGCTTGTCTATGATTGCAAAGAGTAATAATCTACTCACTATTATACTATAGCGCTATTTATACATACACCTCACGCCTGTTTCCCTGTAGAAGGGTAGGCAGAGATCACGGATCCCCATTTGTCCCTATCCTGACAGACCACTTTCGTTTCACTCATACATTTTCTCAAACACACTCGGCGGTTATAGGTACTCCTATCGTCACCCTTTTCCAATATAGCGTCTATCTGATTGTTATATGTCTTATTGGCCGGCTCCTACGTAACCGCCCTTCCACTTCACTATTTATCTAAGTGTGAAATGAATAAGTACTATCTATGATTGCAAAGAGTAGTAATATACTTCACATAAGCATTTTCTCATTACATTTTTTTTCTATGATACAAAAATATACAGTGCAGTAATATTGAAAACTTGATTGTTAAAGTAAAAAATAATAAATAGTCTGAAAAGCAGAAGAGCATAATTAAAAGGTTAATAGATGTGACTGAAGTAAAAGAGATTCGTCAGAATCGTTCCAGGTGACGATCGATAGTCTCAGCCTAACCCGTTGGAGACGGAGAGGCGTGAATATATGTATGTATGGTGAGAAAGGACGAGTGATGCAGCCTAGCAGCAGTGCTATTTTACTGCGTGAAAGATTACATATTTGTTGTTTAAAGTTTGTGGTAATGTTATTTAATTGTAGTGTATAAAGTGTTTTCTTTCTTTCTTTAAAGTAAATAACAATCAATTGCAACATGCTAGGATTGTCATCAAAATTACTCTAGCTAATCACTTAAATCCACGCTCACGTATTACATATTCATTACACTATAATGTTGATTTAAGAATGAGCGCCAAAACTTTTATGTACGACTTAAATTCACACATTATTCAAATGAAAACCAGCTAAAAAACCGTCCTATACTACGTAAATAGACCCGCCTTTTCGTAGTCGGAAATTCGGAGTACAAAAAGCAAATACTAAAATACCGTTGAAGTGAAACGAAACTGACTAAAAATGCAATAAAGTCACGAAAAGGCCTAACGTGTCCGACCCATCGGCTATCTTGACAAGGCTCAGGATTCGAGCGAAACAAATGGATTCAAGAGTCGCTTTACCAGTTCACACGTAGTTTCATTCGTAGTACACAACAAACAGTCGCTACTGAAATACATACACTATTAATACATTTGCTACTAAAATACATACTCTAATGGCTTTTTACCATATAAAATGGTGACGTTAGGAGTACCTATAACCGTCGAGAGTGTATGAGAGGATGTATGAATGTCAATGAAGCGAAAGTGGTCTGTCAGGATCGGGACAAATGGGGATCCGTGATCTCTACCTACCCCTCTACAGGAAATCAGGCGTGATGTGTATGTATGTATGTATATATATCTGTGCTGAGGATTATCCATAGCAACAGGCATATTGATGATAAGTTGATTACTTTTTGATACTATTGAGATGTTGATATTGAGATGAAGGCTTGGCCCAATATAAATCTTAAATCGAAAGACTCACTTTATTTTTTATTTTTTTACCCTAACATTACTTATATGACTTCTGTCAGAAAGGGTAAGCTTTTTAACATTTGGTAAATAGAAAGTGCAGGATACCTGGCCCAATAACATATTTCCAGCGCTAACTGGGACGCACAATAATAATAAATAGCTTCCATTCTTTCCGGCGTGTCATTAGAGGTGACTAAGGGACTATCGATACATTAAATCTATCTTATTTCATATGATATCGCAATCCCAATATTCATTCTATAATGTGACCAAGGAGTTATAATTTCCCAAGTTTCCGATATAGATTAAAAGACGTCTATATACTTGTGTGTTACCATAGTGATTCTTATCACATGGACACATGTCCTGAGTAGTGCCTGCGAGTCCCAGTACAATAGAGCCTCCCGCGTGGCCTCGTGCGCTTTATTAAACTTTCATGAGCGGCGGCGCACGTTCCCGGATTATTTCGTAAAAGCCCCGTCACACAAGGAGAGTTTTGGTACCAGACAGTCAAGTACAAAGTATGGTGTTGCGTATAGTGTATGTTATAGTGTAAGTAGCATGGTATAATAGTAATAGTAGTTCATACATAATAACATGTTAGGAGTAACATTGAATGATAGAATTAAAAATAGTGTTATAAGGGAAGGTTGCGGTTTGAAAGAAGATGTAGTGACTAAGATGGTTTGGAGATGTCATGCGGATGAATGATAGCAGATTGACAAAAGGAATATATATGAGTGAAGTGGAAGGGCAGTCCAATAAGACATATGTATAACAGTCAGATAGACGCTATATTGAAAAATGGAGACGTTATGAGTACCTATAACTGCCAAATGCGTACAAGGAGTATGTATGTCAATGAAGGGAAAGCGGTCTGTCAGGATCGCGACAAATAGAAATCCGTTATCTCTGCCTACCCCTCTACAAGGAATCATGCGTGATGTGTATGTATGTGTGTAAATACATAATAACCAAACAGGTAATAGTTAGTGTTTGTAAATAGTAACATGGCTTGCCACCTGTCACATTGAGTACTAACTATCTAGTCAACACGTGGGTTCGAGGTAGCCATAGAATTAACTCCTCCGCGATTGCAAAGAAGGATACCTAAGCCTCTGACTACCCCGCAAGGGTTAATGGTCGCGAACGCGTTTGTCTTTTTGTTTTTATAAAAATTCTCACCTCGCCTCAAAACACGTAAATGAGAAAAAGTCATAAAAAACAAACAACCAATTTATCAACAGTAAAGTCCTGGTATCAATATGTTTAAATGGTGCAAAGCAATTTCATATCACTACATAGTATAAAACAAAATCGCTTTTTCTGTCCCTTTGTATGCTTAAATGTTTTTTAATTTGAAACTACGCAACGGATTTTGATGCGGTTTTTTATAATAGATAGAGTGATTTAACAGGCAGGTTTATATGTATAATAACATCCATGAAATAGTAGAGTAGGCTATATATTTTATACCCGTGCGAAGCAGGAGCGGGTCACTAGTAAAACTATATAAAATTATGGACTCTACACCTAGTGAGATTGGCGCCTGGCACAATTAGATTCCCTTCGGCCCCAGCATTGCCTCTAAGATACAATTAAGCAGCAGGTTATTTAGATCGCGTACCGCCACTACTGCGGGCGGCGCATTACCAACCACTAATCGCTTAGCTGTTCCTGTAAAGGGAAAGAACAAAGAAAGTAAGGATCGTATTTGTTTACTGTATGAAAGATACGAGTTTTTTATATAAAAGGAATCTGTGATAGACCAGGATGTAAATTGATCGTTATTATTATTATACGAAGATTATTATCGCAGACTCATAATACTCTGTGTGGATAAATAGGTAATTATTCAAAGTAGTATCTCATCTGTTTGTAATACAAACACACCTAAAAAACCTATACATAATAAAATAACACCTAAGCATCTTAAGCTTTCACACATTGTGCCCTAAAGTATAAACTCATAAGTTATAACAAAAAGGGTTCATACCCAAAAAGGACACTCCTAAATCCGTTACATTAAAATTAAAACAACCTTTGAATCCAAAAGGCACCCATTAACAATAACTTACATAAGCCCGTACACGAACACAGCCCTGTTTCTTTACACAACATAATACCTAAACACCTCTAACTGGAATCAGATATTCAAACGACGAAGCACAAACCCTATTCAAGATACAACAACGGAGGTTATAATAGAACTTGGTTGCTTAGCATCTACTTAATGAGGGTTTTCGGTCATTTCCCGCTAATTTCCATGCAAATACGTATAAAGAGCGTTTTAAATAAGCGATAGGTATGGCCGCCTCCACGGATAAGCCTCGGGGACCCTGCCTTGATTAAATTTTCACTAAGAGATTTACTCAACGCGCCACAGAGTCGCCCGCGAATAGACTGTGTAATAATTAACTGAAACGGAACTAGAGTTGTAAGGTGAATGTATTCGTTTATTAAATGTATTTTCTATGAGAAATAAAGATGTTTAGAATTGTCTTTTTATCTAGCTATTTTGACCCAGAAATCAATAACGTTATTCCTTTTCGTTCGTTCGTCAGAGGGTGGTGACGAGGTAGTCCATAGTAATGGCACGTAATGGTTTTTTTTATTATTATTTATTAAAGCATTCACCACTAAGGTTATATCGGCTGAAGTACAAACACTGATGCCACGGCGTTTGAACTTCTTGTTATTCCATCGCCATGGTTACACCAACGCCGCCAGCCGCTACAACCGAAGAAAACCGAAATCGTAGCTGCAATTCTTCTCTTCCTTGTTCTTCGGTTCGTTCTAGTAGAGGATCCAAATCTTATCCCAAAGTAAACATATTTAGCCAGTTTGGCATCACAATTTACTAAATATGCAGCCTAATAATTTGCATTTTCAACTTTCACTGAGCTGCTGACTTTGTTGATGAACCATAGACGACTATAGTAATGGTACTGTTTGATAAATTTCATATCTATTCATATATTTATTTTGAATATTTAAGTTGTACTCTATTTCAAAATATAAACATTGCTCTCCAATGGTTTCGCCATAAGACCAGTGTTGCGTTTGCTATCAAACGCAACATGCTCCATACCTTTTATTGCGACAATAACATGCACAAGTTTTGTCCCCTAGTTTGTAAGTTTTAATTGTAAACGTTTTGTATTGTGTATGTTTTTGTTGCTATTAATAAACGCTTTTATTACAAAAATATAGAATACGTACAAAATTTTATAGAATAGGTACATCGCTTTTACACATTGATTATAACCTAAGAGTCAGACACTTATTTTTTTATATATGTTACATTAATAGTTTAGTTTTATCTTCAAATTATATCAAAGATATTTCTCATAAAAGCAACCAACCCTTGTCTTTCCGAGTGCATGGTCTGTGCAATCTCGGGTGATATTTAGACAGTGTTGCAATGGCCCGTCTTTTTTAATGTTATGAAAATAAAGTCAGAGGACTATAAGCAGCCGCAGATGGAATACGAAATTGGGGCGGAATTTTAAGCGACTTCGGATTTCAGTTATGAAAATGTATTATGTAATTCCGTAGGTTTTTGGACTAAGACTTTTTGTAGCGACCTCTATTATGGGGTTATAAGTATGATTTCTGATCTCTCTACTTAAAAGAACATTTTTATCGCATTTTTGTTTATCTAAGGAGAAAATGATGGAGAAAATTTACGAGTATTAATTACTCCATATATTATAAGTATATAAGAACATATTATATACCTTAAAAAACGACGCAAAACCTTGATTAGTTCTCAAGATAAGGTTGTTGCCTATCATATACATACATATATACAACCATATCTGTACATTATACCCTTTCATACAAAACATTGGCCAAACAAAAAACCCTACCACTTAATATTAAATGGCATCTTGTTCCCTTATCAAGTTGGTATTCAATCGAAGCCTCACCAGTAGGTATGAGAAGTGATTACGGAGTCCGTTTGATTCGGCCAAATTATCTGGTTAGGGCAGTGGCGACCGCAACCTAGTTAGTGGTCTGACCCCAGGGCATGTACTTGCACTTTGTGGGTAAGAAGGTACAAGGGCAGATGGTCAGCTTCATATAATTTTTGGAACTATTGTGAGTCAATGATAATATGCGTCAATATATTTAATTCTAATTCGACGTAGCAGAGTTTTTTGGGGCTTGACTCTGTATCAGTGGGTACAGGGTTCCAATGGACATGAATTTTAATGAATTTCTATGTACATATAGTTTTAAGAGATTCACGATTTATACTCATGATTAATACCTAGCGGGACTTATTGCTGCTGCAACGTAGCCGAAACGTCGGGTAAATAAAGGTAATTCTATGTACATTTTCGTAATAAAAAGACATTTACGAAATGCATCGAATACTACGGTGAGGGAAAACATTGTGAGGAAACCTACCTGGTCCCCAAACAGGTAATAGTTAGTGCTTGTTAATGGCTGACCACTTGTCACATTGAGTACTGAGTATCTGGTCAACACGTGCGTTCGAGGATATGACTACCTTACTACCATAGAATGATTACCTTTGCAATTGCGGAGATGGAAACCTAAACCTCTGACTACCCCGCAAGGGTTAATGGTAGTGAACGCGTTTGTCTTTTTGTTTGTCTTATTCTAGTTTGAAATAAAAAAAAGGGTAAACCCCTTATTTTAATTCATGTTTGAATCACAAACTACATTTTCATACGCAGTCATTATAAAAAAATGTATTAACACGTTATCTCCATTAATCGTAGTTGATCTTCTGTACCCATATCAATACCTTATTCAAACATCGCACTGGTTAAGTTAGGAGCTCAGGTTTGCTGGCTCACATTTACAAGTCATAATTCGTTCGTATTTCAGCGCGTAATGGAATATGTTTGAGACATGTTGGAATGCACTTACTTCAACTGCAATTCTGTTGAGTGTGATAGTTACTTGCACTAGCAACTTATCTTGTTTGATAGAATTGATGTTTTTGTTGTAGTTTTGTTAGATACCATGGAATGAAAAGGATTTATAACGGTATTACAGGATGTTTACGTAATTATCTGAGTAACAATGACGATTGCAATCTAAAACGCAAAATGAGTTTTAAAATTAAAAGACGAATACTGACTTTTAGTTTTTTTTATGCATTCGCGATTTATACTCATTTTATTTACTATGTGAAACGTCGGGTAAAATAAAGATATAAATATCTTTATTTTACCCGACGTTTCGACCCAGTTGCATAGGCCGTGGTCGCGGGAAGACTTCTTACATAGTAAATACTGACTATTAGTAGATGTTGTAGTTGTTGAATGTTGTGTCATGTTGTCCTGAAGAACCCCAGAAAGGCAGAGGCTTTCACAAGGTGTCACCAAGCTTCTGCCACGAGTGTGTAGTAGTAAGAAGTACATAATCTTTTATAAATAGGATTGATAAATGATTGTTCGATGATTAAATTTTGATAAAAAAAATTATGCTAAAATGGTAACAAAATCATTCTGTCAACTGGGTTTTCTTATATTAACAAATTAGAATCATTGTTAATACATAACAGGGTATATTTTACTCATGGTTTGTGTAATTTTTTACTCTGCGCATCTCTTTGAGCTTCAACAGTATCTATATATACAATACATGCTCTTCTGTTATTCACACTTCGTACACGAGAGCATGTATGAGAAAATTAATGGGTGTGAGTGAAGCAAGAGTGATTTTTCAGGTTCGTTCCAGGTGGCGATCGATAGTCTCTGCCTATCCCGTTGGGGACGTAGAGGCGTGAATATATGTATGTAAGTATGTACAAGAACAATACAAAATCTTTATTTGCAAACACACGGCATAGAGTTCTTAGATTTAATGAGCTACGTCAATCAAGCCTATAGCAGTCCACTACAGGAGATCTAACAAAGAGCACGCCACTAAACACAATCATTCATAGCCCTCATCCAGCTACTAACAACCTTCTTTAGGTCATCAGTCCACCTAACATAGGGTATCTTTGTAACGTCACATGAAACGTGTGATACATGAACACATATTAGCAATACTAAACTAGTTGAAGCCGTCATAACACAAATCCACCACCAACACAACTAGAGATTCCCATCTCAACTTTTACGACTAGTTGTAAAAGTGGACGAGACCAAGAACCGCGAGTTATCAGCCAGAGGGATCGGGCGCATAAAGTATCGATTATGCGAGACCACACGTCACAATGATCCCCATTTTATGACGTCATGAATCCTTATTTCTACGACGTTAATGTATTTGCGATGCCCGGTGGTCTGGTGAGAAATAAATTCTTAGTTGTTCCGGGAAAGGAACAAAACAGGTTATTTATGGTGTGTTAGTGTATATTTACGTATACACTACATAATGTATATGTACATAGTGTTGCTAAGAACTTTTGTCACATATTCATACGTATATACATTCACGTCCTTGAATTCATTAGAGACAAAATCTAAGAGATATAACATCTCCTAAGTAAGTGACAATACTACTATGCCTTGACCATCTCCGTTGCGCGACTGTTTAACCACCTGATTGTTAATCTGGAGGTCCCAGGTTCGATTCCCGGGGAAGACAGATTTATAAACTACGCTTTTATCCTGCTTTCCGGTCTGATTGTTTTATATGTCCTATACATGTATTTATATATCCATAATAAGTATGCATTCCTTAAATATGTACAGTGTGACATGTATGTATATCACTACATATTCTAAAGCAATATAGAAATGTTCTTTGAGCCCAATCAGTACCAAATCCATTAACTAGATGCTTTTAGTTAACACGAAACTTCGCTAATAATTAAGCAGGGGTTCAACAAAGTTATTGATTCGTCTAACCGACTGAATTTGTCAACTAAATGTGCTTTTGAAATGTAGTGCTATTGTTGCTCACCTTACGTTATATTTAGTATAATGAATACATACACATCACGCCTGATTCCCTGTAGTAGGGTAGGCAGAGGTCACGGATCCCCAATTGTTCCGATCCTGACAGACCACTTTCGCTTCATTTACACTCATACATCTTCTCATACATATTTGGCGGTTATAGGTACTCCTAACGTCACCCTTTTTAATATGGCGTCTATCTGACTGTTATATGTCTTATTGTGCCGGCCCCTACGTAACTGCCCTTCCACTTCACTCATATATATTTAGTATAATGTTGGTATAAATAATTGTGTTAATGGTGGATTTGGTAGTTATTTGAAGGCTTTATACATATACTACATAAATTCATCTATATAGTATGGGATTTTTGCAGAACTGAGAAATTGCGAGAAAACCAGAATCATTTAAACGAAATAAAATATTTCCAAAATGGCGTCTTTGGTCTGTTTTCCAGTGCCAATGTTTTATTTTTAGTTATTTAGGTAATGTTTCAATCGAGTCTTCTGTACTTACAGGGAAATTATTTATATAAATACGTAGTAGACCGCAATCTCAAATAACCTTTCATTAAGCCTTTAATGGGGTACATATATAAGAAGTATGGACCATAAATAATAATTACTGATGTTCCTTTGTTAATTTTTTTTTATACATGTTTGGAATAACTTGGGTTTTTTACAACTAAAGAAAATTCCGTACCATGTCGGAATCTTGAGTAGAATCCTGTATATAATGCAACCGCCATTGTTACTCACCACGTGCATAAGAGACTAGAAGTTTACTTATAAAGGTTTTTTCATGAATATCCTTAAATATCTTACCACTTTTTTACCAACAACAACCCTATTGGTAGATAGGCCATATGGATATTGGACATAAGACTGGTTTTGCGTTTGTCACCAAACGCAACATACCCAGCTGAGTTTGAACCCTTTTGCTGCGACAATGCACAAGCAAACATGCACAAGTTATACCCCCTAGTTTGTAAGTTTTTTAATGTAAACGTTTTGTATTGTGTATGTCTTTGTAGCTGTAAATAAACTATTTTCATTATTATTATATATACTGAACCTGATCATATCTCTCTTTTAAGACCTACAACGTACATATCTCTCAATCATAAGTACGAGTAAACACGAAAAGACGAGCTGAAACACTAAGTTCAGTGCAAGACGAATTGCAAGGCGACATCTACGAACAAGAGAGTAAACCTTCTAATTAAAACTATAATTTGCGCCGGGGTTCGCCCGTTGTGCTGCCTCATTACGACTGTTAGCACGGCGGTGCATGCTTCATCAAAATGCGCACTTTGTTAACTTTTGCCAGCAATCCTGGTCTGTTTAACTCAGGGGTGCTTTGGGTATGGAGTGCGTATTAGATACTCGTGTGGTAGTATGAAATGTCATTAATGTATAGCTAACTGCGTTCTTTTGTGTAAGGTTACTAATGGACTAAAGGCTGATTGGAATCATTGCAACATATGTAATATATGTTACAAAGTATTAAAATATTAATTCGGATATTAATGCTCAAAGTGGTGGAAAAGGTGTTATGTCTTCAAGTGTGTAAACTAAATACGTGAACTTACGGGAACCGCGATAAAGCTTATGTATTTGTTCTATTTTATTATGTTATCAATAAGAGTCTATTCATTTTACGTAATACATAAAGGGAAATTACTGTCTGTTGTATCTAACAGTGAATGGAGCATTACATTTCACACACAGAAAATCCACGAATTCCTCAGCTTCAAATGCAGTAACCGTAACGAGAGCACACTTAAAAACAATTGTGAACAGCGACTTCCGAATACTAACAAAGGAAATGCAAGTTCTGGACAAAATTCTTAGTGTTTCGAGGCGACGCGACTTTGCGATGGGCGTCAGGCCGCTTGGCTGCCACCCAACATATTTGGGGACTATTTGGGGTTACGTGGTCCTAATAGACAACATACATACATGTACCAGGGTTGTAATGCCTTTAAGGATAGATAGAGGTTTAGTGACCGGTCAGATTAAGGTTGGAATGAGACTATTTAAAACAGATAGAACTGAACGTGGCAGGGAGTATTCAATGTGTCTATTTATTATCAACTATTCGCGAGAATAGAGACGTTTCGTCAAGGTATTTTAAAGACCCATGTAGTAATGGGCAGAAGATCCGTCATTACCATTATTATCAGCTGTCTTCCACCTCAGTATTTATATAAAAATAAAGTATTTATATAAATATAAAAAAAAAAATACGTGATATTAATAGTTGGAATAAGGCGCAGCAGTGGCCACTATATTACATCCGAAGAAAATAATGTTTTTAACATTATATGTTATTTTCAAAATCAAGTTTTATCTAATTATGCAGGATTATTTCTATGAGATATATCAGTACTCTTTAGTTTCTACGTCGGTTACTACCTTTTGCACATCGCAAAAGTTACACTAAAACTATCAACAAAAACGCGTTCAGGACCATTAATCCTTGTGGGGTAGTCAGAGGTTCAGGTGTCCATCTCCGCAATTGTGAAGGCGGTAATTCTATGGCCACCTCGAACCCCCGTGTTGACCAGATCGTCAGTACACAATGCGGCTGGTCTACGGATAAACGGAGTAATTGCATTTTAGTAATTTTATAGGAGGCTCAAAAAACTGAAAATCACTTATTTAAAAAGTAACATAAATATTAAAGCTTTTTTTTTAATGACATACTGTGAAAAATAGTTGCGTCTACCGATGGTACTTTTGCTTTTTTATCTAGCAGCTATAATTTTCTTAAATTATAAAAAAAATGTTTTTCCATAGACATATAATTGATTCTAAATAAATATAACAAAACAATAACAAAGTAAATGCTATTGACTTGTTTTTTAGGTGATGATGGAGGCATTCATGATCTCCTAGTTTCAAATGAAATAATGAAGCAAAATCAATTACTTGATATTACAAGCGAGGCGAAACCATTTCATAGTTAAAATTTTAGAATTAATAGAGTAAGTAGGTTTACCTTCTGAAATTGTTTCGCCCACAAATGCATAATATGGTTGTGAACTGTAAGGAAGAAACGCTATTTCTTTAGGCTTTACCCTGAAATACTTAGTTATTATGAGCAGGTAAGTATTCATGCTGGCACGGAGATCCGACGTACGCTGGAGAGTGAAGGTTCTCAAATGGCGACCAAGAACCAGGGTGGATCAAGATGGACCGACGATCCTATTTCAGTTTTGGTTCAGTGGTGTCTCAGTTACTATATGCGTACGTTTCTAATGCATGCGTTAAACACGATAAGATATAGCCATTGAGACACCGCTGAACCACAACTGAAATAGCGGAAATGGGCCCGTGTAGGCCGTGGGTCATCGATGGCTGAGCGATGCGCGCAGGACCGGATGTAGTGGAGTCATTGGGGACGCTTATGTTTAGCGGTGGACGTCAACGAGCTGATATTATGATGATGATGATGATGAAAACAGTATAAAAGTTCAAATCTTTTTATTGAAAAGATATTAAATAAAAAACAAAATACTTTTTTATGTTATTAAAAAGTAGAGAAGGTTGCTATTTTGCCGGAAAATCGACAATATGTTTAAAAATATGAAGTATCAAGGTATTCTCCTGTTTAAATATCCCTAGACCTAAGTAACAATAATGACTATTAATTAGTATCAATAGATTCTATTGTTATGTCTTGGGATATTTAATCAGGAGAATCGTCACTTGTATGCAGATTTCTCCAGAAATGTCGTCGATTTTCCGGCATAAGAGGAACCAACTTCTCTACTATAGCCTCTTTCTTCTGTGGTTTAATACCACGTCGCCCAACGTTACATTCCGGTAGCTTAGTGACATCAAATCTTTTTTGAAAAAAGCATATTTCTTTAAGCTCTGGTTCTAGCATTGTCTGATAGAACATTGTCTTTAATCCTTTTCGAAACTGAACACATATTATGTCAGTCAAATAAAAAGATTTCAAAGGATCATCCGGTTTATTTGCTTGCCTCTTCTTTTTGTTCCAATTGAATTTGTCGTTATTTGGATCTATTTCTAATACCTTCATGTGTTTTCTGCTGTTCAATACTTTGTCTTTAAGGTCGTCAAAATCGTACACGTTCCGGTTTTTCGTTATACTTCTTTCTATGTTTCCATGAACGCTATCAGCAGCATTGTGGGTATGGCCTTTTGTGAGGTATTTTATTGTGATTGTTTCAATTGGCGAATCTTGCATATTGGCCATTTGAACACATGAACAATTGTCAGCCCAGAATATGAAGTGTTTAATGTCCCTTTCTCTTTTAATGAATTTGTAAAATGCATCTATTATATTTTTAGCGTCTCTTTCGGAAACCTCTTCATGCCATAACGCACATACAGATTTTTCACCTTTTTTTAAAGGTGCAAAGGTTAAATTAAAACATATCAATCTACTCAGGAATACTGAATCATTCAAACCAGGCATCATTGGAATGAGGAACACTTTTTGTAAATCAACAGCAATGACTTTGGTGTCATTTTCATGTGCCTTTGCAACATCTGAGCGGTATAATTGAGTGGCATAACAAGCTTTAAATATATGAACGGCAGGAGTGGCTAGTTCCTTTAATGTGTGTGTGTGATCAGGTCACTGTAAATATAAAAATAATATAAATTTTAGAACCAAATAATTTAAATTTTAACTTTAAATTATTGTGTTTTGTTATTTATTACTGTGTATTGTTATTACTGTAACAAATAAATAATGTAAGTACCCCGGAGAAACTCAATGGGAAAAGTGGTTTTAGTTAAATCTCATGAAATTTTTGTATGACCTAGATCTCAAACTCCTCTATGTTTTTTTGCATGGGTATAATATTGTCAGCACTATACTTTCAGTTCTACAAATGGGTAGGGACAGCTTCGAGCGTGAGATTTCCAGAAGAGTGCAGCTGGGCTGGGCAGCATTCGGGAAGTTGCGTCATATCTTCTCGTCGCCACTACCGCAGTGTCTTAAGACCAGGGTTTTCAATCAGTGCGTCCTACCTGTAATGACATACGGTGCCGAGACGTGGAATATGACAGTCGGGCTGGTTCACCGATTACATGTCGCTCAGCGGCCAATGGAACGTTCGATGCTGGGTATCTCGTTAAGGGACAGAGTCCGGAACGAGATTATCCGGCAGAGAACCAATGTCCTCGACATTGTCTATTGATGTTGCAAGCCGAAGTGGCAGTGGCCCGGTCACATCTGTCGCAGAACCGACGACCGTTGGAGCAAAGCGGTTCTCGAATGGCGACCGCGTCTCGGTAAACGTAGTGTAGGATACCCCCCCTGCCAGATGGACTGATGACCTGAAAAAGGTCGCTGGTAGTGGTTGGCTGAGGGCCACGAGTGATCGTGTTTTGTGGCGTTACCTTGGGGAGGCCTACGTCCAGCAGTGGACTGTCATAGGCTGATTGATTGATTCACTTACCTAATATAATACTTACGAAAAAATGATTTTCGTACTTGATACAACATAGTTATTATTCAAAAATACAAAAAACACAGGATAAAGATACATTTTAGACCTAGATTAAACATAATTACTCTAGGACTTACCTTAATTGTGCTAACTGCAAGATAATGTTTGAACGTAAAGGTCCACTCCACATATTAAACAATAGGTAATTTCTTCTCGTAATATCTATTAAAGTTTTAAGTTAAATCACTTTTAAAATCACATTAGTCATACATACAATTTAAAGTTTTCGCGAAAGAAAAGTTTTGACAGAAGTTTACAGAACCCCCCGATAGAAAATCGTCTTGTCATTTCGCATTTGACATTGTTTTTGCGCGCAAACAAGTGACGTTTACTGTTGCATTCAGTATAAAAAAAAGAAAGCAAGTGCCAAACAAATGACAAAAATGTTTTTTTCATTAACGGTTAAACATTTTTAAAAACAAAGTAAACGCTATAAAAACTCAAATTCAATGACATGAAAATACAAAAAGAAAGCAATTGTATTTAATTACTTTGTTTTTTGGTTGATTTTCTGTTTGCTTTGTTTTTGCATAGACAAATTGATAAATGAGACTGTAAATATCATTGTAAAAACAAAGTAAGGCTCCTTAATTTATTTTTAACTCGTTTGAGAAGTTTATTTAAATCGTTTTAAAAGAATGAAGAACAAAGTTCATTAGATTACAACCGAAAAACAAAGTAAGTAACGTACAACTACTTTGTTTTTGAGTTTCAATTGTGTTTTGATTTGTTTTTGCGTAGATATTTCGGACAAGTGCCTGCAGTTACTTTGTTTGCCGAATTATTAAATCCTAAACTATCATAATTATGAGAAATCTGTAAATGTAGCAACGTCCAATACGTTGTAAAAGTCACAAAAATGTAAAAAAACAAAAATCCTAAAATTGTTAGTTACTTTGTTTTTCCGTAGACCAGCCGAATGTGTCAGGTGGTAAGCCATGTCGCCATTTACAAGCACTAACTATTACCTGTTCGGGGAACAGGTAGGTTTCTTCAATAAAACTATCAAATACAAGTATTCCATTGCTTTAAGGCCTATTCAAAATGTAATATGATCCGAGCCAATGACACTTAGTGGACAAAGTTAATATTCATTTGGCCACAATGAAACAGTGTGCGATGAATAAACATGAACTAACTCCACAAATACCAAGAATGTAAGGATGCAAACAAGAGAAATGCATTCGTTTATTTAGTATCGCTTCTGCGTAGCATGGGATGTATGAAAAATCTATGCTGTGTAAGGTATCATTAGAATCATCAGTGTTACGAGTAGTAAAAAAATATCAGAGCTACTGATGCTAAAGCGGCGTTAACTCATATAATTAATAAATAACGCAATAGATTTTCTGTAATATTTTATATGTGTGTAAGGCAAAAAAAAACATAAAAAAGACTTGTTTACGACCATTAACCCTTGTACGGTAGCCAGAGATTCAGGTTTCCGTCTCTAGGAGGTAGTAATTCTATGGCCACCTCGAACCCACGTGTTGACCAGATAGTCTGTACTCAATGTGACAGGTGGTACGCCATGTCACCATTTACAAGCACTAACAATTACCTGTTCGGGGAACAGGTAAGTTACATCACGATGTTTTCGCTCATCGTAGAATTGTCTTCATTACAAAGCCAAAATAAGTAACTATAATTTCTCATTGCCTTTAAGACGTTTTATTTTACTAAGATTATATATAAGTGAGCAATAAGTATGTACCTTTATGTTTCTTAAAAAAAGCACTTAAATGAATACCGTGTCGTGACAAATGGTCGTGTATGCCATGCGTGGCCTATTGTCTGGTTACAGCAAAATAAATCCGGTGATTTTTCAAGAGTTCCATTGTGTTTTATTGTTCAGGTAAAGTATTGTATTGATTGGATGCTGAAAGCGGAACGGTGAAGGAATAACTATGAGTATGTCTTTCGATTTATAAGTGTTTGGGTACTGGGATATAATGTAAGCAGCTGTTGTGTTTTGTTTTATATTATATTGTAAGGGTTGTAGAGCTTTGTGTTTTGAGAGGCAATGTTCCTGCAATATTCATTCTTATTCATAATAGTAAAACGTTAGAAAATCTCATGCACAAGCATGTGGATACATACATACTCTTCAGAACTTGGAGTGTGTTCTCCCTTTTTTATTATGGCGGGGTAGTCAGAAGCTTGAGTGCCCATCTTCGAAATTTCGAAAGCATGTTAAGTATAGGTAGCATGTAGGTATTTAATAGTAATTAGTTAGTATTTATTATTAGGTAAAATATTTATTATATTTAACAGGTTTGAAATATATATAAAACGCTTATTTATTTCTCATCTGGTTAGTGGAAAATAATTGGCTACGCAAATATAATGATTTATAAAATTTTGTTTACACCGAAAAGACTAAAAATATGTAGCCTAATTAATGTATGTATGTTTCAGTAGATAAAAATTAGGAGTAACTCCCGAAAACGTCGATTTTGAAAAATCGCCTCGTCAACCCTTCCTAATCCGTATATTTACGAGCCCCGGCTTATCAGACCCTTGCAGACTCTAACTTAAGTTTCATAATTAATTCATACTTATTTATTAGGGGACTAAGTTTCAAGTCTACCGTTTAGCTATGGAAATTGAGTTAAACTTGAATTTCTGCTAGGGATGTCTCTTGGCGATTCGATGTTTCATTTTGTGATCGTGTGTGTAATATAATATGATTAAAACACACTGTATATTATGCTAAAGGTAAAGCATATGTATGTTTCTTTCTTTTGTTTATTTGCTTTTCATTTCTGTGATTTGATCCACAATATGACTGAATAAATTATTCAAATATCCTGTTTACCCAAAAAGTTATGGAAGGTTTAGAATATATGTATTCGTTCGTAATTAAAATATTACTTAACAACCATTAAGAAATGCTTCCATACCTCAATCCAGAGTCATAATAAAATACACCCTTGAATTTATCGACTTATTTAATATCACTCAAAATCGATACTTTTCCACAATAGCACCCATCCCTAGAGTCGGCGACTAAGAAGATAAAACAAATGTACGCTTTGTGAAGTTAGGCCCTTGTTCATTTGGGTATTAAGCGAATATTCTTCGTGACTCGATTTATCTCAGACGATCTGTATCCAGTTGTATTTCTCAACACTGTAGGTAAATTTGAAAAGATCTTGTTCTGAACATTTGCACCTCATAGATATTATATGCACCTCAGAAATAGCTGGACGGTATAAATATGTATAACCGCTGAGTGTGTATGAGTGTCAATGAAGCGAAAGTGGTTTGTCAGGATCGGGACTGATGGGGATACACGATCTGTGCCTACTCCTCTACAGGGAAACGGGCGTGATGTGTATGTATTTTGAACACTCTTTTTACCTATAAACTACATACATATTATATTTACGTCTTTATATACCTTTCATATCATTATAATATCTCTTTGGTTACCTAACACTGTGATGTGACATTAATGGCAATGTTGATTATTAGTGATAAAAAAACTCTGATACAAGTTCTGGCACATAACGCTTAAACAAAATTATAAGCTTAATACAATTTTAATCCTTTATATTAGAAATATAAATACTTTGAGTTTGTCCTATTCTTGTTTCATTAACTATCATGATAACTATCCACTGAAATGGACTCATAACGATTAAAGAGAAACTGTTTAGATACGGCAATAATACACCATTAATAATTGTAACTTCTAGACGTCAAAACAGTAATATTTTATTCGCAAAAAATAATATTTTATTAAAAGTTGAAGCTCTCTCTCTTAAAGCTTATCTGGCGTAGACTGAAACAGTTAACCTATAGGCCTGTTAGCTAGAATGAGCACGCACAATAAGAGACAAAAGTTGGCCCTCCCCTTTTCAATTGAACTCCCGACTTTTGTACCAAACTAGGGCACAAGAGCAATGGTTTAAGTGTTTAGATGCACCACAAATTATAACGTACACAATTCAGTTTAAAATTTGAATTAATTTCTAAAAGAGCACATGTCATATTGTATTTAATTGTGACATGGGCCCTTTTAGAATTGAGCTTTACATTTATAGTTTATGTTAAATATTTGAGTACGAGAAATTGCAACAACATGAAAAGTTATAAGTATCCTGAAAGAGCTACTGCCAAGGCAAAATAGCAACCCTATAAAAATTAATAAATATCGTGTTAGATCTTCTACCTAGACATAAATCCATTGAGATGACATTTTGATTTCCCACCTCCTGTACTAGCTGATAATAGAATCGAACTAAATACATTTCCCAATAACCATATGAAATTCCAACGGTTGTTAGGTGCTAGATGGACCGATGACCTGAAAAAGGTCGCTGGTAGTGGTTGGCTGAGGGCCACAAGTGATCGTGTTTTGTGGCGAAATCTTGAGGAGGCCTACGTCCAGCAGTGGATCGGAAGAATTGAAGAAACTACTGCATACCATTAAATACTGAAATGTACACCAAAAATAACATGCGCTTCACGGCTTGTGTTTACAGTTCCTTTTTCATTGTGGTGAGGTAGTGAGAGCCTTGAGTTTCCTTTTCAGTAATTCCGAAGGCATGTTAAGTATGAGCCTCTCAAAGCCCACGTTTCACTTAATAGACACCACCCAACATGAAGGGCAGTGAATCGTATAGCCATATTCAAGAACAGGCTATTATCTATCCCGGATGGATAGGAAACTTTCAAAAATATATTGGAAATGATTATGTGTAGATTAGATTAAATCTGAGAACTTTTATTTTAGTCAATTTACACGCATCTAAAACTTTACACCGTTGCGGGACGCAGAGCGTTAAAACGCTTAAAACTTTTGCCGGTCCTTAACACTGAATCACTGAAGGCTTTACAGGAATTTCGTCCGCGTTTTCACGAGACACTAAGTAAAGTAACATTTAATAAAATTCACTGTGGCGGGCATTCGCTCCGGATTCCGTCTTAAATGGATTTAAGGAACTTATTCGAGGAGCGATTCGAATTTCCTCTCCGCGATCGGAAGATTATTAGGTAATTTTAGGACAAATCTCACTTTACTTTTCTTCCTAAGTAATCTACTTAGGGCGTAATTTATACCTAATTTATTGCTGCTTGAATCAGTCTACAATTTCTTTCATTAATATTGAATAATGTGGTGAATAAAGAGACCATGCATATTATTCACAGTCGTCAAAGTTTCAAGTGTGTGTTCAATTACGAGTATGTTTTATATAATCTAGTACATACAAAAACTACAGCTTAGGTCGCAAAATAAGCATATGTAATCACGTTTTACTTCCTAAACTTTAAAGATAATTTTATACTCTTCTTACCTACATAATTATGATAACACATATACATTAATTACCGTACAGCCTTGTCTTGGTAGTAAAAGGCAGAGTGGCTACCATTAACTATTTGTGATGTTTTTGGTCACTCGAAACAACGTTCAAAAACAATGACCAAAATAATACAATCGAGAATCCTCACATAGTCATAATTAAGAATCTTCACAACGACCTTTTATTCTATAGTTTTAAGAGATTCGCGATTTATACTCATGATTAATAATTAACGGGACTTATCGCGTAAGTTTATATATAATAAAATTAGAATCTGACAGAACACTGCGATGAAGGCGAAGAAACATGAATCGTGACTCTGCCCGTGACCATGGCTACTGCAACGTAGCCGAAACGTCGGGTTAATAAAGGTATTTTTATTATATATAAACTTACGCGATAAGTCCCGTTAATTATTAATCATGACCTTCTATCTTCTTTGAACATACCTATCAAAGTAACACCTACCATCCAATCACAGCACCGAACACCAGTGTACCCCATCTGGCGTTCCCGTCGCAATACATCCTGCCAAAGGAGTCCCCTTGCAAGCGAGCAATACGCGGGGCTCCATGATTTGTGTTGACAAACGCAGAAGACTGCTTACGGGAGAGGCCTAGCATGAAAGGTAGAGTTAGGGATAGGTGGATTAGAAATATAGAAATTCAGTGTTGAATCTCCGAGGATCTGTCTAACCTGAAGAGGTTAGAGGACGTGAATGTGTATGTAGGAATTGAATTGTGAATTATAATAATGCTTAAAATATGTTATATTTATTTAAAATTTAAATTTTAGAGTGTGCATACTCGTGTGAAAGTGTTAATAAATAAATAGTATTACTAAAGGGGAAACTTTAATTAAATATTTTATTAGAATATCGTGGTGAGTATAACATGGAATAACGATGAATTCGTACCTTTTTCTTTATCTCCTGACTATGTGGTGTAAAAACAAGATATGAATGAAAACAATCTGGTAAGTAATATTGGACATTTTATTCTCTAATTACCGTACTTTGTACGTACACAAATAACTGGAATATTTTTTGCGTTCTCCTTTATTAAAAAAATAATGCCTTTTATCATACGTCTTTATATTCTTGTATTCCATGCTGCACCCTCCCTAAGCGCAGAATACCGTTGAAATTAATAAACGTCTAAAAAGACGGATGCCCTGCGGCGGTTCGTGGAAGCCCCGCTTTACGGCGCAAATTAGCTGTCTACCCCACGGAGGACGTATGGTCGCCATGTGCACGCACTGGCAGCTACGAAGTTTAAAGATTTATTGTAGAATATATCTATAAGAGAATAGGAATGTCTGGAATATCTGGTCAACACGTGGGTTCGAGCTGGCCATAGAATTACAACCATCGCAATGACAGCATTCCTCACTTTTTTATCCCGCTAGGGGCGCTAGTGAGAATGGAGACCTGTCAAAAGTCAATTTCTAATCAGTTTCTAATAATCTATTTGTTTATCAATAGTTCAACGTCGTTTATGATAAAAATGTCGGAAAAATATGTATGTTTAATTTATTATTTATTTAAAATATTTTAATAATACGTATGTTTAATTAAATTATTTAACAAATAGATGTTTGTTTACATTATGAAAACGACCGGTTGGCATTTGACAGGTCTCCGTTGACTACAGCGCCACTAATTTGGAACTAAAAAATGTGGCCATTCCGGAGATGGAAACCTGAAATTCTTACTACCCCCGCGAGCTTTGAGAAGGTCTATAGAAAAAAGAATACGATGTTATTAGTAGCATTATCATATATCTGTCACGTCACAACTCTTCATAAATCCAGACTGAAACATAGGAGGGATTCCTACGCTCAATTTCTGACGGTATTTTCTCATGCCAACACCTCACGGCACTAAAAATCAGCATATTAATTATTCACTACCCAAATTTGTAAAGATAAACATCAACCAAATCAAATATGTACCTTACAATACAAACCACACTAATACCTTATATCCAACCTCACAACATATAAACTAGACCTCATTACCCTATACTACGAATGAAAACGACAGATTTGTCTTACTCGTAGCAGAATGATCCGAATAGATGAATGTTTAGACGTCATCTTTCGGGGAAGCGTTAATTGGATAACGTACCTAGAGATCCCGCCATATAAATTGGCAGTTGGGGGCGTCGCCACAGTCGCGTAATTCAGTGTTACCAGTAAACACGCCAAAACTAGCACTCACTGTGCCATACGGCTCGATACATTATAGGTTTCAATTGTAACGGTCTTTGGTTGCAGAGCTATAAACTCAAATAAAACAAATTAATATATCAAAGTCAAAATATGTTTATTTAAAATAGGCCCTATCACAAGCTCTCTTTGAATGTTATCTTATGATCTAAGTATAACAACAATAAAGATTATTATTTTTATAATTAACAAACATAAAGATTACAAAGAAAGTGAGCAGTGTGCCAATTTTTCCTTAACAATCCCTATCGCCTAACGTGGTAAACGGTAAAAAGTGGCTTTGTCCAGCTATATCCTTAAAATAAAGATTTTTGCTTCTTAGCCACTCTTGCATCTCTGATTTTCGTGACGATATTGTTGGCAAACTTGAATTATGCAACTGCGGCGACGCCTCCATCTGTCATAATATATTCAAAATTATAAATATCACAAGCTCTCTTTGAAAGTTATCTTATGATCTAAGTATAAATTAAAAAAACTATTTCAAACATGGCACTGAGCATTGTCTATATATTTTTTACCGAGGTTAGATCAGCGGAGACCCTAGCTTGGAGAAGAACTAACAAGAAATCAATTTATTATAATCACCCTTAACAAACATAAAAATTACAAAGAGTGGGCAAAAAACACAACGCTGGTAATAAATACTAAATTTACCTTTCATACAAAATAACACGCAATGGCGGAAACGTCAAATTTAGTTCCTAGTTTGGCTACTGCCAATTTATGTGGCGGGATCTCTATCTCGTAATCTCTGTAATTGCGTTTAGATCGTTAATTTGGCTTGTGTTGAAATCAATTATTGAGGCTTTTTGTACTGTATGTATGTAGGACTTTATGAGTTTAGTTCGAATTGTAAATTAATTAAACAAAAATCGAGTTCTATAATATATTATGAACTATAATTTACTGCATTGCATAGAGTAATCGTAATTGCTACGAAAAGTTTTAGCTTTTTATTCATCATTTTTCATTAGATATGTACGCTTCAATACTAAGTCAATTATCAGAAATGTTTTATATTGTTTAAAGTAATTGCAGAGAGCGTGCGAAAGAACTTTGTACCAATTTAAAAATACATATATTTTTGACCTCAACTTCTGTATACACACTTCCTTTTCTACTGTGGTGAGGTAGTCAGAGGCTTGAATTCCCATCTCCGAAACTTCGAGGGCATGTTAGGTATGATCCTCTCAAATCCATCGTACCACTAGATAGACAGTACCCAACGATACACGAGTACATAGTAAATATCGCCGTATTCAGCCACTGGCTCTTACCTATCCCAAGGAGTAAGACAGGTTTCTTCTCGACGTTTTCCCTCACCGTAGATTTTTACCAACACAAATATTTATAATGTCAACCTCCTCCACAACAAAAGACAAAAACTAATAAGAAGTAATTGCTAAACGCAAAGAGAATGAAAAGAACCACAGAGTTGTTATAAAAAAGATTACTTCTCCAAATTATTCTGGCCCTTATCACTTAGGGCACAGGGGTCAAATTTGCGCAGCTTATTGGGTTGGGGATAATAAAAAAACAGAATAGGTCTGGAAACAAAAATTGTGAGCCTCTCAAGTCATTAGAGAGAGAACGTATAAACGTAACCGTTAAAATGTAACGAAGTGCTTTTAACTGGTGCTACTGACGTGCCGATTTGTCGGACCCGATCGGCTGGTCGG
>JAMBLF010000764.1:0-165572 GCA_030578115.1 Leucoptera coffeella
AGAGTGTAGCTCAGTTGTTTAGGACTTGATTCCGTGTACTGTGTACTCTGTGTGTAATGAAGTTAAATGAATTTCTATTTACATTTTCATAATAAAAATACATTAGGAAATATATTGAATACGGTGAGGGAAAACATCGTTAGGAAACCTGCCTGTTTCCCTGAACAGGTAATAGTGAGTCCTTGTAAATGGTGACACCTGTCACATTGAGTACTGACTGTGGTTAACACGAATAAAGTAGACCCTAGGTTGTCATTTCAGATATATTTGTTTCATTTGACACATGACTACAGAGATTATTTGTCCAGGGGTGAGATATTTTTGTTCTCCATATCATATCATAGAAGCCAAGATGAAATGTTGAGAGTTACGCTAAAGGTGACTAAGGAGCTAGTATATCTGCTTGGTTTCATCCATACACAAAAGGATTTAATTGTTATTAAGCAAAAGATAGTGTATACGGGTTCTCTTTAGCATCTTTTTATATGCAATAGCTTAACTGAATAAATTCAAAAATAGTTACATTACACTGATGAGTTAATCTTTTCCCATGACAGCCGAAACCGTTAACGGAGGAAGAGGAATGGGCCCTGATGAACGAGCGTCTCATTGAGAAGGAAAAGGAGAGGAAGGAGAAAGAGAAGCTCCAGGCTGAGGAAGATGCTAAGAGGCTGGAGGAGATCAGCAAGGTGAGTTGATATACACAACGGTACTATCCAAAATGGAGTATTAAAACGGTACGGAATAGTGTGATTCATGAACGTTGTGGTATGAAAGATGTTGTGATAAAAATAGAGAAAGGTATGTTAAAGTGGTTTGGGCACATGGAGTGGATTGATGACAGGAGAGTTGTGAAAGGAATTTGGAGAGCCAAAGCGGAAGGTAGAGTTGGACAGGGTAGAACGCGTAGATTTCTCAAGGCGGGCGGATGTAGTGTGAAGAACAGAAGAGCATGTATGAGAAGGTTAATGGGTGTGAGTAATTTATGTACGTATTACAAAATAAAACTTATTATTCTCCTCTAGAACCCGATCAAGCTGCAGCGTTTCAAACGCAAACAAGAAAAGAAAGCCCGTTGGAGTAATTACTACAAGTCCATTGCGGTCACCAACGAAATGCTGACACCACCAACTGAGGTAATTTGTTCAGCTATATGTTGGTCGAATCATATCCCGCGATTCTTGTCGGGATATTATACGTACATAATTCCTATCACATGCTGTCAACAAATCTTTATACAGGGTGAAATTTTCATCACTGGCAATACTTCAAGGGTAGATTATATGATCAAAATTATGCGGCCTGGCTTAATTATTTTAGTACCCTCCAGTACAAAAATATGGAGAAAAGCCTCTTCAAAGTTTGGGAGTCAATTCAGAATACGTGGACGCCCTACATTATTTCATTCATAAGTTCTCATCCAATTAAACATCTTTCAACACCCAAAACAAAAAACTATCAACAACAAAGCAAACAACTATCAACAACAAAACATCCAAGTAAAAATTTAATTTTTTTTGTAAACTCTCATTTCTGTTGTACCCAATGCCGTTCTAGGGTATGAAGAAAAGTCGTCATTAATCATCACTACGGCTTACCTGCTGTTTAATACACAAAAGTTGTTTAAAACATAAAAGTTGGTTGAACATTACATGCCACCAATGAAAATTATCAAAACACATCGATTTCATCACACATACATTGTACACAATGCTAAAAACAATTCCCTTTCACTAGTTCTTCGATTTTTGTTCATTTTAATCCGTATCGATAGTTATTACAACTAATAACAAATAATTTCAAAACTTATTATCATCTTGCGAATTCCGTTGCTAAAATTTTTTACAATAAACAATTCAATTTCAATTCAACATAGAGTAATAACATTCATTTAATGGTATGGTTACATGTCTTAAAAAGTACTTGAAGTATCGAGTACTTTTAGTGACAAAATAGTACATAACACATAAGTGAAATAAACAATTTTAAAATTAATGATTTACTTATCATTGTTTATTCTTCATCTCACGTATATTTATTAATTAGTCACACAAAATATTTAAATATTTATGCTCGTAGTAAGTCGAAAGTATGAAATGTAATGCACTTCACCCTGGCTGTATGACGCGGTCTTTACTTCATCTTTACTTTATCTGTGGCTAATTTATTTATTTGATTGTTTGTTTTACAACGCTATGGCGGTTAAATGTATTTTTGTCGACTGAATTTATAATTTAATGAAATAAAAATGCTATTTCATAGTACAATAATGGTAGATTATGTATATTAATGTTGTGAAAGTAAAACATGGTTTAGTTATGTGAATGTAAATTCATACTTTAATGGAAATGAAATTATTTACTGAAGTGCTTTTGAGGTTACAATTGTCGAGAATTAAAACATAGAAAATTTAATGGAATCAAATGCTTTAAAGAACTTATCAAAGCGTGAACTAAAGGGAGATTAATTAATAACCAGCATTGAATGTATACGCGAATAGTAACGCGATTAAATTAAGTACAATCCATAACCGGCTAATGTTCATATTGTGTTATTGTGTGCAGTGGTGATTATTTGGATTAAATAAAAGAATAGTGCGTAACATTGTCGTAATTAATGTTTAAAGGAAACCACATAAGTATGTTCTATTGGCTTCCTAACCTGTGAAAACAATGTCTCAATAATGAAAAAAGTTTCATTCAAGATGCTCCTGGTCCACAAACACTAGATTACCATAGAGAATGTAAACTTACAATTTATGAATGAACATGACCTTGGTAAGTAGTACGTTAATAGGGTACACATATGTTATGGAAAATTTAAAATGCAAATTAAAAAAATTGACCAAAATTTCCAAAAATTTCCTACCCTTTTTATTATGAAAATGGGTTCTATAGGTGCTACTGATAGCCAGGTTAAAATTTTGCCAGTGATGAATCTGTCACCCTGTATATGCCAGACTAACCCAAAACATGGATTTTTGTATACTATAGCTTAAGACATGGATAACCCATCACGTAAAGTGTTGATTGTCTGATTTTCACATAAGATTAAGGTAGCCATAGAATCACTAACTTGTGATATTAAGAAATATAAATGTTACATTAAGAACATCAATTTAAATCGTACTTTTGTCTTGCAGGAGGTTAAGGCGCCCCCTAAAAAGGAAGAGCCTGTGACCAAGAAGCAGCAGGAGCCTGAACTGAATGATGATTTAGTCACTCTTTCCTGGTGTGAGTATACTTATTTATGTAACCCTGGTAGCAGTGGATAAAATAAAAGATTCCAAAGAACTAGAGTATGTTGTTTTAGTCTGTTGGCAGAAAGAAATTAGTAGAAGTTTAGAAATTAAGTTTTATTAGTATAGAAACACGTTGCGCCCGTTTTCCTATCCAGGTGTAACGAGAATTCATAATTTTTCCTGTTCCATGAAAAACATGTTCACTTCCTAGACAGTTATGCAACTTTGCATACAAGCATACTCGCAAATATATGGTTTGTTACTGGGCGTTTTGTATTATATTACGTATTAGAGTGATATATCAATGCCACGTTGCCGTCGCGTATTAAATACGCGCGTTTTGGTTCGTGAAACTTGTTTTCTTATTGGCGCAAGGTGTCTGAAGGTCTGAGAAGAGCCAAACAGGAATTTCAATATTAAATATTATTAATATCGTATTTTATTACGAAAACAAACACAAATTGATAATTCTGTTGCAATCACACAATGTGAATTGAATGACAGTGACACAAGCAGCATGAAATAAATTCTATATAATAAATCAGTTGATAGAATGATGAATGGAATTTTGACAGTTCTGATAACAACTACATGTGTCTTAGGTAGGCCTTCTTTAACTATATACTGGGGACTTTTGTAACTTTAATTATAACAAATAAAATTCTACAAATATGCAATCTTTGTTTTAATTTGACAATAATTCTTTTCACTTTTATCTGATAACAATTATTATGTTTCTAAATATGCTGTTGTTTTATAGATGATAGTGACCTGAACCAGTATCTCGAACTGCCAGAACTCAATTCGGTGGTGCCCTTGTGCGAAGGTGCCTTCTCTCACGCTTGGGCGGGAGCGAGAGCTACTCATGGTATCAGCAAGGGACGAGCTTACTTTGAGGTAAGTTTTAGTATAAGGATCTATAAAACATACAGATAGATTATTAGCCGTTTCATTATGCATACATACCTGCAATTAAACTATGTTTTGGAGCGTTACAGTCTGAACAGCGTTACAGGTGTTACATTGGTATGTGCTTTGTTTGATATGCCCAGGAAAAGATATTCCAAGTGATATGAGTTGATTGGTAATTTAAGATGTTTCTATGTTTGTTTTTGAATATAGAAATGTGTATTGTCTCTCGATAGACAGGTTTACGAAGTTTCGACAAATTGTAACACAATTTGAATTTGTGTTTAGACTAAGATATTTATATGTTTATCGTATTTATGTACTACAATGGATATATATCTCCAGTGTTTTTTTATTTGAAAATTGTTACAGTAACAATGTGAAGCCCAAGTGTATGTCTCATGTCCGTGAATGGTTTTGTTTACGAATGCTTGAGATATCCAGGAAAAGCTACGGTTTATAGGGGTGTCAACGAGAACACGTGGAAATGGGGATGAAATGTTGCAGATAAAGACAAATGTAGTCAAATACCTAAATTGTATGGACAAAAAACATTTTATATATTTTTCCCCGCCAGAGCGACACCCACAAATTGTTGGTGATGTGGTGACAAGGGCTGTTCTGAGCTTGCGCCAGTCATCAATGTAAGTATACCTTTATTATTAAGAACCCCGGAGTTTCATAGCCCAAGGGGCGTGTATAGCAGATATACTATGGCACTAACATCAAGTTCGCTTGATGTACAATTGAATGCAGATCCAGAGTACAAGAAGAACCAAAATATATATAAGATATATATTTAGCTATGCAGCACTTATTTGGCGATTTATACCTTGTTATTATTATCACATATGTTGGTGTTTAGTGAAGGAAACTAAGATGATTCTTTCACATTATTTGGTTAAGTTTTTATACTTAACTATACTTATAGAATTATTGTATGAATGATCAGTATTTTTAGTTATTTTTCTTATTGAGACTTGTCTACGGTTTATTATATTTACTTGTATACTATGTTTATATATTTGATACATCAATGTCTACATAATATTATAAAAAGGCAATTTTTAACATTGCTCCTTAACTCAAAAACATTTTATAAATGTAATTGAGATTATATGATGCGGTGTAATAAGTGTGACTCATTCACTGATGAAGATTTTTAATGTACTTTCTTCTAATAAAGGGGACAATAAAGTTAAGTCTGATTGCATCTTATTTGGATCACATAAAGTTTTGAAACTACTTGCTTCTATTGAACCATCATCATGACATATATCCATATCCATGGACATGTAAAATATTGATTGTAAGGACTATAAAACGCGCGATTCTTTGGAAAATGAATCCTGTTCCACTTTGAATTGAATTGTGTAATAAATTCTACAGTGCGCGACATGTTTGATGAAAATTCATCAATACTTTTGGTATACCTACCGCTTACGTCGGCATTTATATGTATTCTGATTCTACAATAGGTGGTGAAAGGTGATTCCAACAATCTTCATTACGGAAGCCACCTCAACGCCCCTGGATAATGTACCTTCGCTGTGTACATTCGTGTTGTTGACAGGTATTGTGGTACTCTTATAACATTATGATACCCAAAAACCAAGGTGGTTTCGCTGATACCTAATAAGTCAGCACTGTTACTGTGGAATTTTGAATTGAAAGATAGCTGTATTCTTTCTTTCAAGAGTCACTTGTTTTTTGTCATTATTGATTCAATGTTTTGTCTTAAGGACAAGTGATTTAATTGATTACTTTATCAGTTACCAGGGTGCTTAACAATTATATTAGGCTCATTCCTACGGACATGTACATATCATAGTATTTGATATGTTTTTCCATATAATTATTGTATTCATTGCCATTCCACCTATATTATATGTTCAGCATGCCAAGCCTTTGGCATGGCCATTGTGCAGTAGTATTCTAATATATTTTATTGTATATTACATTATTGATGTATTCAGTTACATCCAAACTATGAGAGAAACATTATTTTTAGTATCTATTTGTCCATATCATTGTATAAACATACTTAACAGTTATAAACTTATGTTTCAACCATACCTGGTTCATTCCTACATTGGTGAAACATCATTTCCATAAACGACAGAAGAAGAGCTTACACGCTTCAATAGTCGCGTTTGTTAAACATGACTACAATTGATTATAAAGGACTACATTAGAACAATGCAACTGCTTTTGTGTTATAAATGGAACCTAACCAATGGTTTTAGGTACAATCCGAGGTGGCACTTCGGTCACTCGTCCAACGTGCCGCATTCTGCGTTCCTTTTGACACTAGCGGGAAGTCGGTGAGATACGGTGGGTGCTGTTTATTTCTTCAAAAGGTTATGTTAAGCAAATTGGCACAATGGATTAAAAGATGCTGCAACGGCTGTCATTACAATGTAATAAATATCAAGTATTTCCGACAGACGGTTTTCGAGAACTGTCTAAAAATTTTATTACAAAGCATCTGAGTTTAACATAGTCACACCATGGAAATCATAGGAAAGATAAACCTAAGAAGAACTGTTATACTATTGCATGTTTGTGAATTTATGTACTAAATAGTCATAAAATAAGATATTGTATAAAAGAAATGATATGACACATACGTATTTGTGTTATTTTAATGGTACTCTTCATTTATTCAACGTTATACTGTGTTATTGAGCTTACCAAGGATTATACAATGGATTCTTTTGTAGGGCCAAAGATCGGGATACATAAAATAGTGAAATTTCACGCGTAGCGTAACCAAGACACTCATATTTATGATTGGAATATCTTGAAACTGGGCATTTATTCATCTCAATATTATCTACAATAAACCAATTGGTTTATAAAAATAATAATATGTAAAATTCAGGTATGTATGCAATTTGAAACATGTTTCACAGACAATTGTGATTGATAAGCCCTATGTTATGTTATATTTATTTAATAGGTACAATAGTCTAATAATGTCTAATACTAGGTGCGAGTGGGAACGGTCACTGGAGCGTCCGAAGAAGGCACGGTCAGTGCCTTGAGAATGGGTTGGTCTACCGAGGATTCGTCTCTGCATCTTGGTGAGTAGTCATGTTTAATCTATAGGTCATATAAAGTTATGCACATACATATGAATAAGATAAATTATGTTTGTGTGGTTAATGATACATGTGTATATATTTTGCACTCATTTTACTCTGACTATATCACTATACCCTGACACGATGGGTGTATATGTCTGTGGTATAATTTTTTATTACTTTGTCATATGGTCCCATTTGCTGTCTTTGTCAAACTCGTGAAATAAATATTGTAGTAGCAATTAAGTCTTGCCTCGCTACATTTAGTACACCTGTCACAAATATTCTATATCTATGATGTTATTTTTATATAATATTGTGCATTGCATTGTATTATTAGGTGGTGGTAGTTATGTTTATGTTTACAATTGAAATTCTATACATCCAAGATTTTTTCTACCATAAATCACATGAATATATGTATTGACAATATTGAGTACTTTCTCCTTCTGTTCAAATTGACCACTGGCTTTTTCATCAACTGGTGGGTTAGGAGTGCCTGAATGGAACTACTTCCTCTGCAATTGCAGAAATGAACACGCAAACCTCTTGGCAAACCTTAATGACCATGTAATTGTTTGGTTTTTGGTTTTTTCATACAAATATTATAATAATTGTGTTTGTACAGGTGACGCCCCGTTCAGCTGGGGCTTTGAGAGCACTGGGCGCACGGTGAACAACTGCGAGTTCAAAGAGTACGGCAAGAAGGTGGACGAGAAAGATGTTGTTGGGGTCTATCTGGTAAGTTACTATGATATATAAAAATGATATTTTTTATTTATTTATTATTACTAAGTTAAGCCCTACCATTACAGGATAACCCTAATGCGGTAGAGTAACACGATTTTTACAAAAATAAACGTATAACAAAAATATAACATTGCTATCAATATCAACTTAACCTATAACATAAACAATTAATATATATGAATATATGTAAATATGTATAATATAAAAATATTAATATATGTATATATGACGACCTTCGTGGCGCGATCGGTTAGACACCTGAACGCTAATCGTGGGGTCCCGAGTTCGATTCCCGGTGGAGACAGAGTTAAGAACTACGCTTTTCTACTACTTTCCAGTCTGGTCGTTGATTATATATGCTATATATGTATTTATATATAATAAGTATATATTTCTTAAATTTACGCTGACTAGTACCCTCAACACAAATTGATGTATGTATGTAAAGGGTTTATTAAACAAGAACACAATGATTTTACATAAAATACAAAAGTGTAATCTAGAGTGAACGTGCAATTTAAATGAAATCATTTTTCCTTGTGACTTTAAAAGTATTTTGCTTTTGTGTTTCCACTGAAAGTTTGTTTGATATTAAAATAAAAGCATTTATTTGGGTCTTGCAAAATGACATTCTTGATATTTAATTTAAAATTGAAATATCTTGATTGTGCAGAAACAATTCATTGACTATTATAGTCTGTTTTAAGTAGAGTCCTACTTCCATTACAGATTAGGATCTTTCAGGTAATGATTTCAATATTATAATAAGTCAACGTTTTCAGGATCTGAAATCGTCACCATGCAAGATCTCGTACACAATCAACGGCCAAGACTATGGCGAAGCTTTCACCTTTGACAAGAGCACCATTGCTAACAGGCCCCTGTTCCCGCACATCACCACCAAGAATATGTGCTACCGTGTCAACTTTGGCAGTGATAGGTATGTGTTGATGTATTTTTATAGTGTTGAAGACTTTATTGTAGGTGTTTTATAGTATAGTTCTTCCCAGTATGTTGTAGGAGGCGAATAAGGGACTAGGGGTATATGAATTCTATTTAGCGATAGGCTAGCAATATTCCATATGACATCACAACCCCACAGAATACATGCTACTAAGTAACCAATAAGATGTTATCATGTCTTCAAGGTTCTCTACCCCGAATGGGATTAAAGAATGTGAATGTATATATGTTGAAGGCTAAGTTGCTTCATTGGTATAGTTAAGCACGTCTCATTCGTGAAAGTTAAGTTAGTTTCCTGTGTTGAGTGCAGAGGTGTAAATTTTTTGTAAACAAGTTACCATTTAATTTACTTATTTTGAATATGCAGAAACCTATAATGAGACTTATCAGAATTGTAGTAGGCCTACTATAATATTGTAATAAAAATTGATTTATATTATTTGAAAGAATAGTTTAAACCTCACATAAATTATATACATGCTACACCTCATTACTATATCCCTATACAACTTTTAAGGAACTAAATAATATAGGCAACATTCTACAGTACACAAATAAAAGCAACTGTCATACTTTTCATGTATGACACTAATGTTAATACCTTTTTCACAGATACTCAATGTTGACTCGCATAAAATTGGTGAAGAGGCGTCTCGAGATACCAGTTGAACAGATATTGGAAGAAAAGCGCATAAAGGAGGAAGAAATCCGTAAGAAAAAGGAAGAAGCGGCTAGATTGTTGGCAGAGAAACGCGCCCAAGAGAAGAAGGAGCGAGAAGAAAAGATAAAGAAAAGACAAGAGGTGGGTTTAATTTATTCAATATCGAAATCATAATAATGCTTGTAAATGGCGAATTGGCTTACCACCTGTCACATTGAGTACTGATTATCTGGTCAAAACGTGGGTTAGAAGTGGCCATAGAATTACAACCTCCGCAATTGTGGAGATGGAAACCTGAACCTCTATCCCGCAAGGTTTAATGGTCGTGAACGCATTTGTATATTTGTTTTGTAATAAGTTATAGAACTGAAATATTTTCCCAGTGCTAGTGCTATAGCCCAGTATAGATCTAAATTAGATCGTTACCTAGCCCTTCTTCATTGCATGTCCCATGAGGGGGCTAGCGGTAAATGGAATCTCACTAATATCTGACATGATGATATATAATATTTGAAATATTAGAAGTTATGTCTGCAAACTTCAGACTATTCTGAAAGATTTCAGGACGTTAGTATATGGAATTAAATGAATAATTTAAAATAGATTTTATGATTAGAAACAGTTTTTTCAATTATCCCAATTGTGTATGATCTATAAATGGTAATATTCATTTTAATTTACAGGAAAGGAAGCAAGCCGCGGCAGCTAAGGAGGCCGAAGAACGAGCTAGGGCTAAGGTATGTACTTTAAGTATAAGCGAAACATACAGTAAAAGATCATTGAAAGTAAGATTATTCATATTAGAGACTCATTGAAGTATGTGTATGGTCAAACATTATTCTTAACTGCTAACCTAACTTCAGTAGTATTGACTTCCATGTAACCCAGAAGTAACATTTGCAACAGTTTCTTGTTTGGAGATAGCCACTGACTATCATTGAAATAAACAATTTTTGTATTATTGAGATGATCTTAACATATTTCTTTGCATTAGTATTATAATGTGAACAATTTTCAGGAGAACGGTGAAGAACTACCAGAAAGTATGGAAACTGACGGTGATAAGAACGAAGATAAAGACAAGGACAGCGAAGAGCACAAAGACCATGGAGACCATGATAAGGAGGCTGAGAAAGACCAGGAGCAGGCTCAAGAGGACAAGCCCAAAGACGAAGGCATGGAAACCGACCAGGCTGAGGCCAAGAAGGATGAGGGGAAAACTGGAGATGAGGCTCCCAAGGCTGAAGGGGAGGAGAAAAAGGAAGGTGAAGGTATGTACGAGATAGGGAAAAAAATTAGAAGGTAAAATGTAGAAAAGTTAGTTTTGAAGTGCGGTTAAACATGATGATAGACTCGTCATAGAGATTAAAATAAAAGTGTCTTTAGTGGTGTGAAAGGTGAAACAAGGGTGTGATCCAAGTTTAATCATTGTTGCTAAAAAGAATTATATTGCTATTAATATTATTAGTCAAAGTAAATTTCGAATAGAAATAATAACAAAATGTAGTACAAACCTGCAGCACTTTGTATCAATTCTGTTATCTTTTTTCAGCTGAAGGACCAGTGCCGGAAGTGACAGAGGACCAAGTCTATGGTGGTATTGTTCTTGACAAGCGCATCAAGTTCATCATCCGGTAAGCAGATTACTATACTTGACATATTTAGAAGATTAGTTACCTGCATAACAAAGATTTAGACAATTCAACCATCCAGTTTTCATTATACGAAGCTTTTAACGTTTTGATTGTTAAGGACAATGTATTGCCTAATGATCAAACTTATCCATTTTCCAATAACCGGTTATATTGCTTATTCTATGTTAATCATAGTCACATTATGTCATTCTGATAAAAAACATACAATATACTTGTTACCAGTTTGTATTACAATCCTCTATGACTTATATTTTAGCTTATAACATACAATAACATTACTTATTATTACTCCAGCTACACCGTAGACGAAGAGTTGGATGGTGCTGAAGCGGAACCCCTGCCAGGGTTCCCCTTCATGGTGAACGCTGACCTCTTCCCCGGACCCAGGAGGCCGGCCAACCTCTCTGACTGCGAGGTGTGTATGAGCTATGTAGAACATGCTGGCTCTCTGGGTGCTTATACTGCCATGATAGTCTAGTTATATGGCTGGTTTAGACTGGGCGAAATTATAAATTTGCAAGTCTGTTTGGTTTTTGTAACAAATTATATTATTTATAGAGTTCTGAGCTAGTGCAGGAGTTCCGTGTTAAATGGGACACAAAAGAATGCAAACTAGCTGTCGTTCTTCCCGGCATGTCGTAAAGCGACTAAGGGTCATTGGAATATGTTGGGCTATAGCTAGCAACCTGTCACCAATGTTCTATCTAACATAACAACCCATTGGGTCATGCTAAAAGTGATTTTGTAGATATTATTGTATCCAAGGTTTTGTCCACCCCGAAAGGGATTAGAGAACGTCAATATATATGTATGTATTTGCATATAATATGAGATTATTATCAAAACACTCATAAATAATAGTTTTATTCCCTTAGGTAACAAATACATATAATAGTAGTATTGAGTTATGAATATTGGATGACACCATATGTAATTATTCCTAAGAGTTTAACAATATACTGCTTCCTTTGCCAGGTGATCCTGATGGTGGGCATGCCAGGCTCGGGCAAGACGCACTGGGCGCGAGAACACGTGGAGAAGCACCCCGAGAAGCGGTACAACCTCATGTCCGTCGCAGCCATGTTCGACAAAATGAGGGTAAGGTGGCTTTAATTGAATGTAGATGGTATATATTTATTTATTTATGACATAATATTAATAAGTCATGCTATCATAATGTAAGAAAGAAAGAAAATACTTAATTCACTGCACCACAACTGCACAAATTACATTAAACACACAAACAATAACAATAAACATCAAGAATGAAAACCATTGATGCAGTGAAAAGGTGCTGCCTCAGTATACGATGCAGCTAGGCATCACTGGTCCTCCGGCAGCACCTGTTTCGGAAACTGTCACAAGCTGCATATAATAAAGATAATAAACGTACACACAATTATATAATTGTAATAAATGATGTAATGTACAAGATATTTGTGTCAAATATATACATATATTTAACAAGAAAGAAACAAATACTGACACGATCATAACTTACACCAGATAGAACCTAATGTGATGCTTGCTAAATCGTAGTAGTTATTTCTTTTTTATAACTGCTAACCTCACCATTATCCCAGGATAGTCAGTGGTTCCCGTGTCAATTATTCACGCCTCTCACAATAATGTATGCAGAGTTTCTTGGCATTTCTTCTCTGTAGGTTTTTCCTTTACGAAATGCCAATATATTTTTTTTACTTTCAAAAAGTGATTTTATCATTATTATGTTGAATAAAAAGCATTTCATTTCCTCTTCTTACCAACGAGATACACAACAACTATGAATCGTACACCCTACATATTACTATAGGCTATTCGCGTTAAGTAAATAGTGACGTCATGCTATTCAGAGGGTAAACTGACCAATCAGACGTTAGTGAATGAGAAAAGCAGTCGCATTGACCCATCGCAGACAACCGTTGTCACGTCTCATTGGTCAAATCGCGGGGACATGATGACGTCACTATTTTCTTAATGCGAATGTACTATAGTGGTTCCCGTGTCCATTATTCACGCCTCTTACAATAATGTCTGCAGAGTTTCTTGGCATTTCTTCTCTGTAGGTTTTTCCTTTACGAAATGCCTTTTTTTTTACTTTCAATAAGTGATTTTGTGATTCTTATGTCGAATAAAAAGCATTTCATTTCCTCTTCTTACCAACGTGATATACAGCAACTGTAGATCATCACCCTACATATTATTAAGTATTTATATACGTTTGGCGTGGTTGCAGGTGGACTGCAAGCCGTTCCGCGAGAACTACGAGGGCAAGTGGGAGACGATGCTGACCAAGTGCGCCAAGTGCGTGCTCAAGCTGCTCGAGTTCGCCACCGGCCGCCACCGCAACTACATCCTCGATCAGGTGTGTGGTGGGATCTCTGGTTACGGCTCTAGGGAATAGAGCGTGATGTAGGGTGAAAGAAATGTATTTTTTATGAACTACATACTTACTTCTTCAGGTTTGTTAAGTGAGTGGTAAGGATGTATGAGTGTTTGGATCTTTTTCTTTAGAGTATTGATCGTGATGTAGTGTGTAAATGCCTATATGTGTAGAGAATAATTGAATGTAGTGTGTAAGAAATGTTTTAGCAATGTTGTAATTCGTACCATGCTTGTTTGGGATGTAAATGAAATGCTATCTGGTTTCCTCTCCGACATACCGTATAGAGAGAGTAAGTGTCATTATGGGGCGAAAAGTTAAAATAATTCCATATTTGCATCATTCAAATCCCCGAATCTCACAGAAATATCATTGATACAGAATAGATATGGAATACTTTTGTAATGTTGCTAGCCCATTCTCCAATTCATTTTCCCAAACTCAATTGTATACTTTATTTCCAAGCCTTTATAATCCCAATACATATATATTTGTTGTTTCACAATTAACATTGTACTGGGTTGGACCCATTTCAGACGAACGTGTACCCGTCGGCGCAGAAGCGCAAGCTGCGTGACTTCGAGGGCTACCGGCGCATCGCGGTGGTGGTGGTGCCCGAGCGCGGCGAGTACGAGGAGCGCGCCAAGCAACGGGAGCTCACGCACGGCAAGGAGGTGCCTGACGGCGCTATACTGGATATGAAAGGTAGTTTTTACTATATATACCTGTATGGGGAGGTAATGCAGTGAGATTCTGGTATTTGCAAAGGTTTCAATAATAGTAATGTTGAAGGAGAATATGGGGAAACCTGCTTAGTGCCTAGTCTTGAGAAAAAGAGATTATCTGGGCTTGTACACGATGACACAAAACGCCATTTGAGTTTAAATAAGTAAATATGTACGAGGAGGTGTATGAAACGAAACTAGTTTCTTCTGGGATCTCTGTCTAGCACTCAAGAGAATCAGGCGTGATGTGTATGTATATATTATAAACGAATAACTCCGCGATATCGAAAATACGTTAGCGAACCACTGCCTACATGTAAGTGAATAATATTATAAAGTGTGTGTACATGTGCCTTTTAAAATCTGTGATCAATCACTGGTCTATTATAACTTGAATGTGTTTATTAAACAATTGCCACGGCGACTTAAACCTAAAACCTCTTAATCTTCCAGCCAATTTCTCCCTTCCCTCACCATGCGCGTGGCTGGACGAGGTTATCTACGCTGAGCTCCAGCAGGAAGAGGCGCAGAAGATCGTAGAAGAGTTCCACGCGGAGGCCAAGGCGGCCGGCGTCGGCAAGGACAAGGATAAGAGGGAGCGATCCCCCGGGCCGGGTGGGAAGCGGATGAAACCTAATGATAGGTTTGATAGGAGGAAGGAACGGGGAGGTTAGTGTAAAGATTATAATGTTTTGTAAAGAAAGTATTAACTTTGTTAGCTAATGTGTTGGTTATGTTGGAATGGTTGTGGTCACTTCTAAAAATTGTCTTTTTAAAAATTTAGAAATGTTATGGTTAAATGTGTAATTAATATAACATAAAACATAACATACGCTTCGCGACTTGTGTATACACACTCCCTTTTTTATTATGGCGGGGTAGTCAGAGGCTTGAATGCCCATGTCCGAAATTTCGAAGGCAAGCTATAAATGTTAGGAATGGGTCATTCGAAGCCCGCGTATCACTAGTTAGACAGCACCCAACGTGATAGGTAGTGAACCGTATTGCCGTATAGGCACTGACTATTATATAATGATAATAATGTTTTATAAACAAAGTATTACCTTTGTTATCCAATTTTTGAGTCATGTTGCAATGGCTTTGGTCAAGAGTCTACTGTCTTTTCTAAAAATTTAATATTATTATAATTAAATGTTTTATATGAATATGTTACCTTAGGCCTTTAGACATGTCACTGTCGCAAGAAAAATTCCATTTTACGGATGAGGATGGATCCAGTTGCAGTATTTTGTATGGTGTTTTGAATTAGTTTTTGCAATGAAATATATAATACAGTTATAAATATATAGTGAGGAAAGAGATTTACCGTTTTGATTTGAAATTTTCCTGACTTAGTTTGGTACTCTTATTCATTTATACATAGTTTCAAGTAGGCAAAAACCCTGCAATACACTACTAAAGCTAACCAAACCAACTGCCTTTTTATATTAATTACAATCAAGTTACACCTATCTACTCTTTATAATAATTTCAATTACGTTTCACTACCCATTCAACTACTAACATCATCCCCCCTTTCAGACGACCGTTGGTCCGGTGGCTCCCGCTGGGGAGGTCCCCAGGGCGGGCCGCCCATGCGCGGAGGCAGGTACGGCCCCCCAGGCAGGGACCGGCCCATGGGACCTCCCAACTCGCGCTTCGGACCTCCCGGAGGGATGGGCGGTGGTAGCCGATGGGGACGGTGAGTTATACAATATGTAATAGGTAATATATAGTGTGAGGGTACTATCACTGGCAAGGAAGGCAGGGGATTAAATTAGCATACTTGACAAATGTTGAGTAGTTCCATGTCTTTTTGGTTTGGTTTTATTAAAGGTTTATTAATTAACTAAATAGTTTATGAGCTGTGTATAAGAATTCATATTTTAAAGCCCTTCAGGTTTTAAGTAAACTGCATATGGTGAATAAAATAAATAAATAAAAATAACAAGATTATAGTTTTGTATTTTTTTATGATAGCAACATAACAATACGAAATCAGGAGCTGAACATTAAAAATTCATCTATTATTATTACCATTAAATAAATAAATTACATACACATCACGCCTGATTCCCTGTAGACCCTTCTACAGTAGCAGTTCATATTACACAGTTTCATTAAACTACATATTATGCGTTACAGTGGCGGCAACGACATGGGCGGCAACCGCGATTACGGGAACCGGGACTACGGCAACAACCGCGACTACCGCGGCAACCGCGGGGGCATGGGCGGCCGCGGAGGCATGCCGATGGGCGGACGACCCCCCATGGGCGACCGCTACAACAAGGACAGGCCGGGACGCCCCAACGACAATAATATGGCTAATAATGGCGGTAAGGATTACTATAGTACATTCGCATTAAGAAAATAGTGACGTCATCATGTCCCGACGATTTGACTAATGAGACGTGACAACTGTCGTCTGCAATTGGTCGATGTGAATTGTTTTCTCATTTACTAACGTCTCATTGGTCAGTTTAACGTCTATATATCATGACGTCACTATTTACTTAACGCGAATAGACTATAGTATTTTAACATAAACATACGCCTCGTGACTTGTGTATACACTCCCTTTTTTATTGTAGCGGGGGGTAGTCAGAGGCTTATGTGCCTATCCGTAATTTCGAAGGTTTGTTAGGTATGGGCATCTCGAATCCCGCTTTTCACTAGATAGACAGCGTGTTAGTTGGTGAACCGTATCGCCGTATATAGGCACTGGTTATTACCTATCCCGGGGGATAGGCCGGTTTCGACACGAATGTTTTTCACCATTAGCAACTGTAAATTATGTATGCAAATGAACAACACATTTAAATTCATTCGTTGGTACATACCCGGGATTTGAGCCTAGGCCTTTCTCATAAGAGGTCTTACCCACTGGACTACATCCGCATTTTAACCTTTATTTATATACATATACTCAGAAGGAAAAGTGTAATAGGGAAGTCGGATATTTGATTTACGGAGTAAAGATGTAAGTGATCAATTCGAAGATTAAATGATTAGCCCTTAGTCATTTAGTCGCCTCTTATAACGTGACTGTATTAAAGCTAATTTTAGTTATATTTTGGCCCCAAGCTAACATGGGACTTTATTCGAATGTCCATATTCATAATTGTAGAGAAAGTTATTATATTGTTTCATAGAACCCACGATTAACCAGATAGTCAGTACCCTACATTATAGCATAATATATTCATATCCATCCTACAAAATCTACATTAATTTTAATTCGTTTTTTTCCTTGTGTCAGGTTCGCAAATGAACCAAGGCGGCTCGGGCACGTGGCAGCGCGGCGGACAGATGAGCCAGTCAGGCGGCCAGAATAACCGCAACAACCAGATGGGCAACAACCGCAATTCCTCACAGGTCAGGCTTTTGCGCAATTATAATATAGGGCTTTCCTACGAGCACGCTTTTAAGCATAAACCAAACATGTTACAAATGAAATTCTATTTTTTTTTATTTATTTATTAAGACATCCAACAGCAAAATAACAGTTCAAGAACTTAAAACTAAGAAGCCATTAAAAGTAGCCAATTACAGGACATCCTTACGAGAGTATTATATTATTCATTGATTATTTACAACAGGATATGTATAATAAGGTTTAATTCGAAATAAAACAATTATTTACAATTAAAAAAATATATAAATAATTGTTTGTTTGTTACAAATGAATAATTATATAGAAAAACATTATAATATGAACGTTTATTCAACAACTACATCAAATGCGAAGACATTGTACAATTTATATCTAAATACAGATGGCAAAGACTATAATAAATTGTTCTCGTGTGTGTCATAAATGTGTGTAAAACGCGCAATTCTGTCATTACTATTATAAATATGCAGATCTTGCTACCTACTTTAATAATCTGTAATCAAGTTTCACAGAGCTCTTAAAATATAGTACTCTTAAGTTTTTGTATAATAGAGTTACCCGAGTAGAGTTAGAGTTATTAACCCGACGTTTCGGCCATGTTGCAGTAGCCATGGTTACGGGCACTTTATTATATAAAAATTACGCGATAAGTCCCGTTATTAATCATAAGTATAAATCTAGTACTCTAGTCCGGATACTAAATCACTTTAACCCGTATAATATGTGTTAGATTTAATTTTCCTAAATGCATGTTTGAGTTTCTTGTTGGTTCTTCTCCGAGCCAGGGCTTCCGTACCAACGGTAGAATTTCAATGCTAAGAGACAACCAGTGTCAGGCAAATGTTTTGGCTTTCAATGAATGTACTGTACTTGTAGAGTACCCGCCACATAAGGTGGCAGTAGCCAAACTTGGAACTAAATTTGACGTTTCCGCCATTGCGTGTTATTTTGTATGAAAGGTAAATTTAGTATTACCAGCGTTGTGTTTTTTGCCCACTCTTTGTAATTTTTATGTTTGTTAAGGGTGATTATAATAAATTGATTTCTGGAGTTTCTTGTTAGTTCTTCTCCAAGGGTCTCCGCTGAACTTCTTCTTCTCAATCGTTACGCTCTTATCAGAGCGGTCGTGGTCTTCATGACGTGGCATCTTGAGCAGCCGAAATGGTTGGTGAACTAACCTCGGTAAAAATATGTAAAGACAATGCTCAGTGCCATGTTTGAAATAGTTTTTTTACATACATACATACACATCACGCCTGATTCCCTGTAGAGGGGTAGGCAGAGATCACGGATCCCCATTTGTCCCGATCCTGACAGACCACTTTCGCTTCATTGACATTCATACATTCTCTAATACACTCTCGGCGGTTATAGGTACTCCTAACGTCACCTTTTTTCAATATAGCGTCTATCTGACTGTTACATATATGTCTTATTAGGCCGGCCCCTACGTAACCGCCCTTCCACTTCACTCATATATATTCCTTTTGTCAATATATAGTTTTTTTAATTTGTACTTAGATCATAAAATAACTTTCAAAGAGAGCTTATGATAGGGCCTATTTTGAATAAAAATATTTTGACTTTTGACTTTGGTATATTAATTTGTTTTATTTGAGTTTATAGCTCTGCAACCAAAGATCGTTACAAATGAAACCTCAATATAATGTATCGAGCCGTATGGCACAGTGAGTGCTAGTTTTGGCGTGTTTACTGGCAACACTGGATTACGCGACTGTGGCGACGCCTCCAACTGCCACCTTATGTGGCGGGTACTCTACATATCGTATTTGAAATTATTATTTTGTTATATCTTATTATTATTATTTTATTTTGACATTTTAATTTTATATAATCACAAATTTCTATGACGATCACTGTAATCTTCGGACATCTATTAATTGTATTATGTTTTTATGTGGACATTGTTACAGTGTAATATTAAGTAAATAAATCTAAATCTATGTTGAATAAAAACATTTGACTTTGACTTATGTTTGTAGGACGGGCAAAGCGGCAACCAGCAGAATCAGAACTCACAACAAAACCAGAACTGGAACCAGTGGGGTTGGGGATGGGGCAACTGGAACCAACAGAACCAGGGCGGAGGTAACATATATGGACTATTCGGAACTATAATTGCAGAGTGTGTATGTGGAAGTGTGTGGGTGTTAGTCCAGCGAGAGGTTTGGCAGAGTTGGGGAAAAAGGACGATTGAGGCTATACTTTTGTAAATGGTGTGATTGTGTATGTGTTTATGCAATAGTGATTGGATTTTGAGTTGACTTTACAAAGCTATTCAGATTGGTTTCTTAATTATAGAACTTATCGTAATCATATGTGTATAGTTGAGTTTTTTTTTTATCAAATGGAAGGTTACAAATAAACTTGGAGAAGTTAAAGTATTGAGTTTATCAGCAAAAAAAAAAAAAAACTATGTGTATATCCAATATTTATTCAGTGTAAGTCACCCTAACAGGAAGAGAACGTTTCGGTGATGTACCAAATACAAGCTTGTACATATAATACAATAGATATTTTATATTTATGATATATTTTTCAAGCCAACCAGTGTTCCAGCAGTGGACTAGTATAGGCAGATTGGTTGATTGATTTCAAGCTAAAGTGTTTTGCCAACATACAGAAATAACAAACGACAACAGCTAATTCGTAGATAACATTTCCTCTCTTTGTTTCCAGCACCCGGCTGGGGCGGTTGGGGTAACTGGGGCAATTGGGGCAATCAAAACCAAAGCCAGAGCCAGGGCAACGCGGCCACCAACGCCACCAGCCAGGCCGCCGCCACCACCAACAGCGGCCAACAGGCAAAGACTGCTACGGGCACAGGCACCAACCAGACGGCGCAGTGGCCAGCCAACTACACGGCGCAGCAGTGGTACCAGTGGCAGCAGTGGCAACAACAGCAGCAGGCTGGGTGGCAGAATGTGAGTATATAGATACGATAGCGACGTTTTATAGTTATTTTTAAACAGTCGCGATTTATAACTCATTTTATTTACTATGAGAGACCGGGTCATATCACGATAAATTAATAAAGATATCCCGCGACCACGGCCTATGCAACTGGGTCGAAACGTCGGGCAAAATAAAGGTAATCAGATAACTTTATTAATTTATCGTGATATGACCCGGTCTCTCATAGTAAATAAAATCGACGTTTTAGTTTAAAAGTCGAAGAAACGTATAAAATACGATTTTTGTTGCATTTTCGTGAAAATTGGACTTGTCACGCAACTTTGAATCACTTTGCTGTGACGTTGCAAATTGGTATATCAGTAAGATAACCTATATAATATATTATACTTCTTTTGACAAGAATTCGGGAGTTATCGCGTATGTTCATCGCGTATGTCATCACGAGTCCCGATTTCTTATAAAAATAAAAAAAAATGGCATGACCCTCAAAAATATTAACCTATACTTTCGTCAGCAATAAGTGTTAGTCAGTTGTTAGATTTACTTGTTAATTGTACTGTATTTCTTATGATTGATGCAATGGTTTGTGCCCTTGCAGCAGTACGGGCAGCAGTCTGGCAACCAGCAAAGCTCAGCGGCCCCCACTCCCGAACAGCAGCAGATGTGGGCGCAGTATTATCAGGTGAGATACGCGAAGTTTAAGTAATGATATATATTTGCATAACATGCAATGTATAGCGCAGCTAAGCCAATACGACACATGTACCAGAAAATATAATCAACTAGAAAGTAATTAGTACTAATCAATAAACACCAGCATAAATTGAAGCTCGTTTGAGTTTGACTAAGCATAAAGTCATTTCTTTATGTTTTTTGTTTCACCATAGTCTGTTATAGTTTATTTGAAAATAAAAACCTATATTTATATATGCAAAGTAGAATAAAAGTAATGTAATATAGTACTGTTGGACATAGGCCTCACCAAACACAACAGTGGATTACCTCAGGCTGATGAATATTCTACCAAGACCATTACTCTTAGCGGGGTAGTCAGAGGTGACAAATCCATCTATGCATTTACGTAGATAGTGGTCCTAATAGTGAAATAGTCACGTGCTATAATGCGATATTCCTTTTTACAGCAATACGGCGCGGCTGCCAATGCAGCCAACAACACGGCTGCAAAGAAGTAGTTTTATTTAGGGCGTAACTAGGATAAGTTGATTTTCCCACTGACGAATGAAGACCGACGAATTTTTACCTTTATGATGAACTATACTTAAAAAGAAAAATATTTGGTAACCAGAAAAAGCTTACTAAAGATATTGTCGAGATAAGGATAGATATTGTGTTTGTGATGGAGGATTGGAAATAAATTCATTTGTGAGTTTATTAGAATCTACTTTTAATTCCTATTTTTTTTGTAATTTTCAATAAATTGCTATACGTTTGAGATGTACATTTAGAAATTCTAAAATTTCATACTTTGATGGTTAATATTGTAATGTCTGGTGTTAAAAAGTATAGTTTTCAAAAGAGTATGAATGGCTTGCAGTATCTATCTTTATCTAGCTTAAAACTCACTATTTTTGAGTTCCATTTAACAAACTATCTAAATAGTTTCGTGAAAAAAACCATTGTTTGCAATCAAATGCTTCGTCATTACATTTTATCTTACTGAATTACGACTTTTTCGAACAGGCGTATTAAAAACTAAAGTTTTTTGTTGTTAATCTAAGAGATGTTTGTTTTTGTTTTTATGCTATCGGATAATAGGAATACCTCTACACTCAAAACTATTTTAGGATTAACTTCTTTACACAACGTTCTTGGGAAATGTTTGTTGAGGTTGTAGTGAGAAAGGGTCAGCGTAATTTGTATTGTAATTCCTTTCTAATGTTTACTTCTTTTAAACTATGTATAATTTGGAAACTTGTTCCTTTAAATTGTTACTTTAACAATTTTATATACTTTTGACAATATTGTTGTAAATTGAAATAGAAAATCCTTAAAATTACAAAGGTATTTTGTAATTAATTTTGTGCTTTGTCATCTTAACGTATTTATTGTAAAAAAGTAAACAAATAGTATATTTTGTAGGTAAATAACTAGTGTATAATCTTATTTACATCATATGTTGTTTATGGCAAGTCTTTTTCCTGCATTTGTCGCTGGCCCTCGTCTGGAAAGCAAGTTTGGTTTGTGATTCACTTCGAGTATTTAAGTATCCTTGTACAAAGGTTTGCGTTTAGTGCTTGGGTCGAAGTCACTAGTTTATTTTATAAATAAAGAAATGTAACTGAAAAATAAAGTTTTTTATTATTATCCCAATGGATGATTAATAACTAACGGGACTTATCGCGTATGTATTTATATAATAAAGTTACCTTTATTGACCCCACGCTACGTTGCAGCAGCCATGGTCACGGGCAGACTGCTGCAACGTAGCCGAAACGTCGGTTAATAAAGGTAACTTTTTTATATAAATACATACATGATAAGTTCCGTTAGTTATTAATCATGAGTATAAATCGCGAACTATTATCTTATTGGATTTGGGAGAAAACTACTCAATTTGACTTAAAACAATCATGTACACATTGAAACTTCATTACAAACGCTTATGTATTTCGATTGGTGAAAAATTCTATTGTTGTTAATATGTCGGAATCAGAAAAGAGCAACACAGTAATAACTCATAAAATACGTAGAGGACATGCCGGGCTCTGTATCAGTGGGTTCAAACCTAAGAGCATGTACAAGGGAAATGAAGTTTTCTGATTTGCTATGTAATATAAATACGCAATAAAAATACATTAGCAAAATGCACTGAAAACTGAGCTTAAAGAAAACTAGGTCAGTTCTTGTAAATGGTGACACGGCTTACCATCTGTCACAATGAGTGCTGTCTATCTGGCAACATCGGTATGATTTGGTCATAGAATTACTACCTCCGCAAATGGCGAGATGACATCTGAATCTCCGACTAAGCAAGGACGTTTTTCATTGTTTTACATTTATTACTTGGGATGCTATATAAACGGAATCAGGAGAAATCTGTCACTAATAAATATCACAGAAGAATATATAATTAAGTATACAAATATTATTACCGCCATCTCTACGGTAATATAATTAGAACTTAGGTAATACTTTGATTTAAAGAAAAAGAAAAACATTTATTCACTGCTATACACACACATTTTAACATAACACTATTTATACACACTTTGATACAACAAAAATACTCGTACATATAAGGAGTACGCACTTGATGCAGTGAAAAGGTGCTGTCTCAGTATTTGATGCAGCTAAGCAGCATCACTGATCCTCCGACAGCACCCAAACAAACCTAAGTAAATCACCCAACAACAATCACAGCTACCAATCTTGTGTAGAATGAACGAAATCAATAGAATGAATGAAATCATATCACGCCAGAATAAAGAGAAACTTTTAAATGGGGAAAATAAAAACATGTTTAAAATATTGGACTATTTTATTTTGTAATTTCAACCAAGTAAATAACCTATTACATACAAAATCACACTACATCGTGCGACACGCTTACTCCTATTTTACAATTAAATGCGCTTCTTGGACAATACAAGGAATAACTAGTGATACATAACCACCAAGTCAATTTGCCTAGTAGTAATTATTGCCCAATTAGTATTAAAACAGGAAAAACTAACTTTTAATGTTACGGAAATAGAAGAGAATACACATTTTTGTAGTAGATTTCATTGGTATAGATTCTTTTCAAAATCTTTTGCTACTACTACTTTCAATAATACATAAAATATGGTAAAATAAACATGGTTGAAACAAGGACAGTATTGTCAAAATACGTTAATTAGCCTCCTCAACATTCTTATATTGTTACCTTACAAAGGCAAATAAAGTCTTCGATGAAACATAACCATTTTAAACCGTTCCGAGTCACATCCAAACAATTTTAAATGAAACTAAGGGATACATTAACTAAAAACCCAATATATGTATTAAAAAAAACTTAGTTCCTAATTGAGGTACCAGCTTTCTAGAGATTTGATTTTGTTATGAATATAATACTAGGAATTAAAATTTTAGAGCGTGAAACCCAGATAATAAGACATCTCATTTTCCCATAATCGACAGCGTCTTTTTCATTTCGATAATATCCTATATTTATAGAGACAGACATTTCGTAAACTGACAAAAAAGCTTTAATTTATTCGCTCCAATTTATCCTGAACAAGATTTATCTTTTGGACAATGACTTTGGCTAAAGGTTCAACTACTTACAACAACTTATTCTATCGTTTTACAAATGCTAATCGTTGTCGAAATATTAGTTTAAACAAACAATAACTACATATACATTGTTTTCTCTTTGTGATACCTAAATAACTTTATTTGGTATTCTAAAGGAGAGTCTATCCATTGTAAAGGTCTTTTGTATGATAAAAAGCACCGTTACAAATTTTTAAATAAAAAAATTGATAAGGTATACGGTAATAATCATAATTTGAGTGCACGTAAATTCGATAATAATTTGTAACGCCAAAAGAATTCTGTAATATTCACAATTTCTTATAACGCTACAAATTTTTTCATAAGGGCCTAAGTTCACAAATGCTTTTTGCAAAATCGTAGCTCAATCTTACTTCAGTTTTGATGCGAAGTTATTAGTGAAGTAGCAAAGTGTCCAATTTTGCTGTTAGAAGGGAAATTTAAACGCATATGAACTAGTAGTGCCTAATTCAGTCAGCGTTATGAAAGTTTGTCGAACTGTATTTATATATAAGACTATATTTCCAAATACAATGGATACACCTATTAACATGTTCTATGTATGTACTTAAGAAATAACTAAAACTATACTTTTATTCAAGTGTCTCTCCGTATTATCGTTTATTCAATATTTAGTACATTATTACATCTTTACAGTCTAAATTATTCTATTTCGTATAGACAAAAACTTAAGAAAAAGATTTATAGTTTTGCAATTCGTGGTTAAAAAAAAATCATTTTTAACGAGTTAAAATGTATGTTTATATTTATAGTTATAGACAAGTTTCTCTTAAGTTTTTGCCTATACAATACCTACATGTTGACGCTTATAAAATGCAAATGAAACAGTAACATCACTAATTTTCTTTTAAATTTTGTATTAAAATGCTAAATTCACTTAAAAAATCTGTTTGGATTCGTTAATAATAAGATGTTACCATGGAAACGAAGAACTTCAAATTTTAATTAACTGTCGATGCTTATTTTAATAATATTTTTTCCATTAGTCTAAATAACTAAAATACTATATATATTTACGATGATTTTCTATTTAGAAAGTAATTATAAGCGCCAACAAATATTACCGTGAACATTTTGGTTAACACTTACTATTAGAACATAGTTAATACCTAAATTATACCTAAAGAAGTGGCACATACGAACTGACTCAAATCACATAATCTATCAGAGATGTGTTACAAATGAGAATATTAAGTTAACCAAACCTATTTTCTATTGAAAAAGAAAACAAGTAGGCGACGAAAAAAATATGTATTTTTTTAACCCTCTAGGAAAAACTGATTAAAATTGCAATTCTATCCGAAATGGGTAAAAATTAATATAATTGCATTAAATTAGCCAAAAATATGAGTGGTATTTCAAAAATATTTTTTCCAAGATGGCGTCGAATAAAATATCAATCATATTAAACCTCCAGAAAAGCAATAATAATGTGAAATATATTTGACAAAAATGCTGTAATTTACGTACGTTATTATAAAACTATTACTTCGATATTAGATCTATCAATGCATTGAAAAATATAGTTACTTTAGTTATTATACAGAATTTACTACTTATTAACAGGTTTATATTTTATCCGTATTAAGTTCTCTTCAATACAACCCATACTGTTTATTTAATTGAATATTTTCTATTGAATACATAACTTGAAGAAATATTATACACAAATTTGGTTGTATTTACTGAATTACTTAAACAATACACATGGTATATGTATAGAAATGCATACATACATATAATCAAATAGAATTACAACTTCCACAATTATGGAGATGGAAACCTGAACCTCTGACTACCCAAGGGTTAATGGTCGTGAACGCGTTTATCTTGTCTTATTACAAATATATTATATTCACGCCTCTATCTCTTAACAAATGTAATTTTCTTGGCAGTTTCTTGGCATTTCTTCTCTGCAGGATTTTGCTTTACGAAATGCCATTAGTTTATTTAGATTTATTTTTTTAATTTTAATTAGTTAACTCATTCGACGCCGCGCCATTTTTCAGCGTCTTACTAGCGGAGCCGCCATACAAACGGTCATGAACACGCGAGGCGTGTCCGCGGCTCTGCGACTAAGAAAAAATGGACACGCCACGCGTGTCCACTGGCTCTGCGAAGTTTCATGTTTCTAAATACGTTGATAATACATTGTGGTAGTTTATTTCCTTAGTTCTGTTTGTGCAACGAAAGAGATAAGGTTGTGGCAACAGTATAGTGATTTTAAACCAGGAATTATGGCGGAATATGGATATTTAGGTAAATAGGTAAATTAAATATGATGTGATTCTCAAACTTACTTATATATTATTAAACTTATAATTTTTTTTTTGTTTGTATAGTATATAAATTATTTTCTCATCTATCGACTAAAATCACTCAGAAACATATTATTGTGTAAGTACTAATATTATAATAAACAAGCTAACGTAGTGAGTTTGATGGAAAGTTAAACAAACTTTTAGAACCTCTGGTCGCATACTCAAAGTGGACACGCGTCGCGTGTTCTTGGCATCTCACAAAGGGTTCGTTTTTAGTATAAACATAACTTCTTTCAAAGTAGAAACCACGTGAATATATGGTTATTCGTGTGGTAAATACCATGTACACAAATTCTTATTAAATTTTTTCATGTACTTTTCGAGATATAATCGAAAACTTATGGACACGCGAGGCGTGTCTTCGGCGTGGCGAGTAGAATTTTCATGGACACGCGAGGCGTGTCGTCGGCTCCGAATGAGTTAAATTGTAATGACAACTTTTCCGGTGGAAATGTTTTTTTTACTTTCAATAAGTGATTTTATATAATTCTCATATTGAATAAAAAGCATTTCATTTCATTGAGGCGAAAGAGATTTGTCAGGATCGTTCCAAGTGACGATCTATAGTATCTGCCTATCTCTTTGTATACAAAACCAACATTTCATAATATTTCATCACATCATCGTGAGGTAACCTGCCTATCCCTCGCAATAGGTAATATCCAATGCCTGTAAACGGTTCTTTACTTATCACGTTGGGTGCTGTCTCTCTAGTGAAACGCGGGCTTTGAGTGGCTCATACCTAACATGCTTTCGCAGTTTCGGAGATGGGCACTCAAGGCTCTGACTACCCCGCTACATTAAAGTGAGTCGTGAAGGGTATGTTTATTTACCTATTTAAGCTGTATAACGTAAAACAACCAAATTTGTATATAATAATATTTGTATTAAAATCTATTTGCTAAATATAAACTACCTACACTATCCTTTTACCGTAGACTCTAAGCTATCTGAAAATAAAGAAAAGAATATTAACGTCATTCAATACTTAGACACAATTTCTCGTTAATATTTTAGATATATGTACGTATATTACAGATATACGCAATATTGAAAAATGGTGACGTTAGGAGTACCTATAACCGCCGAGTGTGTATGAGAAGATCTATGAGTGTCAATGAAGCGAAAGTGGTCTATCAGGATGGGGATCCGTGATCTCTGCCTACCCCTCATAAACACGAAAAGTAATTAGAAAAATACAAATGTCAGTGGCATGAGAACTTGACAAATTACTCCATATAATCGAATTATTGGGATATTTTGTCGACTGGAAATCAATATTTTTTTATTTTTTGTTTTGCTTACAAGGTTTCGATTGAGTCAACCATAGTTCTGCACGGACTTATTAATATTAACTTGACTGTTGGCCGCTGGGTAAGACCTAATGAGAAAGGTCATAAGTTCGAATTCCGGCTCTGACGTGTGCCAATGAATGAAATGTAATGTTTTTTTTTATTTAGTTACATTATTTACAGTCGCTAACGGCGAGGGAAAACATCGTGAGGAAACCTGCCTATCCCTCGGGTTAGGTAATAGTCAGTACCTATATACGATAACTAGACAGTGAAACGCGGGCTTCGAGTGACCTAACCTGACGACCCTTCGTAATTTCGGAGATAAGCACTCACACCTCTGACTACCCCGCCATAATAAAAATGAAGGGAGTGTATACAGATATAATAAAAGATTTTTCAGGAAAATAAAGATCCGTCTGTGTTCTACAATTGTGACGATATGTATTTAGTCGTTCTAGTCCGGGACGTAATAAGAATGATAACTAGCTGCCGTTCTTCCCGGCATGTCGTAAAAGGCGACTAAGGGACTAGTGCTATATTGAATCTATTAGGCAATGGGCTAGCAACCAGTCACTTAAGTTCTAAATGACTTCACAACCCAATATTCATTCTATAGAAATGACCTAGGAGTTATTATTGTGTCTCCAAGGTTCTGTCCACCCCTAAAGGGATTAAAGAGTCCCAAATATATATGTATGTTATATCTCTGTACGTACCCGTGTGTTATTGAGGCGAGGTGGATCTCGATCGGGCCGATATCGTTTGTCGGAGGGCCGTCGGCGTTAACCACTCTCTGAAAAGAAAAGAACTATATTAATACCAATATTTACTTAGGGGGTAAACAGGTATTATTATTATATTACTATGTATGTATTATACGATGTACTATTATTATTGACGACCTCCGTGGCGCGATCGGTTAGCCGCCGGAACGCTAATCGTGAGGTCCCGGGTTCGATTCCCGGTGGAGGCAGAGTTAGGAACTACCCTTTTCTACCGCTTTCCAGTCTGATCGTTGATTATATATGCTATATATGTATTTATCTATTTATATTAAGTATACATTTCTTAAATATACGTTGACTAGTACCCTTAACACAAGTCTTAAATGAACTTACCAAGGGGCTAGTTCAATTGGTGTAATAATGTCCAAATATTATTATTATGTTACTATATATGTATTAGACATCTCTATCACTCACTTGGGCAGACACCGTTGCAGGAAAGGGACGCAGCTGCTGACGTAGGCAAGCCTGTTCACCCACGGCGGTATGTCCTTGTTGCATAGAGCCTGAAACAACACGGAATTAAATATATTTGCATATACAGACACATCACACCCGTTTCTCAGTAGAGGGATATGTTGAGATCACGGATCCCCCATCAGTCCCGATCCTGACAAACCACTGTGAATTTATTGACACTCATGCACATTCGGCGGTTATCGGTACTTTATACGTCATCGATTTTCAATTAAATTTTTTACAGTAGCAATCTACTGATACTGATGGCTTTAATATAAGAAAACTTGCAGCAAGTTGCTGGCATATTGTAATTCCCAATATTCTATTGACTTAGTGAGAAGAAAGGCTACTTAGCGTTCCATTTACGTCCCAGATAAACATAATGTATACAACAACACTCACCATACAAAACGCCGAGGAGAAGTGATTACAATTATTGTTCATTAGATGATATCTGAAAGAGTATTAACAAACTATTAAAAAATAATTTATAATTTATTTATTTACAAAAGGAAAACACACCTTACAGGCAAATACCTGGGGCCTTATTCCACTAATGCATTTTAGGCACATAGTGGAGTGCCAAAAGTGTCAAATTACGGCCACTGAAGTATTACTGTATCGCTACTGAAGTAATATTGGGCCTACAATGCATTAGTGGAGTAAATGCTCTGATGCGTATGATACAACAAAAATGATTAGTTTAAAAATCAATACTGATCTGAACTTAATTACATTAAATAAAAGTTAAATAAGAAAAAGCAATGATATAGAAATCACGACTATTATCCCTCATATTTAGAGGTTCTTGTGTCCATCCGCTATTGCGGAGGTATCAATTCTATGGCCACTTCGCATCCCTATCGACAAAATCTACTCTTAAGAAGATAATCAGCACTGAAGATAGAAAGATCGTCAGGTGTTGTTCGATATCACCGTATAAAGATATTGGCCATTACATTGCTTATTCCGAAGGTTATTTCTTCGGCACAACAAGTGTCAAATGTCATAGTTGATTTGTCAAATCTGCCTCTGAAATGGCGAAATGTCACTTTTAGTACTCAACTCCATTACTGAATACGATTGAACTATGTTTTGCAAAAAATATAATGAAATGAAAACATCTTTTTATTCAACATAAGGGTCATATTACTCACTTATTGAAAGTAAAAAAAAACTTTTTCATCAAAAAATATGTCATTAGCATAAAAAAAATCTAAAAAATAATAAAGATAAGTAGGCTTAGGTCCCATGTTTTTTAGGTTTTAGGTTGCGTGTTTGTTTCTTTCTTTCTTACCTGTCCCCGCGAAATTCCTTGCCCAATTCAGAAACCAGTCTCCTGACCTCTTCCTCATTGAAATCCGTGTAGCCTATCTTCACTGTTTGCCTGTGAAGAAAACATTACATACTATTTATAACGAGTGTGTATAGGGAGGTTTATGGTCAATGAAACGGTGACGTTAAACTTTAACTTCGCCACTTTACTTCGACTCTGTGCTAGGAACGTCAATGCTATACATAGTTTCAATAGATTCTAGACGGCACTTATAATTATACTTCGTATAAGGCACGATATGGTTTATTTTGTATAATACAGAAGTAGAAAACTTGTAATTTGTGTGTAAAAACGTATGTATTACGTGTATCAATCAGTACAGTTAGAAAGAGAAAGATTCGTACTAAATAAAACATAAGGAAATTGGCGATACGTAAAAATACTTAATCTAGGATAGTAACATGTTCGAACGTAGATCTTACAGATCCTAAGAGTGCTTGTAGACGCCTTTTTCTTCACCGGATAAGGGACCGTGTTTTTCGTCGAATTCGCGGTGGTTTATGAACTATAATGAACGTGTGTACAGTCAGCGCTAAAAGGTTTACGTTTATAAGGACAAAAGACGATTTTTCATTTCGAAGCACGCGAACGTATAGTGGCCATGACAATGCATAGTGGCGCCAGTTTTAAATGTAAAATATTGTCTTTTGTGTTTTTAAAGGTACTGGGAGGTCGCCTATGGTTCATCAACAAAGTCAGCAGCTCAGTGAAATTTGAAAATACTAATAATTATTTTCGGCTGAATATTTAGTCAATTGTGATGCCAAACTGGCCAAATATGTTCGCTTTGGGATTATATTTGGATCCTCAACTGGAACGAACCGAAGAACAAGGAAGAGAAGAATTGGAGGTTCGATTTCGTTTTTCTTCGGTTGTAGCGGCTGGCGGCGTTGGTGTAACCATGGCGATGGAATAACAAGTGCAAACGCCGTGGCATCAGTGTTTGTACTTGAGCCGACATAACCTTAGTGGTGAATGGCTTAATAAAGAATTTAAAATAAACACCTTTTAAAAAGGTACTGGCTCTGCACTTTTGGCATTAACTACATACATCAGTCCGGCAAAAGAAAAAAACGACCGTCTACAAACACTCTAAGGCCGTTTACATTCACTATATAGCCTCTAGACCCACCTATAGCGAAACTGTTCCCCAAGCTCAGCGTGCTCTTTAGGCGTGATCTCGAAGACCCCGCTGAAGGCGTAGGGGTGGCCTCCGAAAGCCCACTCGCAGCCGTGCACCTCCACGCCGCTGTGGAACACGCCCAGGCCGGCGCCAGCCGTGTACCTTAAGAACGGAAGGAAGAAAGTTACAAAGATATTGTAGGTGCTGATAATGAGGAAAACTCCAGAATTGATACCACGTAGTTAGTATATTTTTCATAACTGTCTAATTGACAACGTCATTATAAAAGCAGGAAACCATACACATAACATACATACGTTTCACGACTTGTGTACACACACTCCCTTTATTATTATGGTGGGGTAGTCAGAGGCTTCAAAGCCCATCTCCGAAATTTCGAAGGCATGTTAGGTATGGGTCATTCGAAGCCCGCGTCACTAGATAGACAGCACCCAACGTGATAGGTAGTGAACCGTATCGCCGTATATAGGCACTGACTATTACATATCCTGAGGGAAAGGCAGGTTGCCTCACAATGTTTTCTCTCACCGTTAATCAAAAGACAAAAGAAAAACGCGTTCACGACCATTAACCCATGCACCCAGAGGTTCAGGTACCCAATTACGCAATCGCGGAGGTAGTAATATAGTATATAGGTAGTAATATATACCTCGAACGTGTTGATCAGATAGTACTTAATGTGACAGGTGGCAAGCAATGTCGACATTGACTAGTTAGAAAGATATTGTGGGTACTGATGATGAGGAAAACTCCAGAATTGATACCACGTAGTTAGTATATTTTTCATACATACATACGCTTCACGACTTGTGTATACACACTCCCTTTTATATTATGGCGGGGTAGTCAGAGACTTGAATGCCCATCTCAGAAATTTCGAAGGCATGTTAGGTATGGGTCATTTGAAGCCCGCGTAACACTAGATAGACAGCACCCAACGTGATAGGTAGTGAACCATATCGCTGTATATAGGCACTGACTATTACCTATCCTGAGGGATAGGCAGGTTTCCTCACGATGTTTTCCCTCACCGTTAATCAAAAGACAAAAGAAAAACGCGTTCACGACCATTAAACCATTCGGGGTAGTCAGAGGTTCAGGTATCCAATTCCGCAATCGTGGAGGTAGTAATACAGTATATAGGTAGTAATATATACCTCGAACGTGTTGACCAGATATTACTCATTGTGACAGGTGGCAAGCAATGTCGACATTTACAAGCACTTACCTATTCAAGAAATAGGTCCTGTGCCACTACGCTTACTAAATCTAGCACACTTCGTAGACTATGCCACTATCCCTGCATAAACACATTTGCTCACTGGATTGCTAGCATGACCTCATCAACGTATGAAACGTGACATGGTATTAATCTTCCCAATATCCCTATTCACACCCTAACCCCCTGTGGCCACTGTATGCTCACTCCATGGCCACTGTTTGCTCACATTTTACTCCAACCCACGTCAAAGACCTCACAACCATCCCTATTCACACTCTAACTCCCTATGGCCACTGTATGCTCACTGTATGCTCACCAGTTAGTCCAGTACATGTCGTAGACGTTGAGGCAGACTGCTGCCTGCCCTGGCCGCGGGGGCGCCTCCTCACTTCGCTTGTTCAACAGAGACATACACGATGGGAACATTGCACATAGGCCGCAGAAGGGCTACGAACAAAACATAGATATTAGACACGTGTACATTTAAAAAAATTGGTATTACACCAATTGAACTATAGTCTATTCGCGTTAAGTAAATAGTGACGACATGATATTCAAAGGCTCAACTGGCCAATGAGGCGTGAGTAAATGAGAAAAAGAGTCACTTTAACCAATTGCAGCCAACGGGAATCTGATGACGTCACTATTTTCTTAAAGCGAATATGCTATAGACACGTGTACATTTAAAAAAAATGGTATTACACCAATTGAACTAGCCCGTTGGTAAGTACACAACGCTAAGTGCAGTCCCAGTGACTTTTATAAGGTTTACGTTTATAAGAGCGAAGACAATATTTTACATTTTAAAACTGGCGCCACTATGCTTTGTCATGGCCACTGTACGTTTTCGTGGTTCGAAATGAAAAATATTGTATTTTGTTCTTATAAACTTAAAACTTATAAAAAGCTGGGACTGCACTTTTAGCGCTGACTGTATATTTAAGACTTGTGTTAAGCGTACTAGTCAACGTATATTTAAGAAAAGTATATATATATTATATATAGACAAATACATATATAACATATATAAACAACGACCAGACTGGAAAGCAGTAGAAAATCGTAGTTCTTAACTCTGCCTCCACCGGGAATCGAACCCGGGACCTCACGATTAGCGTTCAGGTGTCCAACCGATTTCGTCAACAATTAGTTACTTAAATCTCTTCGGTGTGGACAACCTCGGAGACAAAATAAAAATGTTTTTCCATTACTGTACTACTTAATTTAAGACGTTTGCTATAAGACCAGCGTTGCGTTGCTATCAAACGCAACATACCCAGCTGAGTTGGAACCATTTTGCTGCGACAATAACATGCACAAGTTTTATCCTGGTTTGTAAGTTTTAATTGTAAACGTTTTGTATTTTGTATGTTTTTGTGGCTGTGAATAAACGCTTTTATTTTTATTATTACTTTTGCTTTTATTATCACACAAATATCTAGGTGACATTATTACCATTAAATTTTCATATAATGGAATTATTTTAATATAAATTAATTGTTATATTTATTGATCACTGCAATGGATGTATACATACATGTAAAGCTGTAGAATAGTTTTTTAATTCATGAATTAATTAATAACCAGTACAGGATTATTATTTTGTTCTATTTATTATTTAAGGATTCCAAATACGACCCTTATATTTGAAGTTCATCACATATCACTTAAATTCGCCATGGTTCACAGTTGACTTCAACAGACCAAGATCTTGTAAATTACAACACAATTACAAGACACTATAACATAAATAACATACACATTACGACCATCAACTCTTTCGAGGTAGCCAGGGGCTTGCGTGACCACTAAAAGCGAAATATTCAATAGCCTGCATCACGTGACAGGTGGTGTTCCGTGCCGCCGTGTATAGGCACTGACTATTGCCTATTACGAAGGTATCCTTACTTATTAAAGCTTTTGACTACCTCATAAAGGTACATTGTCATGCTTCTTATGTTATTAGGTCTAAATTTAACTTCATTATTATCGTTTTCTGTTTGTTTACCGTGTCAGTGATTAATTGTTATGTTGTTACTTGCGATTACCTGTTTTGGCTGAACGTAATATTTCCCTTTCATCTTTACGAGAAAAAAGGTCAATATATGGGCACACACACTAACATGTTTTGTAATTTTTTGGTAAATATAATATTTAGGACACTATTGCACCAATTAAACTAGCCCCTTGATACTATAAACTAAGTATTGTTGAATGTTTAAAAACACTATTAATAAAGTTTCTATAGAAGAATATCACTATCATACTAGTAAGAACACACACAGAGTACTCAATAGAAACAATAGAAACACTAATAAGTAAAAAGTTTAATAAACACGAAACCTTCTTGGTATAATAACAATATCAAAATTTATATCAATTGCTATATTAATTGGACAATTAACTAAATCACAATTATATTAAAATACTTAATTTTAAAGACAAATTCACATTGTTTCTTTATTTTTCACACATTTTAACTGTAAACCAAAGAGTTTTATAGCAAAGAGTCCGCGTTGAGAACGAAACCTGCACGGAGGTTTAATAGCAGACTGATTACAGCCATTGTCAACACGCGAAAGATTTATAATTGAGAGCAATCTTGCCCTTGACTTCCACAACGTGATACTAATACAGAAGATTCACTACGTAATTTATTTTACGTTAAATTGAACGTATTGAATATGTACAGATTTATTTTATTATTAATTTATTAATAATAATATCATCTTTCTTGAGATATCGACATCAAATAGAAAAAATACAATTAATAAACAATAATTACATTATATTATTATAAAACTACGGTAAGAAAAATGTGAGGACACCTGTCTATTCTTCAATATTCTCAATACTTTGCGCTTATGAACGGAATAGTTTACTATTAAGTGGGGTGCTACTATATGGTGTGTAGTGGGATTAAAGATTAATCCAAAATTTTAAGATATAGACGCGAATCTTTGTCTATGTTTACCTCATGTCACAATTAAGGTAACTCACTACTGCATGTCATATTTAAAAGCCAAGGTAAATGTAAACTAAAGATTACCGCTACTATACTACTACACAAAATGGAACCAACATATGTATTACATATACATTCGCATCTTTTCGGGTGGACAGAACCTTAGCGACACAATAATATCATCTTGATAATTTATTAAGCTGATAATTAGTTGATAGTATACACGCAACTTTAGAATATACAAAGTATTATAAAAATCATATGGCTCTATCACGATGGTCACCAGACATACACAGTATCATACACTTGACCCTCAAAGATTAAATGCCGACAAAGCGGGGTTAACAAACTTGTATTCACCAAATACGATTATCGTATGCCCATTAATGAACGCACCTACTGATTATTTAGATAAGATTATATTTGTCATAAAGATAAAACAAACTCACGTAGTATTTAAAATTTAGGAACAATTGACGACTTTCGGATATGGTAATGCGGACTAAACAATTTTAACTAGCTGCAGTTCTTCCCTTGTCGTTGGACGCGACTTAGGTACTAGGACGATAGTTTCAATAATCGCATGGTCAATAAATGGGTTATAGGTTAGAAACATGTCTCCAATATTGTATATGAATGTCATCAGAGCTATCATATTTGTACTATAAGAGCCTTAGGAGATATTATGATTTCAAGATTCAGTCTACACCAAAAGGGATAAAAGACGTGAGAGTATGTGACGGTGTAGAAAAACATCGTGAGGAAACCTGCCTGTATACTTCGATACGGTTAATTACTTATCACGTTAGGTGTTGTCTATGTAGTGAAACACGGGCTTTGATTGACTCATACCTAACATCCTGACCTGATCATCTGACTACTAACTACAATAAAAAAGGGAGTGAACAAATCAAGTCGTGAAGCGCATATTATTTTTATATGTACGCCTAATATTTTCTAACGTACTTTATAGAAAATCTATTATTAGTTTAAGCTGGCAGGCAGAGTAAGATAGCCTTCTGTGTATTAATCTTTTGTGTATTTTGAATTTTCTACGTTAGCTAACATTATACGATATAATAAGTAGTGTGCTAGGATGGTTTGGACATGTTATGCGGATGGACGATAGTAGATTGGCGAAAGGAATATATGTGGGTAAGGTGGAAGGGTGGTTAGGTAGGGGTAGTCCAGTTAAGACGTAAGTCGCAGTACTCATTACAACTATTATGTCAATGCAGCGAAAATTGTGTCTAAGGATCAAGAAATATGGGGATGTATCTATGATCTCTGTCTACACTTATTTAATGAGACAGTGGATAACATAGTATAGTATTTATTACATCCAAATTCATTGTATGAAAGAACTAAAAATGTAATAGTTTTTATTTTTAAACTCAAAATTTTAACCTACAGTTACTTTCAGCTAAAAAGACATACATATCCCTTGCTAATTTGCGTGTAACTACATAGATCGCTAACTAGCTGTCATTCTACCCAGCATGACGTAGTAACCGTCTCAAAGCGAAATTTGAATCTATGGTGCAATGGTCTATTAGCAACCTGCCACCAATATTCCATATGACAGCACAATCCCAATATTAATTCTATAAAGCGACCTAGTATAGTATTTGTGTCTCCGAGGTTTCGTCCAACTTTAAAGGGATTAAAAGACGTGCATGAATATGCATATACCGACACCTACCGACGCACTTATCCTAAACGCCATTTAGCAAACTTTACAGGAGAGAGATTTAAAAGTTAAAAAAATTGTCGTGAAAAGCAAAAAAATCCCATATTTTTTATAGCCTAAACGCCAAAAATTCGTCATTTAGCAACGAAACCAACACCAAACGAACATTTTTTCGTCAAAAATAGCGTTTACACCAAGTGCGCCGTTAGTTGTCGATGTGTATGTGAAATGACTAAATAACATTGAACATTAATATAACATTGTAAGACGACCATTCTCAAGTAGTCAGTAACCTTAGTAAAAAATCATTATCACAATGTACACAAACCGATGGATCAAAACGGGCTTACATCATAATCCGCGTATGTACAAGCTATAAGCCAAAGCCATAAGATACAAACATAACGACCATTAACCTAACCCATCAGAAGGACAGAGTTTCAAGTGTCCATCCCCGAAACGTTAGTTAAAATTATTGATTATCCTCCGCAATTGCATAGGTAGTAATTCTATGGCCACCTCGAACCCACTTGTTGACCGCATAATCAGTACTCAATGTATCAGGTGGTAAGCCATGTCGCCATTTACAAGCACTAACTATCACCTGTTCGGGGAACAGGTAGGTTTCCTCACCATGTTTTCCCTCACCGTAGTATTCGACGCATTTCGTAAATGTACATAGAAATTCATTAAACTTCATTTTCATTGGTATATGCTCAAGCGATTTAACCTGTACCTACTGATACAGAGTCAAGCCTCAAACAACTGAGCTACGCCGAATTAAAAATATAAATTAAATAAAAAGGCAAAAACGCTTTTGTAGGATAATTAAGGGTGACGATTGATAGTGTCGGCCTTTCCCATTGAAATACACTTTTAATATATGGCTTAAATATATTGATGAAATTAGAACATATATTCACTTCACGAGAGCTACAGGGTCACATATCTAACTGCGCATTCTTTTAAATAATGAATAAAATTGGTATAATTATTTTATGAATGATAGTTGATTGACAAAAGGAATATATGTGAGTGAAGTGGAAAGGCGGTAACGTAAGGGCCGGCCCAATAAGACATAGGACAGGCAGATAGACTTTATTGAAAAAGGGTGACGTTAGGAGTACCTATAACTGCCGAATGTGTATGATAAGATTTATGAGTGTCAATGAAGAGAAAATGGTCCTTCAAGTTTGGGACAAATGGGGATCCGTGACCTCTGCCTATCTCTCAACAGGGAATCAGTTGGATGGGTATGTATGTATGTTTTCTCCCTGTACATTTCGAGATTAACAAGCTAACTTGATATAGGTACAACATCCTTTATAACAAAAGTACTATTTTAATTTTTCAGTTTTGACTTTCCTCAGTAATATAAGACAGTATATCATTCTTAATACAAACATAAGAACTCTAAAAACAAATACTACACTAACTAACATTTACTATAAACATCTAGGTTCTACAGAAATAACTAAAGTGACTAAAAAAACCATGGTGACTAATTTAAAATGCTACAACGACATAAACATTGCAAATTGTGCCAACTGAATAAAACTATAATTGAACTACAACTATAAAAAAATGAACTACAATTACAAATTGAAAACTACACGTATTTAGGGAAACCTACTTTAACCTGCTTGTGCAAAGGAACTCATATTATCTAAATTAATTCTTATAAAGATATCCTTGAACTTTAAAACAAACAACTATGTACAAGTAAATAGTGTGATTAACACCTTTTATAAATAAATATTGTAATTAAAAATTATTTGAATCTTTACAGCTTAATGTTATGCCCAAAATGTAAAACTAATGATTAATAATTAATTTCAACCCAGCAGTAGCTATGAACAGTAAAATATGCATTAAAAATACCCAAAACATAAATAATAGTGTTGAAAAAAAGCAAAGCTACCCACAGATTGCAATTTTTAAATAAATGTCATTTTATATTACGGTGGTTATACACTACAAGACAAGCAAGTGACATTGTTTACGAGTAAAAAAGGATGCCTCTATTAAGCCATGTTTTTACAGTTTGGTGGCTTACTAGTGGCATAATAAAATATTCTAGAGTATTAACACTATATTAGTACATGTTTAATAAGTATCCAAGTAAATAAACATATTAGTTACTTGTTACTAGGCACAAAGCCCTTTAGAAGAAAATTTAATACTATACTGTATACTGGCAGTACATACATGTTGACTGCCCGTAACCCAGTTGACTTGTGACCATGGCCATTGCAACATGGCCTTAACGTTTGGTAACAAGGGTAATACTTTGTTTATAAAACTCCCTTTTCCTTGTAAAATGAATAAAAATCACTAATCTCTCAAAAAAAAAACAGAAAATTGCCAGTAATGCATTGTGAAACATAATATAAAATACACACATGCAACCACTATGTATTCTTTAGGTTCTAAGCACTAGAAAGCCACCGTTTTATACAAACATTCCCTTATTATTCCTTTGCACAAGCATATAAGTAAAATCTTACTCGTCGCTGCGCTAGATCGTCCTCCGAATGCGATTCTAGCAGCGGATGCTCCGAGTTGCTGTCAGTGTCTGCGCAGTTGCATCGCGAGACATTGGCTAACGAGTTACATCTCCTCATCTCTCACATAGCCCGCCCCAACTGGACAAAAGAGTGAAGTTAGTAACGGCAGGGCTTGGGGAACATTATGATAAATCAGGGCGTGGGGAACATTATGATAAATCAGGGCGTGGGGAATAGTATGATGGTTGTAGCTTAGATTAATAATGGGAGTCCATTTCAACACAGTAAAACAGCAGTTGGAGCCAGAGCTGTCCTAGTTCAAGTTTCCAACCATATTGTATTGTCAATGCCAAATGTTTAAGTTATAATATCCTGCTGATGTAAAGTTATAATGTTTTAATACTTGTAAGACGTATTAAGCTAAGCAAAAGACTGCATCCTATAAAGATTTTTGTAGTCATGACTCTCATAATTGAAGGAACGTTAAAAAAGAAGTAGATAGTCATAACAGAATTTGACAATTGTTTATTTCAACTTCAATTCAACTTGTAGAAATTTATCTTTAAGCAGGTGTACATAGTGTGAAGAACAGAAGAGCATGTATTAGAAGGTTAATTGATGTGTGTAAGGCAAGAAAGATGGCAGGATTGTTCAAGATGGCAATCAATAGTCTCTACCTATCCCAGTTTTTATTGTGATCTACCAGTACATGTAGAAGTGAGAAAGTATGTAGTTCTGTATTGGCAATGACATGGAATAAGGCAGACTTCATTAAGTTACACTGAAGTGACACATTTAATTAAAGAAAGGATTTACATTCAATAAACAATAAGAGAATCATTCATTGCTTGTTGTAAACACTAAGTAATTAATTATCATGTATATCAGAATGTATAAATACAGTAGTTTGAATGTAGTAATTTATTTATGCTTGAAAAGTACTAATAGGAAATATAGTTGACATATATAATAAAGGCTATAAGGAAGTGGAATTTATAGGAATATGGACTAGCAACCTTCCACTAATATTCAATATGCCATCAAAATCCCATTTTAAGGGTGACCAAGGGGATGTAAGCACTCCAAAAGGGATAGAAGCACAAAAGTACTTGTATTTTGTCCCCAGTTAAATACATAGGTGTGATGAATAATTACAATAGAATTGTTACAGCATATAATTAATTGATAATTACTGAGTCATGTATGATATTAAGTGACTTATTTTAATGAGACATTAAATAGTTAAAAAACTGTTGTTTTATACCTCATTTTGAGTTTCTATCAGTGTGTTTTGATCCATTAACAATTTTTTCACTTCACAATGAATAAGAGTTAGAAACAGACTTACCTTCGAATAGTTTCAAGTTCAATATTGTCAAACACTTAACGAATTTGGATAAATTAACGACCGATTGTATGTTAATTAGAGGTCTCGGTACTTGATTCAGTCATAATAGCATTGATAAATCAATTAAACGACCAAAATAGCTTAATCGCATCATTGAATCGTAAAAAATGGGATTGAAAAACAAACTTACGTTTTCCTTTGGCAGAGGGAAGTTCACTGGTGGTTCGGTTTCAAGGACCCAATGAAAGAGTTTAATACATTAAAATATCTAATCGCTTCCTAATTTTATAAAAGTAAAAATTTGATTTCTAAATCAAACAGATTTTTACTCAACACTCAGATTCAACAATACAACACAGATGACAGCAGAACAAACGAAACGGATGAATGAGCACAATGAATGGTTGGTTGTTGTATTGAATATTGGTATAGATATATTGAAAATAACTGACAGCTTAAATCGAGACATTTTATATAGGTATTTACAAAAAGAAATGTTGATACAGAAACTCTAATGCTCCTTTTTGTAAAGATATTAAAAGATTTTCTTTGTGGCACTTTTTGTTTTAAATGAAATTTATGCGTAACTGCCTAAATTAGAAAACATTTTGTGGTGTGCAATATATTTATAAATGAAACAAATTTGGTCACTAGCGTAAAGTTCTTTATTTATAATGCGTGGTTGGTTTCAATCATACATTTTCCTTTACTTTACTTACAAAATTCTGTGTCTTTTCTGTTTGGTTGTATATGTAAAACATAATATTATATGCTTGGTCACTTAGAACATTAGAATTCCATGTTACTAAGACATATTAGTAACACCTCCGGACATTCATTGATCAATAGATTCATTAATTTCTCATATTTTAGGATATGCCGGAAAGAAAGGCAGCTTGTTAGTGATTTATTGTTTTAATTCTGTGTAAAGTCAGTAATTTTAGTAGTCTATGCTATATGCAACGTCATCTGTCAAAAAAGTTGTCAAAACAGCAACAAGATTACAAGAATTCTGGAATTTAATCTTTTGCGCGAAATACATTAATATTTTATGAAAATAAGCAGTTAAATACATAAATAATCATGGTAAATAATCGTTTATTTACATATCTGTAGATTTCAGTTCATTAAATAAGAAAACAATGTGCTATTCCCTAGAAATGTTTGTTTGTTTTATATGATTGCATTACCTTATTTTTATGTGTTTTAGGTGTTAATCGCTGCTACAGTATGCACGAAATCAGGGAAAGGTACAGTATCTACCATAATCAATCCTTTATTACTAATACTTGCGTCAATATTTAATAAATAGATACAAAAACTGATCTCTGAAAATTTCCTGAAATCTAATGACGTGTTCTGATGTTTACAGTCCTGATATCGCGACAGTTTGTGGAAATGAGCAAAGCTCGTATAGAAGGCTTACTAGCCGCCTTCCCGAAGCTAATGACTGGGGGAAGCCGGCAGCATACATTCGTGGAAACCGAATCTGTAAGGTGAGAGCAACATAACCTATTGAATTAAGAATCTAAACTTTGTATGTAAAACGTACTGAATATACGTGACTGCTTTGTGTTATTTATACATAATAAAGACAAACGCGTTCACAACCATTGCGAGATAGTCAGAGGTTCATGTTTCCATCTTCGCAATTGCCAAGATTGTAATTCTATGGCCAACTCAAACTCACGTATTGACCAGATAGTCAGTACTCACTGTGACAAGTGGTAAGCCATGTCATCATTTACTAGAACCAATTATTACCTGTTTGGGGAAGGGGTAGGTTTCCTTATGATATGTGCATTTCATAAATGTATTTTTAGTACAAAAATGTCTTAAACAACTGAGCTATATTAACATTATAAATAGTTTATACATATTAAAATCCTTATTATCACAATTCCTGTTCAAACATTGGAGAATGTATTTGTATAATTTTACTATTCATTATTAGATTTCCCTGTAGAGGGGTAGGCAGAGATCATAGATGCCCATTTGTCCCGATCCTGACATACATGTTTTGCTTCATTAGCACACATACACACTCAGTGGTATAAGTATAAAAATAAATCAATTTATTAGTATACAACAACCATGTTAACAGGTACGTGTACCAACCTCTAGACAAGCTGTACATGCTGCTCATCACCACCAAGGCCAGTAATATCCTGGAGGACTTGGAAACCCTGCGTCTCTTCAGCCGAGTGGTTAGTCTATTTAAGATTGAATTATAGAAAGAAAGAAAGAAAAACATTTATTCACTGCTATACATACACATTTTAACATATCACTATTTATACACACTTTGATACAACAACAATACTCGTACATATAAGGAGTAGGCACTTGATGCAGTGAAAAGGTGCTGTCTCAGTATTTGATGCAGCTAAGCAGCATAACTGATCCTCCGACAGCACCATCACAGGCACAGACACAGAATTATCTATACATTATATGGACATCTAACTGCGCACTTGTCCTAAACACCACCAAGCAAACTTTACAGGAGAGAGGTTTAAAGTTGAAAAAGTTGTAGTGAAAAGCAAAACTATCCAATATTTTTTGCCGCCTAGACGCCAAATAAGTCGTCATTTTGCCATGAAACCAACACCAATTGACACAGAAAATAAATTTATATCTATCTGTATATTTTACTTATTTTTGCTGAAAGTGGCGTTTAGGACTAGTGCGGTTAGGTGTCAATATGTATAAACTTTCACATACTTCTTTCCGGGTTCATCATCATCATCATCAGCCTGTATCAATCCACTGTTGAACATAGGCCTCCCCCAAATGACGCCACTTCTCCCTGTCAGTGGCCGTTCGCATCCATTCTATGCCGGCCAACCTGCGCAGGTCGTCTTCCCACCTTGCGGGTTCAAAATAATGCTAATATCTGTTAGGTCACTTCTAAACTTAGTTAATTCATGTGTTGATATAAAGTATTTAAAAACTAATATGGGATGTTTTTCCATTTTATTTATTTCAAATTTTCAATAAGTATTTTCCTTGGGATGATGATGAGAGTGGTTAGTTACTTTGTGTAGGTACCTACTATATTATCTAGTTAACCCTGAAAGCAATAGTCGCTTAACACTTTCGTCGCCATGGTCCAAAAAAGTATATGTGGTGCCGGTCATTTTGACCCACCATGGCGACGAATGTGTTAATAATCACACTTGATAATCACTTACAAAATCCTTCAGAAAAGGTTATTAAGAAATTGTTAATGTTAACTACATATATTTATCTAGTTATTATTTCTGTATACCAAACTAGGCTTTTACACAAAGTGAGTTTGGTCTATTCATTATGGCATGTAGTGTTTTCTCATACCGTTTTTTCAAAACATTTCAACAGATTTTAATATACTTCAAAGGTTTATGCAAATGGAGCAATTATTTCATAACATACATTGCACACTGTACCTTATATTTACTCATTGTGTTTATATCCGTCTAGGTTCCGGAATACTGCACCCAGCTGACTGAGTCGGAGGTACTGAACCATGCGTTCAGTCTGCTCTTCGCCTTTGACGAGATTGTCGCTCTAGGGTACAGGGAGAGTGTTAACTTGGCACAGGTAAAGTGTGTTATATTCACTACATAGTATAAAACAAAGTCGCTTTCTCTGTCCCTATGTCCCTTTGTATGCTTATCTTTGAAACTACGCAACGGATTTTGATGCGGTTTTATTAATAGATAGAGTGTTTCAAGAGGAAGGTTTATATGTATAATCACATCCATTAAATAGTGGAGTGGGCTATATATTTAATACCAGTGCGAAGCCGGACCGAGTCGCTAGTATTAATATGAAATATTGAATTGAATGTGTATAAAATAAAGTATAAAAAATATTATATTAATGATTATAATAACTGGACAAAAGAGTGAAGTTAGTAACGGTAGGATGTGGGGAACATTACAATGGTTATAGTTTAGATTAATAATGGGAGTCCATTTCTACACAGTAAAACAGCAGTTGGAGCCAGAGCTATCCTAGTTCAAGTTTCCAACCGTATTGTAAACTAGCGACCCGCTCCAGCTTTGCAAGGGTATAAAATATATAGCCTATTACACTATTTAATGGATGTTATTATACATATAAATCGCATCAAAATCCGTTGCGTAGTTTCAAAGATTTAAGCATACAAAGCGACTTTGTTTTATACTATGTAGACCGTATGACCAGTAAAATCTTCTGATTCCTGTTTAGTTGCAAAGAGTTGCTGTGCTATAATTGCATAGTTACTATAATTTGAAGAATTTGTTGGCGAAACATTTATACTTTTCACTACCCTCAATCTATAGTTCAGGCAACTTGGAAGGTATTCTATTTACGTACAGAATGTATGGGGCCTTATTCAACTAATGCGTTTTAGCACAAACGCAGTACAATATCAGATCAGTACTAATGTGAAGTTGGAAGTCGATGATCAAAAGTGTCAAATTTCACTATTTGACGACCTCCGTGGCGCGGTTGGTTAACCATTTGAACGCTATCGTGGAGTCCCGGGTTCGATTCCCGGTGGAGGCAGAGTTAAGAACTACGCTTTTCTTTTGCTTACCAGTCTGGTTGTTGATTATATATGTATTTATCTATATATAATAAGTATATATTTCTTAAATTTATGTTGACTAGTACCCTTAACACAAGTCTTAAATGTACTTACCAAGGGGCTAGTTCAATTGGTGTCAATAATGTCAATAATGTCAAATAGTGTCAATAATGTCAAATATTATTATCATTACTATTAAATTCAGCTTAAATAATGGCGACATTTGTCACTTTTGGACACCCACTAACTACCAACTTCACACCATAACTGATCTGATATTGAACTGTTATTTAAAAAAAAGCAATAATGGACTAATAATGGACACATATACATTTACGTCCTTTTGGGGTGGACATAACCTTGGTATAGTTTATTTTATAACTGTTTATTAATTTGCAGGTTCGCTCATTTGTTGAAATGGACTCTCACGAAGAGAAAATCTATCAGGCTGTGCGACAGGTACTGTTTATATTAAAAATAATAAATAATATAATATAATTAATAATAATATAGTTACAGCTTAAATACATCTTTTCGTCTAAGAGATAAATCTTCGAAAAGTTAGGGATTTTTCGCAATTCGACGTAGCTCAGTTGTTTGGGGCTTGACTTTGTATCAGTGGGTACAGGGATCAAATCCCGCTTGAGCATGTACCAATGGAAATGAAGTTGAATTTCTATGTACATTTTCGTAATTAAAACACATTTACGAAATGCACCGAATATTACGGTGAGGGAAAACATCGTGAGGAGACCTACCTGTTCCCCGAATATAGCCAGTGCCTATATACGGCAATACGGTTCACTATTTATCACGTTGGGTGCTATCTATCTAGGGAAACGCGGGCTTCGAGTGACCCATACCTAACATGCTTTTGAAATTTCGGAGACTCAAGCCTGTGACTACCCGACCACAATAAAAAAGGGCGTGTGTATACACAAGTCGTAAAGCGTATGTTATGTTACTAAAATTCCTACCCCCTTTTAAAGTAAATTTTTATATACATACACATCACACCTGATTCCGTGTAGAGGGGTAGGTAGAGATCACGGATCCCCATTTGTCCCTATCCTGACAGACCACTTTCGTTTCATTGACATTCATACATCTCATACACTTTCGGCGGTTATAGGTACTTACACCTACCGTCACCTTTTTTCAATATAGCGTCTATATGTCTTATTAGGCCAGCCCCTACGTAACCGCCCTTCCACTTCACTCATATATATTCCTTTTGTCAATCTGCAAAAAAAACAAACGCATTCACGACCATTATAACCCTTGCGGGGTAGTCAGAGGTTCAGGTTTCCATCTCCGCAATTGCGAAGGTAGTAATTCTATGGACACCTCAAACCCACGTGTTAACCAGATAGTCAGTACTCAATGTGACAGGTGGTCAGCCATGTCGCCATTAACAAGCACTAACTATTACCTGTTCGACGAACAGGTAGGTTTCCTCCCGATGTTTTCCCTCACCGTATAATTCAACGCATTTCGTAAATGTGTTTTATTACGAAAATGTACATAGAAATTCATTAAACTTCATTTCCATTGGTACATGCTCAAACGGGATTTGAACCCTGTACCCACTTATACAGAGCCAAGCCCCAAACAACTGAGCTACGTCGAATTGTCAATCTGCAATCATTAATTTTTATTTTCCCATAGACTCAAGAACGTGAGGCGGCGAACCGTATGCGCGAGAGAGCCAAGGAGTTGCAAAGAGAGAGGTTGGAAGCCACCAAGAAGGGCCTGCCGCCCAAACAGCACTCCAGCTTCGGTAAGCGTGTATTACATACGTAATAATACTACTACTAACTACTATTACTTAACACTACTGCTAAACACTATTACTAACTACTACTAATAATAATACGGCATTCGCGTCCTTTAATCTGAGTTATTAATCGTAGTTGACAAAACATACATAAGTACACGTCACGCCTGATTCCCTGAATAGGTAGGCAGAGATCACGGGTTAGTACCGATCCTGACAGACCACTTTTGCTTTATTGGCACTCATACACACTCGGCGGTTATAGGTGGATAAAATATCCTAGATCACTATTTAGTTCTCAAACCTCTGTCTACCCAGAACAATAAAAAAGGGAATGTTGTGTATACACAAGTCGTGAAATACGAATAGATATTTACGATATTTATTTTGTTTTAATATTTGTTTTTAGACTTAAGTCTTTTGTTAAGTCACTAATAATAAAAAAAACTATTTTTATTTTATTACAGCGAGCAGTGGCTTCGGCAGTTCTGCCATGAGCCAGTCTAATGACTCCATGTCGGACAAGCCTGTTTCCGTCCCTTCAAGAGATCAGTAAGTACTACATATACATATATCAATACTCACATTGCTTATGGGGTAGCTAGAATAGTGTAAGGCTGGTGTATGGCCACTATCATTAGATAGCAAACTAATTTCTCGGATGTATTATTATTATTTGTATACATATATCAATACTTAGTTGCTTAGTAGCTAGACTAGTGTTAGAGTGCTGTTTGGCTATTTCGCAGGTGTAAGAAATATTAGTCTTTCAAACATAAGTAAAATTTTATTTTCGAATGGAAATATATCGAATCTTCTATTGTCCTGATATGTACCTGATCATGTAAATAAAATATTTAGAAATTTACAAAAAATATATATTCATAAATGATATTACAATCGTAAAATTTATATAAAAAAAAACTTTTTTCTTAACTCCCACCAGGCAACGTTCTACAACCCGTTCAGCCATGAAACTAGGCTCGAAAGGAGGTATGGACGCGGACTCCTTCGTGTCCCGCCTCCGTAGTGAGGGCGAGGCAGTCACTTCCAACACAGGGGTTGCTAGCCCTACGCAAACGCAAGTTGCTGCGTCTAATGCGCCGGTTTCTGAGTGAGTATATATAGTAACTATAGTCTATTCGAGTTAAGTAAATAGTGACGTCATGATTTACAAAAGTAAACTGACCAATAAGACGTTAGTTAATGAGAAAACAAGTCACATTGACCAATAACAGACAACCCTTATAAAATCTCATTGGTTAAATCATGGGGACATGATGACGTCACTTTTTTCCTAATGCGAATATAGTATAGTGACCAGCTCCGGCTTCGCACGGGTATAAAATATATAGCCTTCTCCACTATTAAATGTATGTTATTATACATATAAACCTTCCTCTTGAATCACTCTATCTATTAAAAAAAACCGCATCAAAATCCGTTGCGTAGTTTCAATGATTTAAGCATACAAAGGGACATAGGGACAGAGAAAGCGACTTTGTTTTATACTATGTAGTGATATATAGTAATCATAATAAAAAAACGTTTATTTACAGCCACAAAAACATAAACAGTACAAAACGTTAAAATTAATACTTATAAACTAGGGGGTATAGCTTGTGCATGTTATTGTCGCAGTAAATGGGTTTCGACTCAACGGGGTATGTTGCGTTTGGTGGTAATCGCAACGCTGGTCTTATGTCAGAACCATTGGTTATAAGATATAAAGTTAAAAATTAAAAGAGTTTATTGTTGAATTGATTAGCTAGCACTCGATTACATAGATAAACGATACGATTTCATTAGTTAGTTAAAATGCAATTTTTTTATAAAACTAAAGGTTTAATTTGAAGTAACCTTTGAGTATTACTCTATGTCCATGATTAATAACTATCGGGACGTATCGCGTAAGTTTTTATATAATAAAGTTACTTTTATTAACCCGACGTTTCCTGTTAAATCCCGTTAGTTATTAATCATGAGTATTAATCGCGAATCTCTCTCTAATCAATCTCTTAAAACTATACTTACTCTATGTTGTTTGCATCCTTACCGCGATAAGTTAAGTGATTGAGGAGTTTATATTGCCTAAGGTCTGCCTGCCTGAAACTTCCACTTCACTCACATATATTCCTTTTGAACTAAACACTTAGAGACACAAAAGGGGTAACCAAATATTCATAATATTAGTTTTTAGATTACGAACACTGTTGCCAACGGGTTACTAGCTGTCTTCCTAAGTTGTGTGTGTTTTTGTTTTTATTTATATTTGTTTTTCTGTATATCTGTGGTAGCTTGTTATTGGCAAATTGCTTTTGTTTATATTTTTATTTTGTAAAGTAGCGACCCGCTCCGGTTTCGCACTTCTGGCTATTTAATGGATGTTATTATACATATAAACCTTCCTCTTGAATCACTCTATTAAAAAAAAACCGCATCAAAATCCGTTGCGTAGTTTCAAAGATTTAAGCATACAAAGTGACATAGGGACAGAGAAAGCGACTTTGTTTTATACTATGTAGTGACCCCCCGAATAAAATAAAAAAATTATCATATAATATTATTTAATTCATACATTATTTTCTACTATTATTTTCAGTGTCCATTTACGTTTTGACGAGCGACTCAATCTCACAATGGGGAGGGATGGAGATGTGCAGAACTTTGAGCTATCTGGTGAGTTTGGGACGTTGAAAGAATGCTAACTATAAAAAAAAAATAGTATATTCGCATTAAGAAAATAGTGACGTCATCATGTCCCCACGATTTGACCAATGAGACGTGACAACGGTTGTCTGCGATGGCTCAATGCGACTTCTTTTCTCATTTCCTCACGTCTCATTGGCCAGTTTACCCTCTGACTAGCATGAAGTCACTTTTTACTTAACGCGAATAGCTGCCTCTCTTAGTGGAATGAAGATATTATAGTTGGATGAAGGGAGAGTTATTATGTAAAAAGTGATCCAAGATATGTTATGTCAAACTCTGCACACCCCGAAGGATAGACGGGATGGGTAGTGATATTATATGTTTGTTAATGTTTTACACAAAAAATTTTGATTGCAAATTGTCTTTGATATCTTTTTAAATAACTAATATATGTCACGATCACATACTTTCTATTTTTCTATAATTTTTATTATATTATAGACATTAATAAAAATAAATATATAGATATTAATATCAAAAGATCGATTGTGGTAAAGCATATTTTTATATATTTTTTTCTATCTCTACAATTATGGATATTAATATCAAAAGATAGATTGTCTTAAAGCATATTTTATGTGTTACAAGCAATAGAACAATTTTAATAAATATTATATTTTCGCAGGGTTGCTAACACTTCGCATAAGCAACGACCAATACAGTCGTATCCGCGTACAAGTGGATAACAAGGACACCAGACCTCTACAACTCCAGGTAAATATCGCGTCGTGAAGATTCACTATAGTACAGGATTGTTACTACTATGTCACTTATACCTCATGTTGTACTCAAAAGATACTGACTATTGACTATTTGGAGAAATTGGCAGGTTAAATACCATGTCACTTAGTTACCTTTTACAGGTTGAAACATTCTTATGAAAGACTGAAATGTTAATGATATTTAATATAATCATAATTTTATCAACAAAATAAGCCGAAATTTCAGAGTCGCGATACTGGCAGATTTATCGCTGCTATAGTATAGCCAAATCATTGACAGACAAATATATGTAAAGAAAAAACGCCATTATTAATAAAATTCTCAGTACCATAAGAATTTAACGAAACACACAATTAAATGTGTAGTGCAGACATAACACCAACGATGCGTTAGCCACCAAACGCAACATACCCAGCTGAGTTGGAACCTTTTTGCTGCGACAATAACATGCATAAGTTATACCCCCTAGTTTATAAGTTTTTTTTATTGTACCTTTTAAATTGTGTATGTTTTATGGCTGTAAATAAACGCTATTTATACGCTACGTTATCTACTCGAAATCAAAATGTTAGAAAGGTGTTAATTACCTACATCCTGAAAACTAGTTAAAGAAGGGCCCCGGGCTAGAAGAACGGCAGTTAGTTTTCATTCTTTTTACGTCCCAGCACGGGTGAACAAGATAATACTTTATATATTTGTATTAATTTCTAGACGCATCCCAACGTGGACAAAGAGTTGTTCCGCAGCAGTGGTGCAGTGGCACTAAAGCAGAGCGGCCGCGCCTTTCCCCTTAACGCCGACGTGGGAGTACTCAAATGGCGCCTCGCCACGCCCCAGCACCAGGCCAATGCGCCTCTTAATGGTAAGGGAATGTATATGCACCTATATGTCTATATTCACCTATATATCTATAATAATAATATAATAATAATTCTTTATTTTCCAAAAGATACAATTTAAACCTTATAAATTAGACATTTTGATTAGAGTACACTTTGTACTATATTCGTCTATATATCTATATTCGTCTATATATCTATATTCACCTATATATCTATATTCACCTATATATCTATATTCATCTATATTCACCTATATATCTATAATAATAATATAATAATAATTCTTTATTTTCCAAAAGATACAATTTAAACCTTATAAATTAGACATTTTGATTAGAGTACACTTTGTACTATATTCGTCTATATATCTATATTCGTCTATATATCTATATTCACCTATATATCTATATTCACCTATATATCTATATTCATCTATATTCACCTATATATCTATAATAATAATATAATAATAATTCTTTATTTTCCAAAAGATACAATTTAAACCTTATAAATTAGACATTTTGATTAGAGTACACTTTGTACTATATTCGTCTATATATCTATATTCGTCTATATATCTATATTCACCTATATATCTATATTCACCTATATATCTATATTCATCTATATTCACCTATATATCTATAATAATAATATAATAATAATTCTTTATTTTCCAAAAGATACAATTTAAACCTTATAAATTAGACATTTTGATTAGAGTACACTTTGTACTATATTCGTCTATATATCTATATTCGTCTATATATCTATATTCACCTATATATCTATATTCACCTATATATCTATATTCATCTATATTCACCTATATATCTATAATAATAATATAATAATAATTCTTTATTTTCCAAAAGATACAATTTAAACCTTATAAATTAGACATTTTGATTAGAGTACACTTTGTACTATATTCGTCTATATATCTATATTCGTCTATATATCTATATTCACCTATATATCTATATTCACCTATATATCTATATTCATCTATATTCACCTATATATCTATAATAATAATATAATAATAATTCTTTATTTTCCAAAAGATACAATTTAAACCTTATAAATTAGACATTTTGATTAGAGTACACTTTGTACTATATTCGTCTATATATCTATATTCGTCTATATATCTATATTCACCTATATATCTATATTCACCTATATATCTATATTCATCTATATTCACCTATATATCTATAATAATAATATAATAATAATTCTTTATTTTCCAAAAGATACAATTTAAACCTTATAAATTAGACATTTTGATTAGAGTACACTTTGTACTATATTCGTCTATATATCTATATTCACCTATATATCTACATATATTCACCTATATGGTCGTCGTCACCTAATATACCTACATGACACTCACTCCTATTTACAACTTTAATCATAGTTTATACAAAAAAAACAACAAACGCATTCACGACCATTAACCCTTGCGGGGTAGTCAGAGGTTCAGGTGTCCATCTCCGCAATTGCGAAGGTAGTAATATTATGGACACCACGAACCCACGTGTTAACCAGATAGTCAGTACTCAATGTGACAGGTGGTAAGCCATGTCGCCATTTACAAGCACTAACTATTACCTGTTCGGGAAACAGGTAGGTGTCCTCACTATGTTTTCCCTCACCGTATAATTCGACGCATTTCGTAAATGTATTTTTATTACGAAAATGTACATAGAAATTCATGAAACTTAATGGTAAGGGAATCTATATTTCAATCAATCAGCCTATGCCAGTCCACTGCTGGACGTAGGCCTCCCCAAGGGTACACAAAACGAGAGCATTCGTGGCCCTCAACCAACCACTACTAGCGACCTTTTTCAGGTCATCGGTCCACCTAGCTTCGTCACTAACTCCAACTGTCGATTTTCGTATATTTATTGAAATATTTTTTTTTATTCAGTATAAATGTCATTCTAATACGATGTTTTGTAATGAACGTCAATTTTAGTCGTGCTTAACTCATTGAAATATGTACGAGTACATTTGTTCTTATAAACTTAAACCTTATAAAAAGTTACTGGGACTGCACTTTAAGCGTTGACTGTACTTACTCTAATCTCATAATAATATTATATAAGGTATTTATAATGTACTAGTGACCCGTTCCGGCTTCGCACGGGTATAAAATATATAGCCTACTCCACTATTTAATGGATGTTATTATACATATAAACCTTCCTCTTGAATCACTCTATCAATTAAAAAAAACCGCATCAAAATCCGTTGCGTAGTTTCAAAGATTTAAGCATACAAAGGGATATAGGAACAGAGAAAGCGACTTTGTTTTATACTATGTAGTGATATACGTAACTATAATCTGTTGTGCCCTACAGTGAACTGCTGGCCGTCGGAGGCGGGCGGCGGCGCGTGTGACGTGAACATCGAATACGAATTGGACGAGCAACATCTCGTACTAGAAGACGTCGTCATCACCATTCCACTGCCGTACGTACTTATAGTATGTTCGTATTAAGAAAATAGTGACGTCATCAAGTCCCCACGATTTGACCAATGAGACGTGACAACGGTTGTCTGCAATTGGACAATGTGGCTTGTTTTCTCGTTTACTCACGTCTCATTGACCAGTTTAATTTTTGAATATCATAACGTCACTATTTTTTTAACGCGAATAGCCTATAATATACATATGAACACCTAACGTCGCACTTGACCTTCACGCCATTTAGTAAACTTTACAGGAGGGAGGTTTAAGTTAAAAAAGTTGTCTTAAAAAGCCCTAAAAAAATATTCAATATTTTTTACCGTCTAGACTCATAAAAAGTCGTTATTTCGCCATGAAACCAACACCAATGGACGCAAAAAGGAATCGAACAGTATTACGTATTTACGCCGTTAGTTGTTGTAATACAATCTCGGCCTTTAATCCCTTTTGGGGTAGACTTCGAGTCTATCTATCGATCGAGATATAATATCTACGTCACTTTTAGCATGAATATAATAAGGTTGTGTTGTTATATGGAACATTAGTAACAGGTTGCTAACCTATGACCCAATAAAATAGACTAGCAAATTATGTACCCGTACGACGGTAGTATGTATGTATGTTGTAGGAAGATCTGATGTATATGTAATCATAATTTTCATCTAATTGTATCTTCTTTCCGAAGGGCTGGCAACTCGTCAGTAGTGGTCCACCAGTGGGAAGGCAGCTATACGCAGAAAGGCAGGTCCCTTATCTGGAGCATACCGCTCATTGACGCACAGCACAAAAGTGGATCGCTCGAGCTCACGTGAGTGTTAAATAGATTGATAAATGTATAATATATAGATTAATAATATATATATATATATATATATATATATATATATATATATAAAACAAAAAAAAAGCATTCACGACCATTAACCCTTATGGGGTAGTCAGAGATTCAGGTGTCCATCTCCGCAATTGCGAAGGTAGTAATTCTATGGACACCTCGAACCCGCGTGTGAACCAGATAGCCAGTACTCAATGTGACAGGTGGTCAGCCATGTCGCCATTAACAAGCACTAACTATTACCTGTTCGACGAATAGGTAGGTTTCCTCACGATGTTTTCCCTCACCGTATAATTCAACGCATTTCGTAAATATATTTTTATTACGAAAATGTACATAGAAATTCATTAAACTTCATTTCCATTGGTACATGCTCAAACGGGATTTGAACCCTGTACCCACTGATACAAAGCCAAGCCCCAAACAACTGAGCTACGTCGAATTTACCGTCGAATATATATATATATATATATAGTCTACTAGTGACCCGCTTCGGCTTCGCACGGGTATAAAATATATAGCCTACTCCACTATTTAATGGATGTTATTATACATATAAACCTTCCTCTTGAATCACTCTATCTATTAAAAAAACCGCATCAAAATCCGTTGCGTAGTTTCAAAGATTTAAGCATACAAATGGACATAGGGACAGAGAAAGTGACTTTTTTTTATATTATGTACTGATGGGATAGGGATTTGGGAGATAAGCTTATGTGTATGTAATGTTAAAGAGGATATAACACCATTGAAGTAGATCCTTTATTTGGTCCGTGTAATTAACAGAACTATATACTCATTATAATAAATAATTATGGATATGTCACTGACGATGAACGATTTAGCAATAAATAAAACATTTGTTTAATGCACCAACTACGATGAAGGAAAACATCGTGAGAAAACAGTGCTTGTAATTGTTACACGGCTAACCATCTATCACGTATGTCTGAGTTACATTGATTATCGACTATCTGCGTCCAAATAATGCTGTTTGTCTTTGTCAGTTCAGTATCAGATCAGTAATAATGTGAAGTTAGTAGTAGATTTGCAAAAGTGACAAATTTCGCCATTTTTTAAGCGAAATTATACACATTTGTTAATTTCAATAGTGAAAATTGACGCTTTCCTTATCACAACCAACGTCACTCTATTACTGATCTGATATTGAACTGCGTTTGTACTAATACGCATTAGTAAACTTAGCCCCCTGGTTACTGACTATGAATCACAAACTCCATAATTTCGTAAAAACACTTAAACCCTTCTTTCATACTTCTTAATAGTCAAAAAAAATTTTTATTTAATTTATACGTATATTTCAGTGTCACCCCATCAAACCCTAACGACTTCTTCCCGATAACGGTGAACTGGACTTCAACCACCTCCTATGCCCTGATCACAGCGTTAGAGGTGACTCAAGTGGAAGGGGGTCAACCGGTCCCTTATACGGACGACGTGACATTCCACCCGGATAAATATGAAGTGGTTTAGTATGGTTATGTAGGCTGTAACTGTATGGTCAATGTTATCGACTGGTAAGGTTATCTTGATTGAGCGCCTTTTTGGAAGTTTGCAGAGTATTTTTTTAAACTCGTGATTGGCCATTGCAACGTGGTTAAAATGTTGGGAAGCAAAGGTAATTTGTTAATAAAATATACGTGATAAGTTCCGTTTTGTTTGTAAAATGAATAAAAATAGCGAGTTGGTCGAAAATGTTTTCGCAGGAGAGCAATTTAATGTTTTAAAAAGTCGAAAGAAATGGTATTTAATAAATGGTATTTAAAACTATATTTTATAAAGTATCGTGACGTTTCGACCATGTTGCATTGATCATAGTCAAGAGGCAGTTAAAAAACTTGGATTTTTTCCATTTTTTTTGTTTTTTATAACTTCGAATCGCTTTCCTGTGAAATTGCGAAATGGCGCTTAAGCAACATAGCCTTTCCACCGTCGTTAAGGTCATACAGTGAGGTATATGATGTCTTAGGTGTATTCTGTAGGTATAAGAACCTAGGTTAACAGGTATAGAGTGTCCTGTGTTAAAATGAATGTTTATTTAACTATACAGATATACTATTTAATAGTAAATGTACCGTTATAATTATGTGTTCACATTGAAATATGTATACAAAAAGAGTGAAGTTTTAAATAAGGGAAACTATTGTGTGTAAATCAGGCAATTTTATGAAATAAGTAATAGTGTATGTCGTAATTATATTTTCTATTTTTCATAATTGTTTAATACATAAATTACATTCTCAATATTGGACTAATCACTTGTCTACTGAAAGCAGATTAAAAAAATGGATACATATTACTATTATAGGTATTGAGTATATTATTATTTTTACTCTGTTGGACACTCTTATTACCATCCTATATTAAAAAATATATAATATGGCTTAACTTTACTTGTTTCAAAAAAGTATTTTCGTTAAAATAAATACTTATTTATTCTTCGTCGATAAAGGAATTTCTATCCTTATCCATTGGCAACAATTTTGGTGCTGTGTATCTGGTGAAAAGTGGGTAAATAGTCTGACTATTCCATAGCACCTATAGTCTTTTGTACCTCGAAAGGAAATATCATGAAAAAAGTTTAGTTACAAGCCATGCTTAGAATAATATGTTAGGTACTTTAAATGTATTTGCCTTAAAGATATATTTGTTAATAAAATTGTGCATTAAATATCATTAATATTTAATTGCTTTTTATTTAAATATTTCACTCACACCCATTAACCTTCTCATACATTCTCTTCTGTTAGTCGAGTTATATACTCTAAGAATAATGTCTGTCTTTTAACATGTAAAAGATGACTGAGAAAAGTGGGGTTAAAGCAAACTCATAGTCACTACATAGTATAAAACAAAGTCGCTTTCTCTGTCCCTATGTCCCTTTGTATGCTTAATTCTTTGAAATTACGCAACGGATTTCGATGTGATTTTTTTTAATAGATAGAGTGATTCAAGTGGAAGGTTTATATGCATAATAACATCCATTAAATATTGGAGTAGGCATATATTTTATACCCGTGCGAAGCCGGAGTGGGTCACTAGTACAATATAAAGGCGACGTAGCTCAGTTGTTTGGGGGTTGACTATGTATCGATAGGTGTATATAGGTGCATGGCTCAAATCTCGCCTGAGCATGAACCGAATACTACAGTGAGGGAAAAAATCGTGGGGAAACCTACTTGTTCTCGGCACAGGTAATAAGTCAGTACTTGTAAATGGCGACACGTCTTACCACGTCTCTGATTGAGTACTACTATCTGGTCAACACGTGGGTTCGAAGTGTCCATAGAATTACTACCTTCGCAATTGCGGAGATACCTAAACCTCTGACTACCCTACAAGGGTCATGCACGCGTGTTTAACAACGATATGTCTTGACGTTGTAAAATAAATGTATATTAATATTAATTTGCCTGTGATGTTAGAAAGTCCTAACCGCCGAGTGTATATGAAGAGGTGTATGAATGTCAATAAAGAATAAGTGGTATGGTTGCATGATTAAAAAGACATTTATTATCAAAGATTTATTAATTTACAAAATAGTTAACCTTATGCTATTTAATAATTAACCTAAACAAAACTCATTTCGGCAATAATGAAATAATTATCATAACAATTATTGCCACATTAAATTAAGCATGTAAATATAACATAAATATCGTGATGTCATAACAACCCTTGAATCTTATTGAACTTGTTTGTACTTCTATCAATTAGCCTATTACAGTCCACTGCTGGACATAGGCCTCCTCAAGGATACACCAGAAAACTCAGTTTGTTGTTTGTTGTAAAATAATTTAGAATTTTTAATATTATTCATTTAGTAGTAAGAGATATTTTTTGTACAATGTCATTTTTATAAGTCTAGCTTTATAAATATATTATAAGAAATTATGTAGTTGTAGAAATCCTCAGGTGGCTATTTGAATTGCCTTTACATATTTATACAAGAATAAACTGAATAGACAAACAAAAGTACAACTATACCTCACAACATGAACGAAAATAAAATAAATTATTGCTTTTTGTTTATGAAAATTAAACAAAGTTAATTTAATCAGAAATTGATACTTGTACCAATGACTATTGTGCTACGCATTATTGTTCTTTTGTACATGCATTATAAAACTGTATGTATATGAAATGTATAAAGTGTTTTTGTATGTATTGCATATTTCACTCTAAATTATACAAACTGGGGCATTACCCCACTAATGCATTTTAGCCACAATATTACTTCAGTAATGATACAGCAATACTTAGTGGCCATAATTTGACACTTTTGGCACTCCACTAACAAATTTATGCCTCTGAAGCGCTATCGAACTACATCTGAAGTACAAAAAAGCTACTCCACTAATCAAATGTTCCTCAATATCAGTTCTATAGCCTGTTCCTTAATACATAACTGGCACAAAAAATAACTGTACTGTATATAGTAAATATAGTAACTGGCACTGGGCAAAAAATCCTGGAAGCCGAAGTTTCTTGTTGGTTCTTCTCCGATACCTTCCGAGGCCTTCCGAACCAAGCATATAATTTCAATGCTAAAGGACAACCAGTATCAGGCAAATGTTTTGAATTTCAATGAATGTACCGCACTTGTACTTATGTTGAATAAAAACATTTGATTTTGACATACATACAATCTATATTTTATCTACCTACACATCTTATTCCTTATTACTATCAAAATTGAACCTAAACGGAGAGTTAGAGAAGGAAAACTTAAACGGTTTACTTTCTACCACTTCACTATCATTTTTTACTTCTGTGTTTGTACTGGTTGAACTTAGTTCTTCTGTCACCCCTGTATCTATTTGGTCATTGCTCAGTTGGAAGTCGAAACGGAAGGAGCTGTCTCCCGTCGATAGGAACGCTGATTTACGGAGAAACGTGGCTTTCGGCGGCTCCTTGCTTTCCGTTATCTTGATCCTGTTTGCCACTGGAAATAAATAGGTTGGTTAAATGATGTCCTGTCATTTCTTTTGGGGTAGATAGACCTATGGAGACAGAATATCAATTTAGTCACTTTAGAATCAATATCAGGTAACTACAGAGGCATAAGAATAAATTGTTGTTTTGTGTTCTGAATCCATGTGCAAAAATATGAACATAGCACCACTTTTACACTGAAGGAAAACATGAGGAAACCTGGGTATGGTACAGGTATTTGTCAGAGATTATAAAGGGCAACAAGATTTACCTTATATCTTATAAGATGCTGACTATCTGGTTAGCCCTTGATTTTCAGGAGCCTTAACATCAATTGTAAAGATGGAAACAGAATACCTCTGATTGCCTTGCAAGGGACAAATTTTGTAAGTCTATTTACGTCAATAATGAACATTAATAAAATTGTTAAGGGTACCACCAGATGGGACGTAATCATAATAAATATGTAACAATTATCACTATCAGCATGTAAAACCTTATAAGAAATAATGTTTGTAAAGTATGCTAGATAACTAAGTTTGGGACAATTAACATGTTGGTCGCCATGGTGGGTTAAAATTACCGGCACCTCATATACTTATTTAGGCCATGGCGACCAATGTGTTTAAACTTAACTTACTTTTGACCAGCTTCTTTTCTTCAGCAGCCATCTTGGCCCTGTAGTCCCCAAACTGGGTCCTCATCAGCTGCCTCTTCCTGATTATTGGCTGATTGTTGTTCTTTAGCACTGTCAACACTTTCCATGCTTCTTGTACTGGAAATCAAAATAATGACATAATCAAATCTGATTTATTAAATTACATATACATTAACATCCTTTAATCCTTTCAGGGTGGACAGAACTTTGACAGACAGAATACCATAACTCTTAAATCAGTTTTTACCCCTAGCTCCTATCGCTACCTACGACATGGTTGGAAGAACAGCAGCTATTTAGCATTATTTTTAAGTCCCAGATAGAAGGATTTATTTTATTATTATTGTATTATTAACAGTTTTATGAGATTCACAATATATACTCATGATTAATAACTAACAGGACTTATCGCTTGAGTTTTTATATAATAAAGTTACCTTTATTATTAACTTGACGTTTCGTCAATGTTGCAGCAGCCATGGTCACGGCCAGACTAAACAGTCTTAACGATCTGCCCATGACCAAGGCTACTGCAACATAGCCGAAACGTTGGGTTAATAATAAAGGAAACTTTATTATATAAAAATTTACAAAATAAGTCCCGTTAGTTATTAATAAGTTGTATTATATATTTATTTAAGTCAGCCTCAGCCGTTAGTATGTCATAGGAAGCGATTAAAGACCCTAATATCAAACATATGTTTTGGAGTAATGATGTAGTAACCTATGTTCAACATTAATTCCTTCACAAACTCTTATAATACTGCTAAATGTGACTGTAGAGATTATGAGTTATCTCTAAGACATCAAACATCGATAGGGTAAATCCTACCCAATTAAAATCAGGGGACAGAAACAGAGAAATATTTTAGGAATACTACTAACATTGCCTTTCGTTCCCTTTCTTTTCTGATAAAGTTTTTTCCAACTGTTGAATGCACCACAGGAGCTCCAGCTGGAACTGTTTCGCTGTATCATCGGGGCTAATCTCATCTTCAGTAGGGTCGTGGGACTTTTGAATAGTATTCGTTGGTTTCCCTTTAGGATGCAATTTGGTTGCTTTCGGCATTGTTTATAAACTTAGCGTAAACTTTAACTACTATTTATTACACTATTTCCGCAAATTCTACATGCGCCAGATAATATATTTAATAAAATAATTCAATTATTCCTTTTTAAGATACACAAGTTAGTAAAAATATTTAATTTACATCAATTTCTTTGAAAAAGTAAGAGTTCAATGTTGTCGAGGAGGTTATGTTTTTTTTATTAATTGTATCAATGTGGTATCATATACTACAAGAAGAATTTAGTCAATAACGGAATGGCATCTTTATGTATGTAATGTATACATTTTTTAAGATCAGAATTCTTCTTGTTTAAATATATTATTACCATTTTTTTATCCTTTTAACACATTTGAGGCTGTCTCATTGATTCTCCGAGATATAATAAATTCTCGACTTTAACATACAACTAGAGGCACCAGTGTCGATGGTCCTGATTTTTATTATAGGATAATATACCACTTTAACCAAATAAGTACATATGGATTTTTTTAACGCTCTATTGATGTCCTAGCAATCATACGAATTTTACAGTTATATTCTGCTGCTATATATTGTGAAATAATTACAGAGAGAATGGAAAATCATGGCATTTTATATACTATTGTGACAATCTGAAGGGAATATTATGAATCTAAATCAAAAATCTGTTATTGGTAAAATAATCGCCGAATTATATTTATTTTCTTTATTTGAAATTAGAGTCAGGTGAGGTTATGTACGATTTATTGAACGTGATGAAAATTGCTAATAATTATAACATAAGTGTTTAATTTTTAGTATGGTGCATACTTCTTCACCAAACAACCTACCTCAGCGAATCTCCCGAGGGACTACCAACTTCAAAAAAATTACACTTTCCTGGTAATTACTTAAATTTTACTTATAAAGGTTATTCATACATTTCTTCAGAGGTATTATCGTAACTATTAGATAATTGTAAATCAAAATTGTTTATGACCTAACTACTTATGTTTGTACCGCATAATGTGTGGCTATTTACATCATCAACTCATTGCCCAATAGAAAACTCAAAAATATTTTTACAAAATTAATATCTTTCAGTCTTACGAAACTTAATCTTAAAATTACCTTTCTTATACGTACGTAGTATAATTGCAGCATATTCACTCCCTTCCATCCCTTTACGGTTAGACAGACCCTATAGTACATTTTCTGGATTACTTCTAGCACTACAATTAAAGTTCGTCAATAATATGAAATAATGGTGATAGTATACTTTAATGATATACCAAGATAAAACCTAGCCTCTCTTAAACTTCTTGATATATAATATATAAAAATATTAAATACAAATCGATGTACTACAATAAAATTGTTACTCCTTTTTTTCTTTCCTAATTTTTCGCAGGGCCCTAATAGCAGTATCAAGTCTCTCCCTGTTTGTGCTCTCCAGGGAGTATGTGGTAGCCAACCGTGCGGAGAATATGCGTGCTAGGGAACGTATGCGCCAAACTAACACGAGTGATTAGGAAGATTACGGAAAGTGGGCTTCAGGTGGGTAAAGTTCAGTTGTTATTAGTTTACATTACCTTATATGTTCTATCCTTTAATACAACCTCAGCGGCAACACCTGTCGCCTTCAGTTCACCAGTGATGTTGTTGATAATATGGAATATTAGTCATAGGTTGCTAACTCATCATCCAATACAATTATTAGACATTATAGCCTTTGTTAAGTGGCATAGTCCAGAATGAGATTATCCTGCAGAGAACCAAAGCCGTAGACATTGTCTATCGATGTTGCAAGCTGAAGTGGCAGTGGGCTGGGCACGTCTGTTGCAGAACAGACGACCGTTGGAGAACAATGATTCATGTTAGGTGGCCGTGTCTCAGTAAACGTAGTATAGGACGCCCCCTGCTAGGTGGACCGATGACCTGAAAAAGGTTGCTGGTAGTGGTTGGCTGAAGGTCACAAATGATAGTGTTTAGTGGCATAGTCTTGGGGTGGCCTATGCCCAACAGTAGACTGACAATGACTGATCGAATAATAGCCTTACAAGCACTATGTCATTTTGAATAAAAAGGCAGCTAAATAACTTTTTGTATGTAAAATATGTTTCATTTAATATGAATGATACATATTATAACTTCACGTACTTTAATCCCTTTCAGGTTGGCCAAAACCTTGGAGATTTAATTTTACCTATTGAATGCCAGCTAGTTAGAATACTTTTTGTATCCTTGACTAAAATAGGACAATATTGCACATGAATAATTATTAATAATCACACTTGTTTCAGGTAAAAAGCTTACCACTAAAGCTTTATTCAATTTGAACAAACGTATAATACTAAATAATATTTCAAAATGGCGATGCCACAATTGGACCCGGCGAAGCTTCAGCTGGTGCAGGATCTGGAGATTGAGATGATGTCGGACATGTACAACAGGCTGGTGACGTCCTGCCACCGGAAGTGTATTCCCATCAAGTACCATGAGGCTGAATTAGGTATGTAGGCTTTACTGCTACTGACTAACACTACATAGTATAAAACAAAGTCGCTTTCTCTGTCCCTTTGTATGCTTAAATCTTTGAAACTACGCAACGGATTTTGATGAGGTTTTTTAATAGAGTGAGATTCAAGAGGAAGGTTTATATGTATAATAACATCCATTAAATAGTGGAGTAGGCTATATATTTTACTCCCGTGTGAAGCCAGAGCGGGTCACTAGTTATTTTATATGATAATCATATATACGCTTTGCTGATATTGTCTATTGCTATGTATGATAATCATGTAATAGCTAGCAATCAAAAATGTGTTGTCTAAATGGAGTTTATACTTATGTTTCATTTGACATCAGTACCACAATATTCATGCTAAAAGTCACCAAGGAGACGTTATATTTTTGAGCTCCACCCAGAAAGGGATTATAAGATGTGAAAATATATGTATGGATCTCAGTACAAATTTCTGGAACATATCTTAACATTCTTACAGTCACCTGTTCATTGGAACAGGTAATAGTTAGTGCTTGTAAATAGCAGCACGGCTCACCACTTGTTTCATTGAGTAGTGACCCTTCAATTGCAGTAATAGTCAGTTGAACCTCTGATTACTTGCAAGGGTTATTAATCATGAAACTGTTTTAATCTATTATTTCTTTAACTGCATGGGTAACTACAACTACAATAGTGCCTACTTCTGGTAAAAATGTCTTATTCAGCCATCTGTTATTATGCTAGTGGCTAAAAATAGATATATCTGACTTACATTCCACCCTAAAAGAGAATGCAAATCATAAATGTAAACTTGTTTTAAAATTAAATTATTATAATAATAATATTTATTTATATCAGGACATTACACCGACGAACACAAAAACCTAAACAATAATACAAGACTTAGAAACTAACAAAGAAAAAAACAAACTTGAAACTAAATAGGCCTGTGCAAGCCGGTGCAACGCCAAATGCAAAAGGACCTGCCTCAGCTAAAATGCTAGTAACATGGCACAGTTGTCCATGTAACCAGCGCTGTGTTTCAGTCAGGTCCAAAAACATGTCGGCAACCCAAACGCCTACACGAACATAACCACTTAAACCTATACATACACTCATAACTCACCTACAAAACTACACTAACCTTAACCTACAATATCTAATATTATGCCTAATAAATATCAACCATATATATGAGTAAAATTATCGCAGAAATCAATGTATTGTACCCTTCATGGAAATTAATTATATTATGGATTGGGATGGGAATGTTTTCCTCTACTCTGAGGCTATTACACTGTTTACAAGACCAAATATGAATCTATCTCTATCCTCGGATCTGAAGTGTCAGCAGATGCTCATAAAGACAAATTAATGAATTTAAGAGAAATTAATGAATCAAAATTCCTTTATCTACATTTCACATAGAGAAAAATCTCATTGATGAAGACACACCTCTACATCCCCAACAGTATAGGCAGAGACTATCGAACGCCACCTGAAATTACACACAAACCTCTTGCTTCACTCACACCCATTAACCTTCTCTTACATGCTCTTTTGTTCTTCACAGTATGTACAGTCAGTCCTAAACATGCAGTCCCAATAACTTTTTATAAGGTTTAAGTTTATAAGAATAAAACACAATATTTTACATTTTAAAACTGGCACCACTGTGCATTGTTGTGGCCACTATACATTCGCGTGCTTCGAAATTGTAAAATAATAATAATATAATAATATTTGGACATTATTACACCAATTGAACTAGCCCCTTGGTAAGTTCATTTAAGACTTGTGTTAAGGGTACTTCTTCTCAATCGTTACGCTCTTATCAGAGCGGTCGTGGTCTTCATGACGTGGCATCTTGAGCAGCCGACATGGTACTAGCCAACGTATAATTAAGAAATGTATACATATTATATATAGATAAATACATATATAGCATATATAATCAACGACCAGACTGGAAAGTAGAAGAAAAGCGTAGTTCTTAACTCTGCCTCCACCGGGAATCGAACCCAGGACCTCACGATTAGCGTTCCGGCGGCTAACCGATCGCGCCACGGAGGTCGTCATATATATATATATAAAATATTGTGTTTTGTTCTTATAAATGTAAACATTATAAAAAGTTACTGCAACTATTGCATTTTTAGCGTTGACTGCATACTCTCCTTAGAAGAATGTCTCCAATTTGATCATGCATTATACAAACAATAATTTTGCTTTCCAGGGAAAGGCGAGTCAGTCTGTCTGGACCGCTGTGTAGCGAAATACCTGGATGTCCATGAACGGATTGGTAAAGAGCTGTCAGGAATGGCGAAACCCGAAGAAGAGGTTAAGGCATTGGATAAAAAGTAGACTTTATGTTGTTAAGAATAAGGCACAATTTGTAGGTTTAAATGGCATTACTTGTATGAGAGTAACGGTTTCTTTTATTGTTTAATATGTATTATAATTATTATAGAATTACAGCTTAAGTACATGGTAATGATTGGAAATTTTATATAAAGCTAATGACTACAGGTTTAAAGTACAGTTGTAGAACCTTGCAAAGGAATTTAAGTTATTTATAGAGTTGATAATATTAATAAGCATTGATATTTTGAACAAATTTATTAAATGGAAAGTCAAATTTAAAACATAGTGGTTTATAAAAGTTGTCTTTTAAGGACAAGCTAATCTTACTTTGCATTGAATCTATGAGAGCTTATTTATTTAATCCAATGTTTGATAAAAATATACTCGTCTTGGTTACGGATTTCGCTGTCATGCCTCATTAAATAAGCTTACATACCTATCTTTGTAGTATGTATGTATTCATTTTATTCTTAGTATTAAAATTTAAACATGGATAATGGTTTTTTTTATAATGCCATTAACAAATCTGCAGAATTAATGGTTAAAATTTCTTAAAGCCATAAATGTAGGTAATGTTATTACATAATTGTGCTTGATTCATCTTAACAATTGTTATAGTAGATAGAAATTTAAATATGGCAACAATGTTCACTTTTGTATTGCCAGCATTTGAACAATGCGTTTAGTGTATGTTATGAATATGTATGATTAGTTGTTAGAATTGATTTTGTTTCAAATAAATGAAAGATAAAATTAATTCAACTGTTTTTATTTCAACTAAACTATTTTACATTCATCTTAAACTACAGTCTAATATTAATAAACGCAGTAACAATACAATGTTTCTTATATTTACAAATATCAACATTTTACACTGGTTTTTGCGTACATTAATTTGTTACAATTAAGGTGTTTCAAAATACTTTAATAACATTCAGTATAGTATAGCACTGAAATAATACTTTATGCTATATGTGAAATAATTTATTTAATTTAAATAAATATAAAATAATAATAAGAATATTATATAGATAGTTTTATTTAGGGCATTGCATACGCCTGTTTTTTCCTAAATTAAGATATCTAACTGTTCAATTTGTGTTTACAGTCTCTACTTTGTATAAATAATTAAGACCTCATCTTAATAGACCTGCCATATTCACTTACTTTTAACCTTCTCAAAACCAAAAGTATAATGAACATCAAAACTTTTGACCAACTCTCCTAAAATATACACGTTACTACCGAAAAACAACAAACACATAATCCAAATAAGAAGATACACTTCCATACTTTCGAATTCTAGTAAATAAGCTGCAAACAACCATGTTCCTTGAGACATAAACCATAGAGTTGATAAAAATACCGCTCTTTGGTAGGAAATATTGAGGTTATGTACCACTAAAGGTAGCAAAGACAGGAACCAGACAAAATATTGCGAAGTCATCACACTGTTATAAGCTACCAAAACCACTGCTTGAGAAAACAAAGCAAATGGTAGCATTGAGGGTTTTCTACCAAATCTTAAACTAAGCACCAGTAGGAGAATTAATAAAAAAACCTGCTGCGTCAGTTTGACAACGTCAAAACCGAGGTTTTCCGCCGTTAAGTACGAATGGTAGAACATAATGGAGAAATTATGCCGTGTATCCTTTCTGATGAAATGGTATAGGTAGGTTTCGAATAAAAACTCGTATCCATATAAATTGTACACACATGTAGTCAAAATAACTAAGGTAGAGATGCATGAGTTTGCTAGAATGACTTGTTTCATATTCGGCATAAGCATTTTAAGAGCTGTGAAGAATTTGGTAGATTTTTGTATTCTATACTCGCCTAGAGATAAATACATGGGGAAGCTAAAAACTAAAGGATAGAGCCTCAAATGAATTGCCAGCCCTAATAAAATACCTGCCACTGCACAATTAACTAATTTCTTACTCTTGTCCCTTTGTAGAAACATCAGAGATAGAATAATAAAGAAACACGGTATCGAGTCACCGTTACCTCGAGTTGAAATACCTATACTCAACGGATTATACAACCACACTAAGGAGCAAATCTTAGAAACACTTTGCCGTTTTTCCTTACTGGCAACATTTAGGTTATTCCTCACAACCACCGCTACGGCAACTGTCAATAAGATGTCAAATAACGCAAACAAAACCTTACCAAACGACACGTTAAAAAACACATTAGGTAACAACATCCACGCTATAATTGGACTGTATCTGTAAGTATGGCGTTTGTATGGCGACTCACCCACAAAAGCGTGCCTGGCCGCATCAGTAAAAACCTTGTAATCCACATCAGTGTATGGCACATCACACGTACTATCGTGGTACACTGAATACACTATCAGTAGAAGTCTTATTAGAAAACCTATCACCAAATGAACATGTAGGGGTAAACTTATAAACGTTTTTAACAGCGACATTTTTGTGTTCAAAGTCTCGTCTTCAATTCTTTGGCGGCATTAACCAAGCAGGTTTTAAACTCTTGAAACTCTTTCTCGCATTCACCTTTAGTTACCATAGACTCCTTGAGTAATACACAACGAGCGTATAAGGCGCTCGATTTAGAGCATTTTGCAAACACTAATGGGTATTTACTCAACCTCTCTCTTGCTTTGGCAACTGATTCCATGTTTTTAAAACTTCTCACTAAAAACCGTTAAGATTCAAATTTCGCGGTCTTTTCTTCCCAAAGTTTTAAACTACCGTACAAACGTCACAAAAGGCGTTAGATTCAAACTTCTTGTTGTTTTGTTCCCAATGTAGTATCTGGTTCGGTTAAGTCGACAGGCTGGGGTCGCTCGCCGTAGAATATGTCGTAGATGGGCTTCGAAAAGAACACGCTGAGTCCTAATATGGTAAACGTCACTTGAAAAGTAATGGGGTATCTGTAGATCCAACTTCTTTTACCTAGTGGCTGACGGATGTACTGCTTCGTTTCCATACTTTCTGCAACAAGAAGAAAAGCATAGATTAATAATAGAATTATATGATAACAATAGGTGCTGAAATTATCACCTAAACTATATAACTACGAATGCTAAAATTCAGTTTGAATTAGGAAAAATATGAAGATTAATTATAAAATTACATGATAACAATAGATACTGAAATTCACATCAAAAACAAAATTGATTAAAATTTTAAATTGAATTAGGAAAAATATGAAGATAAATAATAGACTTGCATAATAACAATAGGTAATGAATTTTTCTACAAAAAATTATCTAGGAACCTAAAGAGTCGGTTGGAATTAGGACTGTTTCATTGTTTTGGTGCAGGTACAATTTTATATACATACATACGCTTCACGACTTGTGTATACACACTCCCTTTTTTATTGTGGAGGGGTATTGACTCACTTACTCTGGACTCAGCACTAGTCAATTAAAAGTAAGCTGGACATATACTATTGATTTCAAAATTTATTGAATATCGATACCATAACCACTTATAGTTAAAGTTTTCGGTCAGTATTATGTGTTTAAAATGTCGGCTATTTCAAGTTACACTTTTTCACTATTTTAATTAAGTATTTGAGTAAAAATTCAGTTATTTCACGTATGTACAGTGTAAATAAGTTAATACAGTGGGCTGGCCACGTCTGTCGTAGAACCGACGACCGCTGGAGTAAAGCGGTTCTTGAGTGGAGGCCACGTCTCGGCAAACGTAGTGTAGGACACCCCCCTGCTAGGTGGACCGATGACCTCAAGAAGGTCGCTGGTAGTGGCTGGATGAGGGCCACGAAAGATCGTCTTTTGTGGCGTACCCTTGGGGAGGCCTACGTCCAGCAGTGGACTGTCATAGTCTGATTGATTTTCCGTTATTAGTAAATAGTGTTCCCCAATACACAAAATCATCCAATTGTTCGACTTTTTCATTATCTGTGTCTTGCTAAGTCTCTCCATGACCATTACTTTCGTTTTACTTACATTAACTGTCATTCCTTTACTCTTAAGTATAAAAATGACTATATAGGTTTAGGTTTATAGAATATTTATTTCTTATAAAGTACTGGCTATCAATATATTGCTTGGCTGATTGATTGATTGAAGTATATACAGTTTATAGTCTATTCGCGTTAAGTAAATAGTGACGTCATGATAATCAGAGGTCAAACTGACCAATGAGACGTGAGTAAATGAGAAAAGAAGTCACATTGACCAATTGCAGACAACCCCTATAAAATCTCATTGGTTAAATCATGGAGACCTTGATGACGTCACTATTTTCTTAAAGCGAATATACTATAGTTATGTTAATAGCTAAACGTAGTGTAGGACGCCCCCCTGCCAGGTGGACTGATGACCTGAAAAAGGTCGCTGGTAGTGGTTGGCTGAGGGCCACGAGTGATCGTGTTTTGTGGCGTACCCTTGGGGAGGCCTACGTCCAGCAGTGGACTGTGATAGGCTGATTGATTGATTGATTGATTTTAATAGGCACTCACTCTAGAAGCTCCTTGGGTGCGCCTGGCCGGGGCTCCAAGCTGTATCCGTCGCACACCTTGGACTTGGCGCCGTACGTCAGACAACAGCGGCGCACCGTCTCGAACACGTACTCACACGCACTCTCTTGGAAGTTGTTCTCTGGAACATATAATAATCATATTTAGGACACTATTACACCAATTGAACTAGCCCCTTGGTAAGTTCAATTAAGAAAGGAAGAAAAATAGTTTATTCACTGCGTATACAAACACAATACAAACATTCAAATAAAATGGAGACCTTGATGCAATGAGAAGGTGCTGCCTCAGTATACGATGCAGGTAGGCTGCTTCACTGGTCCTCCGGCAGCACCCCATTCGGAAGAAGTGTGTTATAGGTACTAGTTAACGTATATTTAAGAAATATATACTTATTATATATAGCTAAATACATATATAGGATATATACCTAATGAACAACCAGACTGAAACGACTGACCGGAAAGCAGAAGAAAGCGTAGTTCTTAACTCTACCCCCACCGGGAATCGAACCCTCACCATTAGCGTACAGGTTATTGAAAATAATATACCCCAATATTCACGGTAAAAAGTGACCTAGGAGATGTTATATCTCCGAGGTTCTGTCCACCCCGAAAGGGATTAAAGGATGTGAATGTATGTATGTGTAAATTTTATGTAAATGTAATATACCAATCAACGCCGAGCTTGTATGAGGAGGTGCATGAAAGTGAATGATCGAGACAAATGGGGATTAGTGATCTCTGCCCACCCTTCTGTAGAAAAACAGGCTTGGTGCGTATGTATGTATTAGATTTGTACTCAGGGATCAATGACTTGATATGCGTGCATACAATGTGATACAACTAAACCTTAGTTAACTAAATGATGTTCCAATTGAAGGCAATTTATTATAAGCTGACACGCAACAAATAGATACTTAAACATTGAGTACTTGTCACAAACGGGATAAACTACGACAGTAAAACATTAAGGGTATTGTATTCCAAAAATAAATTCACGAACTGTCAAAAATCCGACATTTCTAGCGCAGCAGCGCTGAGTACATTGCGCGTTAGTGCTGTTTTTAGCGGTTGGACAGAATATAAAATATAAAAAGGCGCGAATTTCAAAACATCGCGAAACGATGAAACGTTCATGGGAGTTTTATATTAATAATATAATTGATTTTTAAACTCAATAGTGTGCCGATTGCAAGACAATTTTTTAATTGCTAAATAAAACGTACATTATCTATCTATCTAACATAAAATAAACATTGTGATGATTTTTCGACAATCCAGACCGACTTCTTAGCAGATATTCTCTGTCGAACGTGACAGATAGTTTTGATCATGACGACGCGCCGCCGCGGCGTGTAAATTGCAGATAGTTATATCAATAAATACGTATCGTTTCCATATGATGTAACGTATAAACTGATATTCTCACCCAAATCCAGATGGTAATCAATCCAACACGACATAAATTCAAGTTTTCCAGTGTTTGTAAGGATGCTAGTACAGATTACATTATGTATGTATGTAGGTATGCAACTACCGAACGAATTATTTACTGACTCCGAAAGGTTAACGAATTTGTAAAACTATGTTTTTAGATTATAATGCTTTTGAAATAAAATATGTTCTTCAACGAAAGATCGGCTGTAGTCATTTTTCATATGCGTAAGTATTATGATTACCTAGATTAATTCAGTTCATTCACGGTAAAATTATATAAGTACCTATTCTACAATACTTTTTACCATATTGTAGATATAGTAGTCATACAATTTATTAGTTACATTTACCCACACTACACATATTGAAATAAAATTGAGCTCATGAATTTAAGTGTAAACTCGTTACAATGCATACAACCTAATTTTATTTTGCCCTAACACTGCTTGATTTTGCGACTAAATTTACAAACGGAATATGTACTAGGATCACAGACTTTTATAGGCGGGCAGTCGTACGAAAAATGTAAATGTCTCGATTTTCATACAGATATCTTTTGATCCTGATAAACTACTATTATACTGTCAATTATTTGTTTTTGTGTTATGTAATGTCAATAATGTTTTTGCTGAAATATTTTATGTTGTGATCGTAAAATAGGATTTTACGGTTGTGACTTATACACCGGTTCTCGTTCTATCACCGAAGTTAAGCAACGCAGGCGTGGAAAGTAATTGGATGGGTGACCATTTAAATTGTTCACGTGCTGTTGTTTTAGAGAGAGAACCTGGTTTGGTTATGTAAGGACTTAGTTAATCACCTATTACATTGGCTATTGATAATCAGGTAACGATTGGGTTTCGATTGACAAAAAAATGCAAAAAAACTTAGTTGCCACTCAACATCTGACTACCCCGAAAGGGATGTGGGATGTGACGTAGCCATATCAATCGGGGTCGGCGGCAGCGACGTAATGTGAGCACAGTATTTTGTACCTATTCAGGATTATAAAACTATAAACACTGCGCACTCGTAGATAGTTTTCAGATACTTTAGTAACTACGATTTAATTATATGCATTGAAATTGTCTTGTTGCTTGTTGTTTTGTCACGATGATGTGTCTTCTCGGCATACTCAAAACACATACACCTGACCTCACAAAGCGTACCTACCTATTTTATTATTTGTTAATTTGATATAGTAACAGTCTGGCGTATTTAAAATGAAAGTAGTAAGATGATTATTAGCTCTCGGAATCTGTAACTGTCAGCTATTCTTTTACGTTTAAATATGGTTTAGACCACGAACCTTTGTAATTGCTCTTTGGTATAGAAACTAGCACCAGATGTAAGTACCTCTGCGTCCAAATGCTGGAATGAAATACCTCCACCTATTCGCGAGGTTGCTTCTAGGGGAGCTTTCTACCTTAGGTATAAGGCTTGTCTTCTCGAACAACAAAAATCCTTACCCTAACTCCTATCAATGTCTCACCTTGTCAGTGCAAATACCATAGTTATATATTTTTCTTTCTATATATGAGTTTGAATAAATGTGTATGTGTATGCAGCCTAGCTGCATCGTATACTGAGGCAGCACCTTTTCACTGCATCAATGGTTTTTTACATACCTATATTTTTTCCATGTTTGTGTTTTGTTAATGTAGTGAATAAAGTTTCTTTCTTTTTTTCTCTGTAGGTGTTAAAATTTGCAAACACACATCATGTATTGATATACAATTTACTACTTACATAAGCTCCTGAAATAAGTATACTATAAATTTAGTTATAGTCTATAATGTATGTAAGTAATGGTTACTGCACTAAAATATTGTTTGTAATAATAGGAACCTATTATTTAATTTTATAAATGCTCATATTAAGGTTACATTACACTTTGATTAGTGACTAGGTATGGACATCTACTGATTAGTGTAAGTTATTTCCTGTGTATGGAAATGAGTTCTATTTTTAGCGAGTAACCTTGTCCAGCGTTCCGTCACTGCCCCCTCACTCATCTAAAATAAGTTAAAATCAACGCTAATATAAGTCAATATCAAATCAGTATCATGAATTAGATTTAAATTTAATTAATAATAATTTAGATTTAATACTGGCCTTACAGAAAAAAATAAGATGACAAATTATCTGCGCGTATCGTTACAACTTGGTTACAACAGCACGATGTCCAGGCTTTAGACTGGCCTGCGCAATCTCCAGACTTAAATCCTATTGAGCATGCCTGGGATATGCTTCAGAGAAGAGCTCTAAGAAATTTCCCAGAAGATATTGTCAGTGAAAACCATCTTTTCTTGCATCTTAGCAGGACTTGGGACAATATTCCACAACGGGATATTGACACCCTTGTTTTAAGCATGCCGAACCCCTGCAGATGTGTCAGGAATGTCTTAGGAAGATCTACACATTATTGATTTTCAGTGGAACACTATTTTAGTAAAAAAAAGTAAATGTTATGTTGAAGTTTTAATGTTTTAAAAATAAAGTTTAGTTTGAAGTTTTATCAGAGGTTTTTCTCTTGATCTAGATTTTTTTAAATTACAACTTTCACTAAAATATTTTCATTTAATCAGATAGGCTAATAATCAAGGTTTAATTTAATATACAGGCACAGATGATATAATACTACAGATACAGGTGTCTTAACTAAAAGGTAGTATAATTTTAGTTATTTAGGTTTGAGTTAAATATCCCTAGACCATGTTGATGTGTGTATGTTCTTACAGATACCTACCACCTTATTCCAAAACAAAGTCGATGTTTTGTTATAGAAACAAGTCCGTGTAAAACAATTGCAGCCCCTTGTTTATCTCTGGGATAAATACTTTTGAGGTTACCTTTCTGTTTTAGTAGTGGCCAAGAATGTTTTTATATCTAAAATAAGTTAATATAAGTCAATATCAAATCAGTATGATGAATTAGATTTCTTGCAGATAAATTGTTGTTATTTCATTTGTAAATTCTTATGCATGAAGCATTTTTCTATAAATATCGATTCACAAAGCAATGCGGCGGGATAATAGGGGATATTTCATGTAATGTTATTTATGTTGCGATATAAACAGGTTCCACACTACGATAGTTTCAAAAACACTGAAATAAATCACATCAAACTTGATATAACAAAATCATAACAAACTTTATTGTCATGGCGGATGCACGTTCCATGTATCAATTGAGTTGTAAACGAAACAAACACTAATAAATTATAATCAGATTATTCAACAACTTATTATTTATTAATATATATTAAAAACATTGTAGTCATAAATATATAAAAGTAATCAATATTTAAATAATAAATCACTTGTGGTAAATAATTGTAATTTTATAGAAACAATAAGAAATAGTGTTTTGGAACGTACTTGAGTGAGTACCCTAACCCGACCTCCTGTAGAAATCTGTGAGCCTAGTAATGCGCTTGTATTTTCGTATGGTTTTGAGCTGAAAAAGAACTTCAAATATTCGATTTATGCGTAAAGTTTGCCGAGGCAAACAATACCTACAGACTACTGAGCAAAATTTTGAGCAGCAGGATATGTATAATAATTATACATTTTTTTTGGTGCGACCTCCAATACCGCTATGAGAGCCTAGTGACCGAATTCGGATTTCGATAGCAATTTTTCTCTACAAAATTGCTCCGCGGTCTACCCTTCTTGAGAGAGATGAGTCTGAGTCGTAAAAAATCAAAATCTAATCAACTGTCGTTCTTTCCGTATATCTGTCCGGTACCGGTATAACCTATTCTGCAGTACGCTAAAAACTCTAATTCAAGATGCCAAAGAGTATCCCAAATGTATATTTATGATTTCTGACTACCCTTAATTCGGTCACGGTCATTATGCATAATATATAATTATGTATATGTGTGTGTATACATACATACATATATATATACACCATAAACAACCTATCCTGGGGTTCACTAATTGTTGCCTACCTACTGGGAAGAAAGCTGAAGTGATGTCAGTAGGTATCATGTATGTATATTCTGAACTTCTTATCATAATATCCGAAACATCAAGCGGTAGAGTACCCGCCACATAAGGTGGCAGTAGCCAAACTTGGAACTAAATTTGACGTTTCCGCCATTGCGTGTTATTTTGTATGAAAGGTAAATTTAGTATTACCAGCGTTGTGTTTTTTGCCCACTCTTTGTAATTTTTATGTTTGTTAAGGGTGATTATAATAAATTGATTTCTGGAGTTTCTTGTTAGTTCTTCTCCAAGGGTCTCCGCTGAACTTCTTCTTCTCAATCGTTACGCTCTTATCAGAGCGGTCGTGGTCTTCATGACGTGGCATCTTGAGCAGCCGAAATGGTTGGTGAACTAACCTCGGTAAAAATATGTAAAGACAATGCTCAGTGCCATGTTTGAAATAGTTTTTTTACATACATACATACACATCACGCCTGATTCCCTGTAGAGGGGTAGGCAGAGATCACGGATCCCCATTTGTCCCGATCCTGACAGACCACTTTCGCTTCATTGACATTCATACATTCTCTAATACACTCTCGGCGGTTATAGGTACTCCTAACGTCACCTTTTTTCAATATAGCGTCTATCTGACTGTTACATATATGTCTTATTAGGCCGGCTCCTACGTAACCGCCCTTCCACTTCACTCATATATATTCCTTTTGTCAATATATAGTTTTTTTAATTTGTACTTAGATCATAAAATAACTTTCAAAGAGAGTTTATGATAGGGCCTATTTTGAATAAAAATATTTTGACTTTTGACTTTGGTATATTAATTTGTTTTATTTGAGTTTATAGCTCTGCAACCAAAGATCGTTACAAATGAAACCTCAATATAATGTATCGAGCCGTATGGCACAGTGAGTGCTAGTTTTGGCGTGTTTACTGGCAACACTGGATTACGCGACTGTGGCGACGCCTCCAACTGCCACCTTATGTGGCGGGTACTCTATGTACATTAATTATCATGATTTTTTCATATCATGTCTGACATACCTGTCATAGGCATAAATGACGCAAGAATAAATTTATATCAAATATGGCGTCGCATCAAGTAAAATACTTCTTAAAATATACATGTAGAATAAATCAACTTTAGCAGTTCCCTTCGAAAGAAAAAAATCGCTTGTAATATAATAAGCAATAACCTCAAACATCAAAGTGATTACACATTGTTTTCCAAATTTCACTTATTGAACTAAGAAATAACTGATCTCGTGTGATTATCTAGCGGTTTAGCTGTGATCGCCAACAAAATGGACGTGCTCCCCACGCTGGCATTCGCCAAATTCTGAACGCGATCTATTGAAACTAGCGACTCGCGGCGGACGCGTTAGCTGTCCATATAAAAATGTATGAAACAGATGGCGGCCCAAAATTGGGCGTTTTATACTTACGAAAACTGCAGTATTATGAATAAAACAGGACCTAATATGTTTTTAGTCAAATTATTTAGTATTTAGAGAACCCATTATTGTATATTTTGATTTCAGATCTTACTTCGTGACGAAATAAACGAAAAAATACAAAACCCTGTTTGCGCCATTTTTCTGATTTTTTATCAACTTTATGCGTTTATATTTACGTAATTATTGATATTTAACTCTTGAAACTACTTCAGTCATCAATTTCAGTCTTTCATTATGCTACCTTGAAAGTATGATAGGTGTCAGTAAGTTCTAAATAGGTTTAAACTGAAAAATGAAAACACTCGTTTCGCTCATTTCCGCGAACAATACCCTTAAATGTACAAAAAAATACTAAAATGTGTACCAAAAATATAGCTTTATGTTTTTGGTGTGAAATTTGATGTTCCTTTAAACTCATTCCCTCACGTATTGACGTGGCGTTACGTATCCAGATATTGGTTGATCGAACTTGCTTGGACAACAAGCCAAGGATAAGCATTTTTCCGTAGAAGAATTTTTAATACCACATAGTATATGTACAGTCAACGCTAAAAGTGCAGTCTCAGTAACTTTATAAGGTTTAGCTTTATAAGAACAAAAGACAATATTTTTCATTTCGAAGCACGCGAACGTATAGTGGCCATGACAATGCATAGTGGCGCCAGTTTTTAAATGTAAAATATTGTCTTTTGTCCTTATAAACTTAAACCTTATAAAAAGTTACTGGGACTGCAGTTTTAGCGCTGACTGTACATCGGACGCATTATTTTTTGGACGGATAATAGTTATAAGGTGGATTACGAACGTTAATGGGTTGCCGAATCGAAAAATTAGGTTTCCTTGATATCTGTCTACCCCTCTATAGGGAGATGGACGTAGTGTATATGTATTTACGTCTTACCACATCACATACATGTAATATTTAAGCCACCAATTCCCTGAGGTCATCGCCCTATATACCTACCTAACCGTCCGTGTTGTCACTAAAAATTATCTCGCTTTGTCAACATGACGAAATTATAAATGGAACTGCGCCATTGTATTTTGGGCACGCGACTGTAAATCCACGAAAAAGTCATATAATACACTTTTACGTAGTAACTTAGTTGGAAAGTAGTGTAGGGTGCTTCCTGCTAGGTGGACTGATGACTTGAAGGTCGCTGGTAGTGGTTGAATGAGGGCCACGAATGATCGTGTTTTTGTATACCCTTGGGGAGGCTTACGTTCAGCAGTGGACTGTCACAGGCTGATTAATTTTTGAATTTTGCAGGATAAGTCATAAACCAGTTGTAAAAACATTAATAACCTGTTTTTGGAAACATAATATAAGATTATTTTTAGTAATGGTAGAATATTACTCCATTTTATATTAGTAGTTATTTTCAATGAAATTAAATGTAATACGCATTACAATAAAACACAAACTGAGATAATATTCACATAATATATTTCTTCAAATACAAATAAAAATTATTATTAACCTTCCTTGATTTAATTACAAGAAACTTAAGAATGTTAACAATTTACCCTAGCGCTATCATATACATATTATATAGAACACCTTGCTTTAACATTTTTGACTAACAACACTGCAGATCTAGTTGGGAGTGTCACATATACATTTGAAACTATAGTCATACATATACATTATGACATACAATTTCTGGGTAATCAGAGGTCCAATGTTTACTGTCAACTGAATCTTTGGCCACTTAAAATCCTTATTATATCTGATAAATGAGTAGGCAAAATATGGTATATAATAAATTGTCTATGTTAAGGTTATGTTACAAATACATAAAAATATATATTGACGGTCGAAAGGCTATCTTGTTGATTGGCCATTTAACAATGTCACAGGAGAGCAATTTAAAAGTAAAAATTAAAGTATAAAACGCAATTTTAGTTTGATGAGTCCAACACCTCCACAAAAATTTACAAATTGGATCAGTATAAATTGGAATTTATGCCATTATTTATCAACTTTTTAAAACTTTTAATCATTCTCCTGTGAACTTGTGAAATGGCACATCAACAAGATAGCATTTCCAACATTGAATTATTATGGCACAAAAAGAATTATAAAGTCCAATGAATGAAAAATATTGATTAAAATATTCAGTTGAATCAATAGTAAAAAGTATCTATTACTACTTATTTGACACAATACTAATAGTGAAACTAAATACTGTTATCATTCTCTATAAATATTTCTATATACTTGGAACATGTAGTTATGTATTACTTAAAAAGACATTTAGGAAATCATGATGTAATAATAATTAATATATCCATTAAATGATCATTTCATTATAATTTAACATAATTGATCTATTGAGCAAATGATAAGAATAAATTTTGAATTGATATATTAAGAATGATGTTTTCTTCTATTAAACTGAACTATGAAAAATAAATGTATGGCATAAGTAAATTATATTCAATAGAGATATAGTTTGATAGCAATGTAGCACTCCCAACTAAACTTTTAACCAGTATTAGGTAGAATTTTTACATAACCAATTTCTTAATACCAGTACATATTCATTTTACTTTATTCTAAGTTTTTAAAGGACATTTATATACAACTAATAAATGTATACTCAATAACAAAGTTAACATAATGGATTTTTAAGTAACTTGATATAAAAAGGTATTTTTTTTTATATTATTCAATATTTAATGTTATTGTGAATACCAATACAGTTAAGTTACTTTACATTACATACAGTTACAGGCTATGCCTATTAAAATGTACTATTCACTATAATAATAGTCGTAAACGTTTTATATATTATACAGAACTCATCATTATTTTAATCTATGATAAAAATAACAAGGTCATAATGAATACTTTATAAAAACATTGTTTTTATTGCAATTCTACTTCGTAACTGCTTTTAAGTAAATATACTGATGAAATATTTATAATAACATGTTATAAAGAATGTAAATTCTACTCATAAGGTTTGATAACATAAATTGAAAGAATCATAAGTCTTAATGACAAGATATAGTTAATTACACAGAGACAAGAATTCTAAATGATATTTACTTTGTTTTACTCCCAATGAAATATGACTATCTGTTTAACACATTGGTGGCCATGGAATAACTATCTTCTCAATTACGCAGATGGACATGCAAATTTCTGACTACCCCACAAGGGTTACTGCTTGTAAAATTGTTTGCCTATGTATTGAAATGATGAAATATTAGCTTTGCTTTTTTTGTGTTTCAGTATTTTTACATTTATCTTTACAAATACTACAGAGTGTAAATTATTCATAACTAATCATGACACATTTGCAGGTCAGAGATTAATATGTACCTCTTTTAGTCAGACAATATCTTTACTCCATAGAATATACTAAGAATATATTAACCATAAAGTCGATAGTAATGGCTGGATGAGGGCCACAAGTGGTATATTGATAAGATAAGAAAATAATTAAATTATACCTGAAGACATTTATGTCATAGCATTTATAATAAACTTTAGTAGGTACACAACTACAGTTTATAATGAAGTAAATTATTATCAATACTGCATTCTTATTCTAACTGAAATACCATAGGTATCTATAACATTAGTTAATGTAACACTAACTAGTTTTAATATCTTTTATCTGTATAAAAAAATGACATTATGTAGAAAATACTAACTGAATCTTTATTTAGTTATTTCAAGATAAAACCCCCATTACGTTTAGGAATAGAGTAAATACAAACATAAAGGTACCAATACACGCTTTTATAAAAATTCTACCTAACCTGGACCGAAATACATTCACCAAGTGACATGTGACGCTAATTTAATTACAAAGGCGACTCTTAACTTTTAATGCATTGCTTATTGATGACGACTGTAGTTCTATACAATGTAGCCATAAATCTTTTGGTTACGATCCTTGCCTACATACATAGAAGGGAAATTTCAACTTTCTATAATACAAGGTAAACCTTGTGCTAATCCTAATTAATATTCCATTTTACTAAGGATATTGTAACCAACATTTGTTATATATTGAATATTATCAATACTATAGTATATTTTTTCTAAACAATTGATAACCTATGTCTTTTGTTTAAATATAGATAATGAACACAACTAAACTTAATTTGAATTGTTATCAATTCAAAGTTTTATCAATAACCCAAACAAAAAGAGAGACTAATAAAATAACTGCATTTCTGATCATAATTCAGAAACAAATTATGCAAAAATTATGAGTAACCAAAAATACCATATCATTTCAATATTATGTAATGTGACAACACAACAACCTAAATGGCTGATATACTTATAGTTCCAATTTTGCATTTGATACATACTACTGTTATACTAGTAATATGTAGAGAAAAGACAAGTTTTTAACACAGTGGGTGACACATATTACCACTTATACTTTATTACATTGATGGCTATGTATGTGGCAATGTAGGTTACTGATGACCCTATTAAGCAAAATTTTCGCTGATAAAGGGATTAAACCTATTCCACCTTATTTAAAAAGTCTAGTGATAGGAACAAGTCAGGTTTAAGCCAGAGATGTTACTAAAAACAGAAATTGTCCCTCCCATGTACGGGCATTACAAGATTACAACTTTAACTACTACACGATATACATTTTTACATAATTACTCAATAGAATCTATAATTCTCTTGACAGTCCATGACACATTGTCGGTATCCAGGCACAGGACACCGCACTTGTGGGGCTATTGACCGTTTTGACTGACCTCTGACTCTGCGGCCACTGGCACCGGCTTCTCTGACACTGAAGGCTTCTCGGAGATCTGTGGTTTGTCTAAGACTGCTTGTTTTTCTGTCTTCGGTTTATCTGATATCAGTTCTGGTTGGATTTCCTTCTCATTTAGGTCTACAGGGCTCGAAGGTTGCACTTCGGAATCTGGTCTTGTTATGTCATTCTTGATGTGTGTATCAGCTAGTTTGCCTGTAATCTCCTCACTTTCTCTCTCCATTTGAGCGGGGCCGTTTTGGGATTGATTTTCTGGTGATGGTGGAAATTGGCCTTGGGGTTGAGCGGCAGGGTACGCCTGTTGGCTTTCATTGCCGGAATGTAGCCTCTGCGTTTGAGGCACAGCATGCTGGTTAGGGTGTGTTAAACGAGACTTATCACTTTTGCGCCATAGGGTTACTTCTTGCTGTTTGAAGTAACGTCGATCTTCAGTGTCCATCAGGACCAAATTTAAATAATATCTTACTGAGAACTTGTTGTTGATGTCCCTCATTGTGGGGGTAAGATCGTATCCAGCCAAAAATACTCTAATGGGAATGCTCTCGCCTCTGACTGGCGCTCCGTCCATTATTTCATACTTAGCTACAGTTTCATTCTCAGTCAAACAGTTAGGGCCTGAACCTGTGGTCTCACGCTTGATTATTGATATTTCCATGTGTTTAATCTTTATGCGGACTAAGAGGAAGTATATCTTACCTACTATCACGTCCTTCAAATGGTATTTGGACTTATTGTACTCAAATTCTATGTGTAGGCAATCTTCTATGCCTACCTCCATTTTGATTGAATTTGGGACATCTGGGTAGCTGCACAGAGTGTGGACAGCTATGTCGACCTCCTTGACGATGTCTGTGAGCCTCCGCACTATAGTGGCACGGAGGAAATATCTCAGTCGCACATTTGATCCCGTGTACACTTCGAAAGGCTTCTCAACATTGGCAAACTCAAAGGGATAGGACGTGTGTTGCAAAAGGTCCCCGGGCCGGGCTAATTCTTTCACTAACGATATAAACTCATAATGATTTCCTCTGTCGAAAAACACTTCGATTTGACCAATGAGTTCCACTTTAATTCCTTGGTGCTCGAGTTTTGAACCTAGCTTTCGTAACGTCACGTTTACTTTGCCGGACACTGTCTCGCCATCGTAATATAGGAGCAAACGTTCCTTTTTGCCATCATCAGTCTTTACTTCAGCGACCTTCCGCTTGTCAGCATCATCGAAAACAATTTCGATATCAGCACTTTGCCCGAATCCGAAGAAACTCATTTTTACATTAACTACACACGCGAAACAATCCGGAGAACTTTAATAACACCGATGGAAACTATATAAATGTATTATTGACGTAAAACATTGAAAATTAGGCGATGAAACGCCCGCTTTGCTGTGGAGGTGATTCAAGGATACAAGAAAGATGGCGACTGATCCATCATGTCGCCTGACGGGATCGTAATGATAACCAAAAATACTATGTAAATACTCACCTTTGAGACACCTCTGGATCTCGCAAACTTTTTTCTTGCACGGGTCAATCGGCATCGAGGATAAAATACGCGTAAATTTATCTCAATCTGCGTATTTCAAGAAATTCAACATAAGACCATATGAATATTTTTAGTAGGGCAACATTTACTTTGACTTTAATGCTACCTGTATACTATAACGTATTACGCTAATTACATTTTTTATATGTATTTTGGATAAATAAATCTATTAGAGATCCCGCCACATAAGGTGGCAGTTGGAGGCGTCGCCACAGTCGCGTAATTCAGTGTTACCAGTAAACACGCCAAAACTAGCACTCACTGTGCCATACGGCTCGATACATTATAGGTTTCATTTGTAACGGTCTTTGGTTGCAGAGCTATAAACTCAAATAAAACAAATTAATATATCAAAGTCAAAATATGTTTATTAAACTATTTCAAACATGATTAATAATTAACGGGACTTATCCTTCTTATTATATATTACATATATTATGTGTTCCTTTACTCTGTCCGCAATAGACCGTTTAGTGTGTTCGACGTAGGATTTCCCACAGCTGCAATCAATCTTATACACACCCTTATATCTTATATCATGAGTATAAATCGCGAATCTCTTAAAACTATTATTTCAAACATGGCACTGAGCATTGTCTTTACATATTTTTTACCGAGGTTAGATCAGCGGAGACCCTAGCTTGGAGAAGAACTAACAAGAAACTCCGGAAATCAATTTATTATAATCACCCTTAACAAACATAAAAATTACAAAGAGTGGGCAAAAAACACAACGCTGGTAATACTAAATTTACCTTTCATACAAAATAACACGCAATGGCGGTAACGTCAAATTTAGTTCCAAGTTTGGCTACTGCCACCTTATGTGGCGGGATCTCTACTTATACTTTACTTTCTATTTATTTAGGTATCTAACTTAATGTACAGCGTTGTTTCAGTAACTAAATTTTGAAAACGCATTTTCATTACGTATTATTTTATTTAAAAAAAATTACACACACTCCTTTACCTATCTCATACAAAATGCTGTAAGTAGTTAATGCTAGTCATGAGATACTAAAACAACATTAGTTTATTATTGAATGCTTTGGCGTGCCTTCACATGACATGTCACATCTGCATAATATAATTACAAGTTGATAAATGAAATTTTTGAGTTTAGTTGATGTATCATCTCTGGTTACGTAACAAAGAAGTATTCTATATAAGTTATACGTATAATTTTCTATCATATCCTTACCAATTTTGTACAATAAACCATTCAAAGTTTAGCAATAATCAAATTTATCTCTTGGGAAAGGCAAAGCAAACTATGTCCATGCAACCTGTTCGCTTGAGTTCAATTCCAGAATATATTTCAAGTATAAAGGTACAAATAAAAAACCAAATACGGAATTATAAAGTTATATTTATTTATTTATACACTGTATCATTTTCCCTTAACCTAAGTCTACAAAAGGTATCAGAACTTGAGCGCCTTCGCGAAGAGAGCTGCCGTGGCTTGCGTCTTGTCACCGTTGAACTTACGCAGTTCAGCTATCGTCTGTAAGGCAACATACATATACATTAAATACAAACATACACAGAATAATCACAGAGATCACCTCTGCCTGCTTCTCTGTAGGACTACAGGTGTGATGTGTTTTTAGTAAGTACAAATTAATTAAGTTATATAATTAATTAATTAGTTGTTTTTCTTTTGGTCTATCCGTGAATGCGTCCTACAGGTTTTAAAACCATAGATTTAGTGTTGCCATGTACAATCACTGACTATTACATATAAATACATTAGGAAAACATGATAGGTACTTGAAAAACATTACATTAATATGGTAATAGTTGTTACCTGTTCCCTCGTGAAGCCAAGAGACGATATCTCCTTGACATCCGCTTCATTGAATTTGTCAGACGGTAGTAACGATTTTGCATCTGATATTTCTGTAACAAAATTTAATTTATTAGGAAACAAATATTGACTATAATGGGTATTGATAGAAATATCGTTACATACACATCACGCCTGATTTCCTGTGGAGTGGTAGGTAGATATCACGAATCCCCATCTGTCCCGATCCTGACAAACCACTTTCGTATCATTGACATTCATACATACTATTACCTAAACATAGTAAGAGCCATTTGGAAAATTTTACAGGAGAAGCAAAACAAACTCAATTATGTGGCTTTCGAAAAGTATTAAGTTATAAAGCAATAAGTATAACCTTTAGTTCTGAGTGCGTAAGAACAGCTAGTCGTATTGCATTAGACGCAGTTTTATAAAAAATTAAGAAAGATCGAAAAAAAAACGGATTTGAAACAAAATGGCTCTTACTAGGTTTTGGTTTGGGATAGCCGACCTCCTCATACACATTCGGCGGTTATAGGTACATCTAAAGTACCCTTTTTCAATATGCATACATATGTTCATTTGTTCTATTTCTATTGGGTTGTTCAGAACTACAGAAACACAATATCTGGACCAGCATAAACTTATAAATCAAAACAAGTCAGTGATAGTGCTTGTAAATGGCGACATGGCTTACTACCTGTCACATTGAGTACTAACTAACTGGTCAACACGTGGATTCGAGGTGGCCATAGAATTACTAACATCGCAATTGCGAAGATGGAAACCTGAACCTCTGACTATCGCGCAAGGGTTAATTTTGGTGAACGCGTTTGTCTTTTGTCATAGGCTCTTGCTATAAAAGCTTATAACAAAAGAAACTTGTTAAAACATTCGTAGAGACTCAAGTTTCAGAGCACCCCAAAAAGTTGAAACACTGAATTTATTACGTTGTAGACGACTTCCGTGACGATTAGTTAACCACCTGAACGCTAATCGTGAAGTCCCGGGTTCGATTCCAAGTGGAGGCAGAGTTAAGAACTAGTAACTAAGAAAATCAGTCTAGTTGTTGACTAAATATAACACATATGTATTTTTCTATAATAAGTATATATTTCTTAAATATACGTTACCCTAAAAACAAGTCTTAAGGGAACTTACCGAGGGGCTTGTATAATTGGTGTAATAGTGTCATATATAAAAAAAATTACTATGGAGCCTTAAGGGCTCTACAGACAACTGCCGAGCTGGACGCCTTTTGAGATTACCACAACTAGCTGTGTGATCAAATTTGAAATGTAAATTAAATTTCATGTAATACAATTGAAATAGAATTTAATGTTAAATGAAATGTAATTTTATGTTTTGTGTGTTATGTAATTTAATTATTTTCTATGAATTTTGTATGTAATTGATTGTATGTTGAATATTGTATGTAATTGATGTGGATGTCTCAATAAAGATATTATTATTATTACTCACGTGTATTCTGGACGGTGGCACTGGAACTGGCTTTCGCGGGTTCGGTTCTCGGACTTTGATCCACCTCCATATCTGCGAAAATAATGGAAGCGTTCAAATGAGGGTAGACGGTGAATCTGACGGATCAATTTGGAGGCGTAAATCATGTCAGTTCAATAGCCTTATATTTGGTACTCCACTATTGACATTTCTATACTTGAGTGGCCACTGAAGTGCCACTGAAGCACCACGGACTCGCTATTGAGGTACAACTGTGGCTGTCAAAATATTAGCAGAGTGCCACTTTTACAGCCGAGACGCACAAGTAACGCAGTAGCGACGCAGTTGTGTGGCTGTCAAAGTTAAATAGTGGAGAAAGGGCCCCGATCTCTGTCACTGTGTTTAGGTATCATAATTAATTGTATGGTTTTTCTAATGTATTTGTAAAGCTAAGCAATAATTTCGATGGAGGCGTAGACATGTTGCTCGCATGTCAGTTGACCCGTGATTGGCCATTGCAACATGGCCGAAACATCGGGTAACAATGGTAATGTTTGTAAAAATACGCGATTAGTCCTGTTTTCTTGTAACGTTGGTACGTATTATTCTATCGCTTTTGGAGTAGACAGAGATAATAGTTTCGTCTACATAGCATAACTATTTCATAGCTAATTCTTATTATAAGAGAGTTATGATGAATAGATAAATATAAAATATTTGTCATAGGTTTACCAATATCTATAAAAATACATATGTTTTCAAGGTGTACAGAACACAAAGAGACATACTATCTCATTGGTCGTAATTAGTAGTATTACTGGGGTTGTGATGGCATTATCATATCATATCACAATGTTAGCCCCTTACGATCCATCGATTACATTGACTCTTAATATCTTTAGCATTATACTTGTGTGGGGACACACATTATGTATATATGATATATGTATATATATATATTGTATATATAATATATATGTGTGTGTATGTAACGTTACGTAGGAAGATGACTTATTGATCTAGATTGTATTTTGTTGTAACTAGAAATAAGTTAGACACTGCTATAATGTACTGACCAATAAACTTATCACTACATAGTATAAAACAAAGTCGCTTTCTCTGTCCCTATGTCCCTTTGTACGCTTAAGTCTTTGAAACTACGCAACGGATTTTGATGCGGTTTTTATTTATAGATAGAGTGATTCAAGAGGAAGGTTTATATGTATAATAACATCCATTAAATAGTGGAGTAGACTATATCTTTTATTCCCGTGCGAAGCCGGAGTGGGTCGCTAGTTAAAACTAAATCATTCTATCTCTCATTTATGTTTGACGAACAGTAACTAAATATAGTGTAGTTACACTCACATACATTATTAGCCTATTTCATTTCTCATAGACAAAAACGCGTTCAGGACCATTAACCCTTGCGGGATAGTCAGAGGTTCAGGTGTCCATCACCGCAATTGCGAAGGTAGTAATTATATGGACACCTCGAACCCACGTGTTGACCAGATAGCCAGTACTCAATGTGACAGGTGGTAAGCCATGTCGCCATTTACAAGTACTAACTATTACGTGTTTGGGGAACAGGTAGGTTTCCTAACAATGTTTTCCCTCACCGTAGTATTCGACGCATTTCGTAAACGTGTTTTTATTATCATTATGTTCACAAAAAATATATCAACCGTGGCGAATCCATAATCTCTATGGCATCGTTCAAGTGAATAGTCAAGCTTCATTACCTATCTGACTGATTGATTGGACATTGTGATGTACCTTTTGTTATTATTATATTTTAAAAGGGCATGCTTCGATGGTTTGGACATGTTATGCGGATGAATGATAGAAGATTAGCAAAAGGAATATACGTGAAGTAGAAGGGCGGTTATGCAAGGGCCCAATAGGACATATGACAGTCAGATAGACGCCATATTGAAAAGGGCGTCTTAGAGATCACGCCCAAAGAGCACGCCGAGCTAGGGGAAGTTTCGCTATAGGTGAGGTTTATTTACATACATATATAAATTCAATATGGCGTCTCTCTGACTGTCATATGTCTTATTGGGCCGGCCCCTGCGTTAATATTTAAAAAGGGTGACGTTAGAAGTACCTATAACCACCGAGTGTGTTCGAGGAGGTGTATGAGTGTCAATAAAGCGAAAGTGGTTTAACAGGATTGGTACATACATGTATACGTGATCTCCCCACTACATGTAAACAAACGTATTCTGTATCTATGTTTATAATAATAATAATAAAGTAATAATAAAGTTCATTGGGCACAACAAAACTTAAGCTAGGTACAAACATTGGACAGTGCTCTCCCGAACTAGTCAGAGACTGTATCTCGGGAATTATTTACTACTCCTCACCCCGTTTAGACTTCTCAATGGCCTCCTGTATCATCCTTTCGTGGTCTTGGGCGCTCTGCCCCTCCTCATCAGCCATGGTGGAGAGGCGCGCGCACTCCGGCAACTCTGCCTCCGGGAGGAACGAGGTTTCCGTCCCCGTCGTGCCTATCAGGAGGACGTTCCTCTTCAGGTCTATGTTGCACTGGAAGGCGGAGGTCAAATTGTATGTGGGTACAACATTAATATATTTTATGTACAACATAAACGTAAATATATTTATGCTATAATAACATAAACTATAATATAATTTATACTATAACTAGCGACCTGCTCCGACTTCGGACTTCTGGCTATTTAATGGATGTTTCCTATTCTATGACGTCATTTTGATACATCTATCTATTCTTTATAATTCACGCATAATACACATACACTACCATTACATAAGTGTATATCACTACATAGTATAAAACAAAGTCGCTTTTTCTGTCCCTATGTCCCTTTGTATGCTTAAATCTTTGAAACTACGCAACGGAATTTGATGCGGTTTTTTTTTATAGATCTTATATCTTTCAATATACTTTACGACAGACTTATACCTGCCGATTGTGTATGAGGAGTTAATGAAGGGAAAGTGGTCTATCAGGATCGGGACAAATGGGGATCCGTAATTTCTGCCTACCTCTACAGGGAATCGGGCGTGATTTGTATGTGTGTACTTTACGATAAATAATCTTTTTAATGTAACTAATTACAGTTTGGACATTATTACACCAATTGAACTAGCCCCTTGGTAAGTACATTTAACACTTGTGTTAAGGGTACTAGTCAACGTATATTTAAGAAATGTATATATATTTTATGTATATAGATGAATACATATATAATCAACGACCAGACTTTTCCCTGAAGAGGGGTAGGCAGAGATCATGAATCCCCATCTGTCTCTGGTTAAGAACTTTTTGCTGCGACTAAAATATGCACCATCTATGCCGAATAGTGTGTAAATTTAATTTCTTTATTTTATATCTAACACAGATTACAAAAACAAACAAACAAGTATTCAAATAAGTAGTTCTTGTGTTATTGACGTGCAGTCAAGGTCCTGTCAGCTTGATGTGCTACCTTTGTGGACCCTCGTAACGCTGCTATTATGTCGGGACCACAGAAGGTAAATACAATAGTAATAATGGAGTTCTAAATAATATACACATACGATAATCATCAAGAATGATACAATGACATAATATTGATGATGATTTATACACATACTGATTTGCGTTTGTAACTAAAAGGGAGCGACACAATGTGCTGCGTAATAGTCTGTTTGCAATTCCTCATATCTGATGTTATAATATAATAGTTAGTATTGAATGAAGAACAAGTAAACCTGAATTGTACAATTAACGCTAAAAGTGCAGACCCAGTAACTTATTATAAGGTTTATAGTTACAAGAACAAAATACAATATTTTTTCATTTCGAAGCACGCGAACGTATAGTGACCATGACAATGCATAGTGGCGCCAGTATTAAAATTAAATATTTTGTTCTTATAAACTTTAACCTTATAAAAAGTTACTGGGACTGCACTTTTGGCGTTGACTGTACACACCTAACCTAACCTTTGCTATACATATTTAGGTGTAATTTGTCTTTCCACTTATTGATTCGTCCATTTTAATAACTATTAATAATAATAATCCTTTATTGAAAACTCCACAATAAGATTACTACTATTACACATCCATACAGCCACATACCTCACACCGTATACATACACTACCAACACACAAGTGTATATTTAAAGCTATTGTGGCGACCTCTAGAGCGACACACACAGAGAGAACATTTTATTCTTGGCGGCGTCTGTGGTAATTATGTTTAACTAATTGCAACTTCAGTCGTCTATGGTGCGTCAACAAAGTCAGCAGCTCAGTGAAAGTTGAAAATACAAATAATTATGTTCGGCTGAATATTTAGTCAGTTGTGATGCCAAATTGGCTACTATGTTTGCTTTGGGATTGTATTTGGATCCTCAACTGGAACGAACCGAAGAACAAGGAAGAGAAGAATTGGAGCATCGATTTCGTTTTTCTTCGGTTGTAGCGGCTGGCGGCGTTGGTGTTACCATGGCGATGAAATAACAAGAAGTTCAAACGCCGTGGCATCAGTGTTTGTACTTCAGCCGACATAACCTTAGTGGTGAATGGCTTAATAAAGAATTTAAAAAAAAAATTGCAACTTAGATTTACTTAGGTTTCTCTCTGTGTGTCGCTCTAGAGGTCGCCACACTGTTAAGCCATACCTGATGCCGCCGGAGCATGTCCAGCCCCAGGAGCATGTCCATCGGCTGCTCCTCCAGGATGGAGAAGGAGGTCGTGAGGAAGTCCTGCTCAATCCTTATCTGGACCATGTGGATGCGCCCTATGATACGCTGCACGCCCACGCCCTTCGCTATGCCCGCCCATCTGCCGTGAACGGGGACATTGAATTGGTTAACGGGTGAATTGAATTGATTAATTGGTGAATTGAATTGGTTAACGGGTGAATTGAATTGATAGACAGGATTTTAATTAATGTTACAAGAAAACGGGACCTATCGCGTATATTTTATACGTGGACAAGGCCTTTGTAACATGGCCGGTACGTCGGGTAGCAAAAGTAATACTTTGTTAATAAAATATATAAGATAAGTCCCGTTTTGTTGAAAGTAAATTGGAGTGGTTAACGATTCTACAATTGTAAATTTATAAATTCATGCTACTTTTACCATTAGTAAATTGAGTTGATTGATAGAGATATCATTGTAATTTGAATTAAACTATTGTGCAATAATTGTAATTGTCTTGTTAATGTGTGTGAGTAAGGCAAAAGATTCCAATAGAAATAGCTCCTTGGTAAGTTCATTTAAGACATCATTTGATTCATACTAGACAAAATGTTAACATTTACGTTTACCGAGACGCGGCCGCTATTCGAAAAGCACTTTGCTCCAACGGTCGTCGGTTCTACGGCAGACGTGGCCGGCCCACTGCCACTTCAGCTTGCAACATCGATAGACAATGTCTACGACTTTGGTTCTCTGCCGGATAATCTCGTTTCGGACTCTTTAGAGATACCCAGCATTGAACGCTCCATTGCTCGCTGAGCGACATGTAGTCGGTGGGCTAGCCCGACTGTCATGTTCCACGTCTCGGCCCCGTATGTCATTACGGGTAGGACACACTGGTTATAAACCCTGGTTTTCAGGCACTGCGGTAGTGACGACGTATAGATGTGACACAATGTTTTACCTTACTATAGTCTATTCGCGTTAAGTAAATAATGACGTCATGATAATCAGAGGTCAAACTGACCAATGAGACGTGAGTAAATGAGAAAAGAAGTCACATTGACCAATAACAGATAACCCCTATTAAATCTCATTGGTTAAATCATGGAGACCTTGATTAAGTCACTATTTTCTTAAAGCGAATATACTATAAAATGTTTTGTTTGTATGTCTGTACATACCTATTGTCGACCAGTCTCATCAGATTGCACCTCTCGGCGCAAGCGGCCGACATGATAGTCGTCTGCGCACCGGAGTCTATGAACGCCTTTACAGGGTAACTGTGAATAAAAAAAGATTTTTTTATATTATTGAGAAACATACATACACATCGTAGGTATTTCTAACGTCAATGAAGCGAAGAATGACAGGATCGAGACAAATGACAGACCACTTTCGCTTCATTGACATTCATACATCTTCTCATACACTCTCAGCGGTTATAGGTACTCCTAACGTCACCTTTTTTCAAAAATACTGAATTGTGTACCAAAATAATACATTGTTCATCCAAACCCAATTGCTGTAGCTTTAGGTATATTTTTTGACACTGAAACCCCAATATTCATGCTAAATGCTACGTAACGTAGAAGTTAAGATAAAAATGACAAAGAAAATGCATTACACAGATTCTCTATACATTAATAGCAATAGAAGGTTTACAGGAAACGTGCTTATCCCTCGGGATAGCCAGTGACAGTATACGTGATACGGTTCACTACCTATAACGTTAGGTGCTGTCTATCTAGCGAAACGCGGGCTTTGAGTGGCTCATACCAAACGTGCCTTCGAAATTTTGTAGATGGGAACTCAAACCTCTGACTACCCAGCCACAGTGAAAAGGGAGTAAAATGTATGCATACACAAGTCGTGAAGCGTATGCTATGAATAGAAGGTTATGAATATATGCAAAATATGTATATGTAAGTATGTAAACTTTTTGCAATGTTGTATAATATAGTGAAGGTTAAATGAAACTATTTACAGGAAAATTCATCAAAAGAAGGTTAATGTCTGCATAAATACTTTTTGGTCAGGTTGCGACCTTTGCGGCTGTAAATTGGATATTATCCAAGTCTTTGTTGCAAAAGTGCATTTATAACATACAAAATTTCATGTTTACTCAAAATTTATTTCTGTAAAATGAAAATGTTTATGTACATAGGAGGATGTACATAATTGAGAGGGGTAGGCAGAATGTCTATCTGCCTATTATCCAGGCATGATATAGTCGACTAAGGGACTAACAAACAATGGAATATATTGTGCGACTAGGTAGCAACCCGTCACCAATAACAGATATTATGTCCCCAAGGATATGTCCCTCACAAAAGCCTATCGCTGAACAGATTCCATTGACCCCTAGTCCCTTAGTCGCCTCCTACGACAATCTCGTAAGAACAGCACCTAGTTTGCGTTCTTTTGTGACCCATTATTTATAGTATATTTAATTATATCTTAAAAAGACAAACGCGTTCACAATCATTAACTTTTGCCTGGTAGTCAGAGGGTCAGGCTTCCATCTCCGCAATCGCGGAGGTAGAAATTCTAGGAACATAAATTTCTACCTCATTTTTCATTCATTAAACTTCATTTCCATTAGTTCATGCTCAAGCGGGATTTAAACGCTATACTGACTATTACTGACTGCTACAGATTCAAGCCGCAAACAACTGAGCTACAGCAAAATATATGCATTATTAGTTTTTAATTATATGTATTTAATGTTTTAAGAGATTCGCGATGTATACTCATGATTAATAACTAAACGCGACTTATCGCGTAACTTTTCACATAATAAAGCTACCTTTATTATTAACCCGACGTTTCGGGTACGTTGCAGCAGCCTTTTGTCAGAAGTAATCAATCAGTCTGCCCGTAACCAAGTAGCAACGTAGCCGAAACGTCAGGTTAATAACAAAAGTAACTTTATTATATAAAAACTTACGCGATAAGTCACGTTTAGTTTTTAATTATATGTATTTATGTAATATGTTATGCCTAAATCCTACATTATAATTTATTTATAGTTTACACTTATTAATATATGTTTATTAATCTCTGATTGTTAATTTTGCCCTCTTGTTGGTTTTAACATAATATCATCGTTACATTTGCCACCAAACGTAACATACCCAGCTGAGTTAGAACCTTTTTGCTGCGACAATAACATGCACAAGCTATACCTCCTAGTTTGTAAGTTTGATTTGTAAAATATTTGTATTGTGTATGTTTTTATTGCTGTAAATAAATGTTTTATTATTATTATTACACTTGGTGTAAACCGTACTCTACCAGTTACTAATGGAAGTGCAGAGCAAACCAAACACTTGGGATCAGTAAAACATTATATTAAACAAGAATTACATTTCTGTTATGAAAAATATGTGCTACCATTTTTTCTTGTTAAATCAAAAGTTGACAGCTTTCACTGTCATAAGTCAAACATATGAACATTCAAAATTTCATAGATAGAACCACTCTCGTGTTCTAACAATGACTTAAAAGTTACAAACGACCGAAGACCGACCGACGAAGTTACGAACGAAGTTATTACCGACTACAAATGGACATAACTTACCCGTTAACATGACAATTGATATACAGCATGACAACCGTCCCGAATGTCTCTGGGTTGTACTCCATGGCAGCTTCCATGTTAGCCTCGATGTTCTTCTGGCGTATCTCCTCAGCTATCAACTTCTGGGCTTCTGTGTCGAAAGGGTCTGAATTCATCATCCTGGTAAACGGAGTTAGATTATCAATAAACATCATCATCATCAGCCTGTCTGAATCCACTGTTGGACATAGGCCTCCCCCAAATGAGCTCGGCAAGGTGGGAAGACCTGCGCAGGTTGGCCGGCATCGAATGGATGCGAACGGCCACTGACAGGGAGAAGTAGCGTCATTTGGGGGAGGCGTATCAATAAACATGTATTATGTTAATCACTACATAGTATAAAACAAAGTCGCTTTCTCTGTCCCTATGTCCCTTTGTATGCTTAGATCTTTGAAACTACGCAACGGATTTTGATGCGGTTTTTTTTAATAGACAGTGATTCAAGAGGAAGGTTTATATGTATAATAACATCCATTAAATATAATGGGTTAATGGTCGTAAATGCGTTTGTTTGTATATATAACATGTCTTTACGCACCTGATTCTCTGTTGCTCCCTTTGGGCACGAGCTTCTACTTGCTCCTTAAGCACTTGTGCAAACGTATCTGTGATTACAATTAGACATTTAAAAAGTCAAACTCAAATGTTTTCATTCAACATAAGTACAAGTACAGTACATTCATTGAAAGTCGAAACATTTGCCTGACACTGGTTGTCTCTTAGCATTGAAATTCAACCGTTGGTTCGGAAGCCCTGGCTTGGAGAAGAACCAATAAGAAACTCCGGCTTTCAGGATTTTTTGCCCAGTGTCTGTTACGAAAGCAAAAAGAGAAGGTATACCTGACATTTCACTAGTATATAGACTAGCGTAGTATACAGTAGTTAACATATCTGAGGTCCCCGTTCTATTTAGGATCTTCTATGCTATTTAGGAACGTAAAATGAATGCTAACTAGCTGCCGTTCTTCTCCGCATGTTGTAGGAGGCGACTAAGGGGCTTGGGAGAAATGGAATATATTGGACAATGGGCTAGCAATCTGTCACAAATGTTCCTAATAACATCACAACCCATCATTCATGCTAAAAAGTGACCTTCAACATATTATAATCTCCAAGGTTCTGTCCACCCCGAAAGGGATTAGAGGACATGAATATATTGTCTGTATGTAAATAAAGCCCACGTGAATCACAACCACTCTTTGAATATAGTAACAATTATAAATAACAAGAAAGTTCCAAAGAATAAAAGCTTGTTCACACCAACCTGAATTCCCGCTAAGCAGCGCCTCGGCCAACCGTGGATTGTTCTGCTTGAGCAAGGCCAGCTGGTCAGGGTTCGCCAGAAACATCTCCCTGATGACCTTGGGGTCTTCCTCAACTGGTGACGGAGCCACCCGGTTCGTCATTGAAGAGCTGGGACCACTCGGCACTTGAATACTGCTGAAGTCTAAGTTTCCTAAGCCAGCTGGTAACGCTGTGAATGAATTCATGAATAAGATTTGGTTAATGAAGAATATTTGTGCTTATGTAGAACAAAAATAACAGACATACACAGCACGCCTGATTCCCTGTAGAGGGGTAGGCAGAGATCACAGATCCCCATATGTTTAGAGTCAGACAGACCACTTTCGCTTCATTGATATTTATACACACTTGGCGGTTATAGGTACATATAACATTGAGTTTACTCTTCAGTTTAATACTGCAAGGTCTTTTAATACTAAATTAGTCAAAGTTTTAAAAACGAAGTCATGCCACTGTGGGTGAATATGAATACTCATATATGTACTCTCAAGTAATGTACTGTTTGATTAAAAGAGTGCACTTTATTTTATTAAAAGACTAAATCATTTATTTAAATGCAATGTCATACCGGGAAGATGTACATATTACCTGTGACATATCATATATTCCCTCTACCGCTTATTTATAATTAAACTAATTTTTAAAAAGGAATAATTTTCACTACAAATTCTAATTACTTTAGTTAAAAATTTGTTACATAGTTCACTGTTTAGATTATGTTGTTATTGTAGCTATAGTAATAGATTAAAAGTAGTTATCAGAGAAATTAGTTGCTAGGCAACAGTATAAATAATATAGTTATCTAATATAAAGACTATTTAAAGTTTGTGTTTATTGAAGTAGTGGTTTAGGGCTGTGAATATAAATTCAAGATACTTCAAGCACATTTAAATTTTTGTAAAAATGATGCTATGAGCATGCTTTGCTTTGGATAATCGCCATACCAACGCAGACCAACATCTTCATTGTACCATTAATATTGTTTCCATTATATACATATTTATCATTTAATTTCATCATCATCATTCATTTCTTTTCATAAATGAAGAAAAAATATACATAACTGTTAGTGATTTATCATCAATACCAATTGCCATCATTAAGACAAAAAAGTCGTGAATTTCTTTTCAACATTTCTTTGTTTTAATAAGTATGAGTGAAATAGCATATGATATACACATACATTTATCCATACCATATGTTGCATAAATCCTAAAGAAACGAACATTATTGACATATACATAATAATAATAATATTGTAGGACTTTATTACACCAATTGAACTTAGCCCCTTGGTAAGTACATTTAAGACTTGTGTTAAGGGTACTAGTCAACGTATATTTAAGAAATATATACTTATTATATATAGATAAATACATATATAGCATATATAATCAACGACCAGACTGGAAAGCAGAAGAAAAGCGTAGTTCTTAACTCTGCCTCCACCGGGAATCGAACCCGGGACCTCACGATTAGCGTTCAGGTGTCTAACCGATCGCGCCACGGAGGTCATCAACATAAAAACCCTTAGCCTGAAATAATTAAAATACCGTGACTATTCTATCTAAAGATATCTGGATGGTATTTGAATCAGACTCCCATTAGTAACTGCATCATAGCATATGAGTAATAATCAGTAAATAAGAATTAAAAAAAAGATAACCAAATGTGTTCACAACCATTAACCTTTGCAAGGGAGTCAGAGGTTTAGGTGTCCATCTCTGCAATTGCAAAGGTAGTAATTTAAAGAAGAAGTGATGGACTAACCACATACATACACATGTCATACTGGATTCTGGCTATCTAATAAAACAGAGGTAAAAATGGTGACCATTTATATCCATAAGGGGTTAACGAAATGAAATTTGAAATGAAATGAGAATAACAGTGGTCTAGCCTATATTTATCCAGGTTGGTATATTGGAGTGATATAAAAATGGAATATAGTCTCTTTTTAATAGGGTAGAAGTATAGTATCAATAATGTTATTTAATTAACTTTTAAGTTCTTACAGTTAGCATCAAACCTAAAGCTTGTCAATTGCGATGTTATTATCATTTGACTAAATTACTTTACATTATTGTTATCATTCTATTAACAAAATTATTATCACCATTCACCCTCAGAGTTGTTTACAAAATTAGTAAAAAAAATGTAATGATCAAAACAACTGTTTATCAATACTTACATTGGTTTGCATTGGTAGCACTGAGGTTGGCAGCTGAAGACATGATGTGGAGTAGAACTACAACGTCTCCATCCTTCACACCATGGTCTTTCAGGGTTTTAGTATCATCCAACATCGGTTGCCCATTGTGGTTGATTATAAGTTCCTGCGACGGGAAACCTGATTCTATTTGACAGAACGCCTTAAAATCCCCGAGTCCTAGGTCCTCAGATACGTCCAATACGAATATATCATCGTTTAATGTAGTCACCGTGACTTTCATGATTTCAGTGCACTCTTTGTGTTACGCGTAATGTTTTTCTAATTAATAAACGATTAAAAAAATCATAATAAGGAACAGAAAACAACGTGTAGCTCTTCCTCACAGTTCAACACTGCATTTAACTTTAAAATACAAGTAAAACAAAGAAAGAAACCAGTCATAAAACACAAACTATGTATGCAAGTACAATACAGGGCAAGCCAAAAGTCGACGAACTCTCGATTTTGGCAACTCAACACAACCGAGAAAAGCAAACAACATTTTTTTATGTACTTCGACTGACATATTAATAAAGAGTACGATCACACGTGAAGTTCAAGGGTACAAACTTTTCTTGTATTTCTCCTTTGTAATTAATGGCATTTCTCCTTTTTAAAGAAGTTTAAAGAAGAAATATTTTATAAAACACGTTAATACGATAATTATAAACGACTATTACAACATATTACTTAAAGCAGTTGTAAGTACCTTAAAGAACAGAACAGTATATATTATAAGAAGGTAAATGGCTATTTATGAAGCAAGAGATTTTTGACATGATCGTTCAAGGTGGCAATCGATAGTGCCTGCGTATTTTCGTAAGGAAGTAGGTAGTATTATTAGGTCTGTATGTAAAAAAACAACTGTTTGGAATTACTTTGCAGTGCTTTTGTAACTCGGCAGTAGCTGTTAACAGATTAATATTTTAAAACTTTCTATTTTTTGAATCTGTGTTATTTCGTTCATTCGTTTAATAATCAATCACTCACTAGTCACTCACTGAATAATCTTTTGTGAAATAAATGGCGGATTGTGAAATTTTATTTGAAGAATAATCTAGCTTCTTTTTGAATAATACATCTATTTAGATTTTCTACCATGGAAATCACGCCTTCAACACTAGGACTAGCGGTTGGAATTGCCGGCACACTTTTCCTTGGCTACTGTGTGTACTTTGATCAACAACGTCGCAAGGATCCTCTTTACAAAAAGAAGTTGAGAGAACGTGAGTACTTGTACCCCATAAAACGCGCCGATATATAACCTTTCCGTGTCACTAGAACTTAAACTTGACCTCCAAAATCTAAATACATCTTAGTATGGTTTTTAGCCTTGTCGTAACAGTTAAATGTGACATTGGACATAACCTTAAATTTCTATACTCTGCTATTTATCAAGTTAAAGTTGTTACACAACATAACGTTACCGAGAATTCAAAGCTTCATTAAGTGTTCAATAGCTATTTAATTACTAACATCTGATATCAAGATCGTTACTACCCATAACAGAAAACCATGAATATGAAATCATTTGTATTGATACACTATATTACTTCATATCCATTACCGTATAGATTCAGATAACAATAGAGAAAATGTCACGAATTCTCTTTAATGGTGTAGAAAACAAGTCCAATTAACTCATGTCTTCCTTATGTTCTCATCCCAAATAAGTAACGATGATAAATCTAATATATTCAGGTAGACGTGCAGCTCAGCAATCATGTCTGAAGTCCCCCTATCTCAGTGGTCCGCTGCCAGACATGAACGACCATGAAGCCATGCAGAGATTCTTCTTGCAACAGGTACCTAACATAAACATACACTTCACACATGTCTTCTATCACGGGATGAAGTCTCTAACACATGCAGCAGGGCCTCGATAATGCGAACCCAATTTAATCCGAACACTCCCACCCAATCGCAAACCGTCTGCGCGATTGCTTGCTCGCAAAAAAATGGTCTTGCGTAAATTAAGGGATAAAGCATTTTCTATGTCAATAAATAAAACTCATCAAAAAACTTCAATGGAATTCTATAAAAACGTGTAATTATGCAATAGCTTAGTTAAAGTATGATTTAAATTGGTTTAAAAATGTTGTTTCCTTTCAATAAATGTCCTTTAAAATACCTAAATACTATACTTAATCCGAACGCTTTGTACATCCGAACGGGGTATAAATTTTTGGTGTTCCGACTATTGAGGCCCTACTGTAATAAGATTTAAGCACAATGAAACTACCCTTGTATGTGCATAATGTACAAATAAAGGAGGATATTTAAAAGCTCATGTCTAACTTTGAAAGAAAGTATGTACAGTCCACTAATACATAATATATTCACAATCTTCAATGCCTTTCGGGGTGCACAGAACGTTAGAATCTCCTAAGTAATTTATTAGTATAAATTTTGGGGTTTCAATGTCATAACAGTGACAGGTTGCTAGCCCATTGCTCTATATATTCTATTTACCCCTAGTCACCTCCTACGTACATACCGGGAAGAATGGCAGCTATTTAGCATTCATATGTCTCAGCTAGCACGGGGCTAGCTAGGCCATTATATGAATTAATATTAAAAAATGAAAATTTCGCTATAAAAAGTACTTTTACCCTTGTTTGGGAAATATCCGCTTCAAAAGATGGACGTAAAACCTAAATATCTAGAAATTTGTTTGTTCTAAGTTCACCAAACGTAACATAGGCAGCTGAGTTTGCACCCTTTTGCATCGACAATAACATGCACTAGCTATACACCCTAGTTTGTAAGTTTTAATTGTAAACGTTTTGTGTTGTGTATGTCCTAGTGGCTGTAAATCAACACTTTTTATTATTAAGTTAATCCTAATATTGAATTGACCCATTCCAGATCCAAGTTAATCCAAACATTTAATTCCAGATCCAATTGGGCGAAGAGCTGCTAGCGGCTGGTGACATAGAAGCAGGTGTGGAGCACCTCGGACAGGCCGTAACGGTGTGCGGACAAACACAGCAGTTGCTCGCTGTAAGTAACACTTATTATTTTGACGACCTCCATGGTGCGATCAGTTAGAAACCTGAACGCTAATCGTGGGGTCTCAGGTTCGATTCCCGGTAAAGGCAGAGAACTACGCTTTTCTACTGCTTTCCAGTCTGGTCATTGATTATATATGCTATATACATTTCTTAGATATACATTGACTAGTACCCTTAACACAAGTCTTAAATGTACTTACCGAGGGACTAGTTCAATTGGTGTAATAATGTCCAAATATTATTATTATTATATAGTATTCTAGAAGTTCATTCATTCATTTGACCGGGTTGGTTGTGCCATGCTAGTGTGGAGTACAGAAGAATGCAAACTATTTGCCTTTCTTCCCGGCATGTTGTAGGAGGCTACTAAGGCACTAGGGGTCAATGGAATCTGTTGAGCTATGGGATAGCAACCTGTCATCTTAGTTTCATATATCACAACCTCAATATTCATAATAAAACTAACCTAACCTAACCTGAACTGTCTCCAAGGTTCTGTCCACCTCGAAAGGAATTAGATGACGGAATGTATGTGTATGAATGTCTATGTAAGTTATTTATGACTAAATTGAATCCACTTTTCATGTGATCGTCAGTGACCAAGCTATCAATTCTATTCACATTCCATGTCACATGTCACATACAGGTACTGGCTATTGCCTATTCTTAACATGTTAAACGCCAGTGTACATTTTTCAAACGCTTGTGCAGAAAATTCTTTAAAAAAAACCTTGACAGTCACAGGGTTAAGAGTAAGCTAATGTTCTTATGATGTTATTCCTCACTGTATAAGATATGTGCGATGCGGATAGTAATGCCATAGGTTAAGATATGCCGTACTTCAGCGTTAAGCCTGTGATTTTATGTGATTTTATGGGAAAATGCCTTGAGGAACCTACCTATTACCTAACCTACCTATTCCTCAAACAGGTAATACTTACTACTGAATATCTGGTCATCATGTCGATTCGAGGTTGCCATAGAATTACTACTCTACTATTGCAGAGATGGACACCTGAACCTGTAACTAATGGTTTAATGGTCGTATGCGTTATCTTTATAATCTTCAGTGTTTGAATGCTTTGTTCTTACCATTTAAACCACATCCGCTACATAATATTCGACGACCTCCATGGCGTGATCGGTTTGACACCTGAACGCTAATCGTGGGGTCCCGGGTTCGATTCCCGGTGGAGGCAGTGAGAACAACGCTTTTCTACTGCTTACCCGTCTGGTTGTTGATTATATATGCTATATATGTATTTATCTATGTATAATATGTATACATTTGTTAAATATACATTGTCTAGTACCCTTAACACAAGTCTTAAATGTACTTACCAAGGGGCTCGTTCAATTGGTGTAATAATGTCCAAATATTATTATTAAGATTATTTTATTCTCTACGCAGGTCCTGCAACAGACAATGCCGGCACCTATCTTCCATCTACTCCTGAAGAAGTTGCCGGAGGTGTCAGAGCGCCTGCAAGCCAACATGAAGGCTCAAGGAGACTCCCAGCTGCAGGTCGAGGATGTGGAGTGAACGGCTGATGAGAGATAGGTGAAACAAACCATAGACAAACAGAGTGTTGCCATGTGTAAATTGTTGGTGAAATATTGTTGCAATATTATTACAGGATATTTATTTCATATTATCATATTATTTATGGAAGCGGAAAGTAAACTCCACTAACAAATTTAGGCCACTGAAGCTCTATCGAACTACATCTCAAGTACTTCTGCATCTGAAATACAAAAAACGCTACTCCACTATTCAAACATCCGTCAATGTCAGTTCAATAGCTTTATATTTGGTACTCCACTATTGGCATTTCTGTACTTTGAGTTGCCACTGAAACACCACTGACTCACTATTAAGGGATAACTGTGGCAGATCAAAATATTAGCAGAGTGCCACTTTTACAGCCGAGACGCAGTAATAACTCAGTAGCAACACAGTCGTGTGGCTGTCAAAGTTAATTAGTGGAGTAAGTTGCCCCTTGTTTTCACATTTCCAATTTATAAGTCCGAATAGGAGGTGCTCATGATTGTAACTCCATGTAAATATTATTGATTTAATAACATTCCCATCATTGTCCAGTTCACATTCTTTGTAACCTGATATTACTAGTTCTCCATTACTTATGCTTTGAGTAGATGATAAAGTAAATAGCTATGATAAACTCAGTATTAACAATAACATTGTTTTTACACAGATCTCTGCTTTTTGCTCTTTTAGTGTTGTATCTTTAAATATACTTTAAATTATATTTGTATAACATGGCACATTTTAGTTTGTTTATGGTACATAGTTGAGTGGTTTGTTTTCACAAAGCTTAGTTATAAAACTTCCATAGCCTATAGAGAGTCTTAGATGATATTGAATGAATGAGTGAAGCCTTATTGACTGACTGAAGTTATTTGAGACATTTAAAATTATTTCTCCCAGCGAATGAGAATCATTAACTAAATTAATCATTCATTGAAATTATGTTCATTTCAAGCGATTGACCGAATGGATGAAAGTTTAGTCTGTATATTTGTAATAATATTTGGATTAGTTTAGATATAAAAATATTTTAAACATGCGTTCTAACATAAGTCGATAGATAAAGTTAATATATCACAAATATTGGTTACTGTTTTGCTTTTTTTCGACCAAATTACCTAATCTATGGTCTGGATAGTAATAATCAAAAAGTCGACATCTGTCAATTTTGACGTTTATATTATCTCAAGATAACCATAGATAAAGTAAGGTGTTTAATCTATTCTCAAGATTTACACATTTATGCACAATTTCAGGGCAATATACGTCCATACGTCGTAAGTATATATTTTCGTCAATATTGAGAATAATTTGAACACCTCTATTACTAACTCAAATCAGTCGAAATGTGGAACTAAAATAAAGGTGTGAATACATTCACATTTATTTTGTACTTTCCCATTTCGTTTGCTGAAGTTGTTGCTTTTAACTTAAAATTATTGTTAGAGTAGATGCGAATTCGTGAACCTTTGGGCCTAGTTAGGTTTTTAAGAGTTTTGTTTAGTTGTGTTCGCCTAAAGTATGTCTGTGAATTTTGATTTGTTTTATTATGCTAAATAAATGTTGAACAATAATGACATTGTTTTATTTTGAAATGTAGCATACATACATACATATATTCACTCCTCTACGTCCCCAACGGGATATGCAGTCTATCCATCGCCATCTAGAACGAACCTGACAAATCTCCCTTGCTTCACTCACACCCTTTAACCTTCTCATGAATGCTCTTCTGTTCTTCACACTAAGTACACCCGCCTTGAGAAGAATGTCTTCAGTTTGTTCGTATAAGTTCTACGCGTTCTACCGTAAATCTAGCATGCAAGCGGTAGTATTGTGTTCACTGAGTGTTGTGTTCACACTTGTCTATTATAAATGTTGCAATTTGGCGTCACAAAAAATACGAAAACTTGTATTATTTTAGTATCAACTTTTTAATTGTACTTTTGAAACTATTTTTAGATCTAATCTGACACTTCTTTTCACCGTTGAAATGCTTATATATACATATTTATATAATTGATCCCCCTTTCCTGGTGCGGCTTTTTTAGAAACGATTCATTGTCTTAGGTAAATAAATTGTTACGTCTCTTTGTTCAAGGGATGTAATAAAACAGTTTCGAAGTTTTCATAGTAAATATTTATTGTAACAACAATATATTCATACCCACCACAACCTATCTACAGGAAAGAACCATAATGTAATCCATAATTTAACAATAAACCTTAACAATTAACACAATCGAAACAGAAATATTCGAATAACATAACATACGATAAGAAAATATCGCTGGAAAGTAAATATGGACATTTGTACACAACTACATAACAATTCACATAATCATTACCACAACAAGAACAAAATATTGAAAGAATAAATGTTTTTTAAGAAAAAATAACATGTCAACATATATAAGGAATATAACATCACGAGTTTTGATCTGTCAAAATGGGTTTCACCGAACTTCTTATTAAATCCTGAGTAACTTTCATAACCTCTAAGGCACCTTTACTTATTAAATCATTAGCTAACTCTATACCTAAGTTCTCACATTTTTCTATCAAATCCGAGGGAAGACTGAAATTTTCTGTCATACCACAGAAAATCCTGCTCGTTCGTTCAATTTGTACATTCGGTCTTTTCGGAACCACTTCATTCACTCGTTCTTCCGGTCCCGACTCACTACCCAATTCAGTCGGAACCTTTATTTTCTTAGCGTCTTTTTCTTCTGTAGGACTTAGTTTATGTTTCGAAGACTTTTTTAGTTGTGGGAATATTAGTTCTAGGGAATTATTGACTTTAGTTTTTCCATCCAGACTCCATACGGCTCCTTTGATGAAGAGCTTGTATTGGTCGTCTAAGGGTTTTAATGTTGTTGAGACGCCCACTGGAGCACTGCAACCTCCACCTGTGTACATACATAGTTAATTAATTATAATATTTTCTAATACTCGCCAGTTATAACCAGAAAAGGATTCCAACTATTATCCCTTTCAAAATATCCCATTATACCCAATCTCACAGTTAGTAAACAGTGGCTGACAATGTGAGAAATAATGGCATTTATACATTAAATATGTATACTTCATATACATACAGAAAAGCAAACATTTCGTGCCAGCTAAACGTGGGTTTAAGTTAAAGGCACTCCGAAAGAATTAACCATGAATTGTATACAATATGTTTACTATCAAGCTTTCACAAGGTCTCTGCCCTATATACAAAGTGCCAGAGAATTATCTACTACCTAAGCATCTTTCAACCCAATGGCAGCATTCCTCACTTTTTTATCCCGCTAGGGGCGCTAGTGAGAACGGAGACCTATCAAGTGTCAATTTCTAATCAGTTTCTAATAATCTATATGTTTATCAAAAGTTCAACGTTGTTTATGATAAAAATGTCGGAAAAATATGGATTTAATAATACGTATGTTTAATTAAATTATTTAACAAATAGATGTTTGATTACATTATGAAAACGACCGGTTGCATTTGACAGGTCTCCGTTGACTACAGCGCCACTAATTTGGAACTAAAACAATGTGGCCATTAGAAGCATCTCAGTATCATCAACTACCCAAAAATACATCAACCCGACTCACCTAAAGTCTTCAAATAACTCCGCTCAGCCAGTACCCGGCAATATGTCTCCGCATGGTTGAGAGGTGCCAGCATTTGCAAGATTTCGACGTTATCCGCCCTGCACTCCACTGCTAACGCCCCCTGGCCAACTGCGTACAGCATTTCTGCACAAGGCAGGACCTATGTAAACAATGTTAGTATTTAAATGAACATCAAGTATTTAATACGTGAATGACAAAAAGACAAACGCATTCAAGACCATTAACCCTTGCGGGGTCAGAGTTTCAGGTTTCCATCTCCGCAATTGCGAAGGTAGTAATTCTATGGATACCTCGAACCCACGTGTTGACCAGATAGTCAGTACTCAATGTGACAGGTGGTCAGCCATGTCGCCATTTACAAGCACTAACTATTACCTGTTTGGCGAACAGGTAGGTTTCCTCACTATGTGTTTTTATTACGAAAATGTACATCGAAATTCATTACACTTCATTTCAATTGGTACATGCTCAAGCGGGATTTGAACCCTGTGTCCACTGATACAGAGCCAAGCCCAAACAACAGAGCTACGTCGAATTAAATACTAATACGTGAATGGACACCAAAAATACTGAATTCTAGACCAAAATAATTATTACTGCTAATGCGGTAGCTACGGCTACATTATAACATATTTATAATTATCTTTAAGATTTAAGAACAAAAGAGCATGAAAGAGTATGAGACGGTTAATGGGTGTGAGAGAAGCAAGGGATATTTGTCAGGATATATCCTGTGCAAACGTAAAGGCGTAGACGTATATATATATATATGTATACGTATATATATGTATGTAATAAGAAAGAAAAAAACGCCATTTGGGATTTTCACGGTGCGCTTTATCTGACTGACAATAAATTGTAATTTTTAATTTTATTGTAATTGTGAATTTTATATCTGGTTGTTTTTTAATTTTCGTATGACAATTTTTTTTATCTTGTGTCATTAATATTAATTTGTCAAATGTGGAATCTCAATAAAGGATTATTATTATTATTAAAAACATCTCGATTGTTTTTTTAGGTTAGGTTAGCAGACCCACAAAAAAACTACTTCGAACACCAAGACCAACCTTAGAAATCTTGTCTTCCCACCCCATCCGCACCATTCCGGACTTGGCGAGGACCAGCGCCGCGTATTCTGGCCCTGGGAGCTCCTGGTTCAGCTTCTTCAGTCTGGTGTTGAGGTTACCACGAACATCTTTGATCTCCAGGTGAGGATGCGAGCCTCTAAGCTGCGCTGTTCGACGGAGGGATGACGTACCTTGGAGGTAGATATTTGCGGTTCAAATGCGGTTACAAAGATATATGTATATAGTTACAAGTAAAGTTATGACTCAATATTAATCAAAACGTATTTATGACTATCAATAGAGACCTAGTAAAAAGTTACGATATAATAAGACCTAAAAATAACGTGTGCGTTCGCGCAGCGGAATGTTGTTGAATTTAAAGATTTTAATTATGCAGATATTTAGTGTATGACGTCGTATAATTGTGTATGGTAAAAAAAAATTTGTGCACGCAGCCATTGTGGAGAAATTCACCAAAAACTGATTCTCAGCGGAACTTTTTTTGATCCATTGACTTTAGAAGAAAAGAGATGTGTCCAAAAATTAGTGTGTAATTGTGTATGTATGAATAAAATTAGTGCATGCATAAACTTCGGAGAAATTCAAGTTTCCGCTACGCGAACGTTTGGCCGTTAGCTAGTTTTCATACAAAGCGCTTACATAGAGAGCTGTAGATTTTTACATACGTTGTTTTGAATTTGTTTATATTTGTTTAATAAACAGATTTAGAAAAAATCGTAAGGCTTAAAAGATAAAAATATAAACGTAAAATACGCTTATTAGGTCTTAGTTCTTAAAGTATGCACTTTGGGGCCTAGATTTTCACATTTATACAAACCTTGTAAGTGTCTGCAACACGTTGCCAAGTATCAATGATGTTCCGTTAGTAATTAAAGAGTTATAGGACAATTTACCACGAATAGATCACTGTTTACAAAGCAGTCAAATATCATGACGTTCTAAAGGAATTGCATGGTAAAATGTATGCCAATAATTAGTGTATTCATTCAACTATTCACATGCAAAATTTCATGTCATTAAATTCAGTAATTAAAGAAAAACAATTATAATACTGACGAAGCATCGAAAACCTACATAACCCGACCAAGTTCGGATAGCTACAAAAAAGCGGCCGTGCAATATATTTAGGTAACATCCCAAAATTTACAGTATAATACCGGTATTGAATTGGTACAGGTGATAACACAATTGTTGTTTCGATATAATTTATAGGTCATTTATTTTTGTACACCTACTTTTTTAAATGTATTTGACTATGACAGAAAGTAGGTACCGTTTACGTAGGTACTTTATTTAAGTATGCGCTTGAGACTTGAGATATAATCTAAATACAGTGTAAACACTTTATAACATTATTCTCTATAACGATAAACTCTCTATAACATAGAAAAGACCAGCGGAATCAGTTTTTGGTGAATTTCTCCACAATGGCTGCGTGCACAAATTTTTTTTTACCATACACAATTATACGACGTCATACACTAAATATCTGCATAATTAAAATCTTTAAATTCAACAACATTCCGCTGCGCGAACGCACACAAAAATAACAGTAAAGACAGTTAGTTAGTCAGGGTCAAGACTAATCAGGACCCGTGATCTCTATCTACACCTCAGTAGTAGTAACTTTTTGAATATTAGGGTTGTGATGTCATAATGGAACATTGGTGACTAAGTTAGTTCCTTAGTCGCCTCCTACGACATGCCGGTAACGGCAGCTGATTGACTTGCTTTCACTTCTCAAACTAGCACATGAGCTTTGTTTCTAACCATTGTTTCCCAATTTATACTCATAATTAATAACGGGGAATTATAAAACGAGCGAACAAAAAAAAAACTTTGCGACTGATGATGCCATACTGTTTTAATAACTTGAGCGGTATGAATTTGAGTAAGCGAAAAATTAACTAAACTGACGACGAATATTGATTTATAATAAAATCCAGAACGAGCTTACAAAAAAATTTTATCCGAGCGACTTCATTACTAAGTGAGCGACTGGAAATACAGAGAGGGCAACTTCAATATTAAGATAGATTCGATTTTTCTAAGTGAGGTTATACTTAGCGAACTACTAAAAAGTTCACTTTGAGCAAAGTTTAGGTTAGGTTAGGTTAGGTTAGTTTAGAAATAAATGCATGCATATTACTTTATTTTTACGGAGTACATTGTTTTATTTAATTACCCTTATATTTCGATAATAAAATTTCTCAACTAATAGAATAGTGTTTCTTCAAATAGTTATTTCATATTATTTTTGTTTTTTAAATGTGAGCTCATTATACTCTGCTCATCAGTGTATTTTTCAAAGTAGTTTTTGTATTCGAAACACTTCATTTAAGATAAAATGCCGCTCAGTATAAAAAATACATTTGCCAAATATTTAAAAAAATGCAGGACGTAACGATGACCCGCAAACAAATATTAGGTCGCTCAAATATTATGAAGCTGCTCATTATGTATTTTAAGTAACTCAAATTAATGTTTTTAAGTTGCTGTTCTGTTGATTTCTCGTCACTCGCAGTCAGTCGCTCACTTAGTAATTCTATAACCCAAATTAATTAATTTTGACACTTAGAACTGTAATTTACAGTCACTCGTTTTATTGCTATCCATTAATAACTAACGTATCTCAATCTATAATAAAGTAACCTGACTGACTGCCCGTGACCATGGCTGCTGCAACGTAGCCGAAACGTCGGGTTAATAAAGGTAACTATATTATATAAAAACATACGCAATAAGTCCCGTTAGTTATTAATCATTGTTTCCCATACATGACTTAATATAATAATAATAATCCACTGGGGTCCACTTGTTCATTTATAGAAGCTGTTTATCTCATTTTACATAATATTAATGGGATTAGTCCGTGCTAGTCTGGTACAATAAAATAATGATAACTAGCTGCTGTTCTACCATGCAGGAATAAGGAAGTAGAGGTCAATGGAATCTAATAGGCGATAGGCTAGCAACTGTTAGCACGGGACATCATACAAACAAATGTATGCATGTAACTTACCAATTATAGATCCTTCAGGCAGTGATTCTAAAGTGTGATCTTTCAAATCGGATCTCAAAACCAATGCATCACGTGGATCTTCCCTGTAACGTAACAATTAATGTTTTACATACATACACATATTACAGTAGATTGTCTCGTACAAATAACAATCGCGTTCACGACCATTAACCCTTGCGGATTAGTAAGAGGTTCAGGTGCCCATCTCCGCAATTGCAAAAGTAGTAATTCTATGGCCACCTCGAATCTACGTGTTGACCAGATAGTTAGTACTCAATGTGATAGGTGGTAAGCCATGTCGCCATTTACAAGCACTAACTATTACTTGTTCAGGGAACAGGCAGGTTTCCTCACGATGTTTTCCCTCACCGTAGTATTCCACGCATTTCGTAAATGTATTTGTTATTAGGAAAATGTACATAGAAATTCTTGTGGGTCTTGTGGTACATTACTCGTATTATTTGACTATTCTCGGGCTTTTGACTGTATAAACATTGACCTTTTGTTGAAAAAATTGACATTTTACGGATTTGACACCCTGACTGTGAAGTGGTTTGCGAGCTACCTTAGAGGTCGCTCCCAGAGAGTAGTTGTGGTGAGATCGGATGGGTCGCAGTGCTCATCGGCGGCTTACGCATCCGACAGGGGAGTGCCTCAAGGGTCTATCCTGGGACCACTTCTCTTTATAATCTACACAACTGACATTATTGCACACATAAGACATTCTAAATATCACATATACGCCGATGACATACAATTGTATATCCACACTGACATGACTGATTTTGACTCTGCCGTGGAGGCCTTAAATGCAGATTTGGGGCGTGTATGCGAGTGGTCCGTTAATAACTGCCTGGTTCTTAACACCAATAAGACCAAGTATATGTGCCTGGGTAGCAAGGGGATGGTGGGTCGTATGGTGGCAAGGAGGCCGTGTGTGCTGGTCGGCGGCGCTCCCATCGAGCGGGTTGACGAGGCCCGCAATCTCGGTTTGAGAATGGATGGGGGGCTGCGGTTCGAGGGCCACGTGTCGCAACTGGCATCCAGTTGTTTTCATCGACTGAGGGTTCTCTACCAGCACAGGACGTATTTGAGTGTGGAGATGCGGGTCAGCCTGTGTGAGGCATTGGTGCTATCGAAGCTGAACTACGCCCTGGCAGCTTACGGCCCATGTCTCTACAAGAAGACTCGCCGGGTGTTGCAGCGTGTGCAGAATGCGTGCGCCCGTTTCTGCTTCCCCATCCCTCCACGCATGCATGTGACGCCGTTTCTTGATGCGTCAAACATGCTGAAAATGGAAGCTCGACAGAGGCTGCTGCTCAGCTGCCTTTTGTTTGACGTCATCAAGACAGGGGAGCCTACCTACTTGTATGACAAGTTGTCTTGGCGGTCCCAGAGCGGGGGGCAGAGGTCCTGCGTGCCCCCACTATCGATACCTCAGCACCGAACTGCCGCATTTAGGGGCGCTTTTAAATACGCAGCTACAAAGTGCTGGAATGATATCCCGCCACCAATAAGAAACGTCCGGGGTAAGCGTGATTTCAAAAGAAAGCTCAAGAAGGAGTTATTATTATTCCAGCACAACCAATGTAATATGTATATGTAATGAAATATGTTATATATTAATTATATCTATAATATATTATTTTTTATCTATAATATTCTTTTTATCTATGATATGTATGTGTGTATTTTTTTATCAGAGGTTAATAGTATTTTTCTAATATATTTGTGTGTGTAAATTACGTTTTGTACAACTGGCTTGGCGAATGCACGTAACCCTCATGGTTCTAGCGTAAGATCAGCGCAGTGATTGTACTTCAATCATTGCATATATGCTGAGCTGGGACCATTTCACTGGGCAATGACATGCACATGTAGGATTTAATTATTTACTTATAAACTCTTTCCCTCATTTTTTTTTAATTTCCTGTATGTGTATGTTAATGTGTTTTTGTGAATAAACGTTATTATTATTATTATTAAATTCATTAAACTTCATTTCCATTGGTACATGCTCAAGCGGAATTTGAACTCTGTGCCCACTGATACAGAATCAAGCCCCAAACAACTGAGCTACATCGAATACTTGTTTAGTACTAGTTAGGGATTCAAATAGAATATTAACTAAATGCCTTTCTTTCTGGCATATCGTAGGAGGTATTTAGCTATATAAGATCAATGAAATCTATTAGATGTTGAGCTAGCAACCTGTTAAAAATAAATATTATACATAATTATATTAATGCCATTAAAACCTCTAAAGTGACCTTTTATATGCATTGTCGTTCCGAGGTTTTATCCACTCTGAAAAGGTTTTAATTACCTTAATGTACAAACATATACGAACTCAATTGTCACGCTAAAGGTACCCAAAGTTATATATCTTCAAAGTTCTGTTCACCCCAAAAGGCAAATAACGTACATACATACATACACATCACGCCTGATTCCCTGTAGAGGGGTAGGCAGAGAACACGGATCCCCATTTGTCCCGATCCTGACAGACCACTTTCGCTTCATTGACATTCATACATCTTCTCATACACTCTCGGCGGTTATAGGTACATCTAACGTCACCTTTTTTCAATATAGCATCTATCTGACTGTTATATGTCTTATTAGGGCGGCCCCTACGTAACCGCCTTAATAACGTCAATATACGTATATAACAAGGAACAAAGAACGATCAATACCTTGACCAACTAACAATAATTAGTGTTAGAGCATAAAGAATAATCCCAAATCAATTGTTACACTTAATTACATAATTGCGTTTAGTGGAGTGTGAACCAATTATATATACATACACATCACGCCCATTTCAACACAGATTATCGTCGTTGCGCCTGGAAAATTAAGAAAAATGATCTCTTTCACTATGAAAGCTTCCTTGCTACGCCCGTCATGCCTGTGAAACCTGTTTTGCGATATCTCAAAAGAATACGAACATAGCTTTTTGCTCTATGTATCGTTCAAACAAAAATCCACGTCCTAAACTACGTAATATACAGTTTTTTGTTTTGTATCAAAAGTTAAGATTTTGTCTTTATTCTTTCAGGCGCAATGACATTATGTCAATTTTCCCTCACGCCCATTAATTAGCCTTTTCATTCTATCTTCATTCCACATGCATCCATATTAATATAATTTGACTTAACTATTTTAAGAATTAATTTATGTTAATGACATATTTATGATAAAAAATGTTTTTTTTTACTCTCAATGAGTGATTTTTAGATCCTTATGTTGAATAAAAAGATTTTCATTTCATTACACTAGTCAGTACTACGTAAAGTAACATATTTCTATAACACCTAAAATGCTGAAATGGTCACCAAAAATATATTGTATAATTCTAACCAAGGTAAGGTTTGGTTTTGCGATTGTTTTATTTTGGTGTACAATTTAGTCTTATTGATAACTAGACAAACAAAGACAAACGCGTTCACGACCCTTGCGAGATAGTCAGAGGTTCAGGTGTCCATCTCCGCAAATGCGAATGTAGTAATTCTATGGCCACCTCGAACCCACGTGTTGACCAAATAGATAGTACTCAATGTGTCAGGTGATAAGCCATGTCGACCTATACAAGCACTAACGATTACCTGTTCGACGAAATGTTTCCTCACGATGTTTTCCTCACCATATAATTCAATGCATTTCGTAAATGTGTTTTAATTACGAAAATATTATATATAAAATGAAAAATATTGTCTATAGTCCTTATAAACGTAAACCTTATAAAAGTTACTGTGACTGCACTTTATGCGTTGACTGTACATAGAAATTCGTAAACTTCATTGAATTTCTATTTGGTATTTACTAAGATTTTGAGTTTGTATTCTATTCATACTAGGTTTTTAACTGAAGATATATGTTACTTACCGTTCAAACACAGCACCAATAGCCAACCCCTCAGGCAGGCTGGTCGGTAGATCCTTCAAGGAATGCACCACAAAGTCCACAGAATCATTCCTGAGAGCATCCTCCAGGTCTTTTGTGAAGAGGGACTTCTCACCTATCTTGGGGAGGGAAACGTCGAGGATCCTGTCTCCTAACGTTGTCATGGTTACTGCAAACATGAATAACATATAATACTATTCTACTAATACTCTATTTGTATAATGGCAAAGATAGAGTAGATTGGGTACCTTGAGCGATTTTGACAATTCTTATGAATGCTCTTAAATTTTTAACAATATGTGAAATGAACAGTCCTTTTATTCCTTTTGGGGTGGTCAGAACAGATCAATTTTAAGTATTAATATTGATGTTGTGATGCCATAATGGATCATTGGGCAGGTTGATAGTCCATCACCCAATACATTCCATTTAACCTTAGACACTTAGTCGCCTCCTACTACGTGTCGGTAAGAATCGCATCTAGTAAGCATTCTGACTAACACAGGTCATATATTTGACAAATAACTTACCTATAAGACATATGACAGATAGACACCATAGTGAAAAAGGTGACGTTAGAAGTACCTATAACCACCGAGTGTGTATGAGTGTCAATGAAGCCAGAGTGGTTTGTCAGGATTGGGACAAATGGAGATCCGTGATCTCTGCCTACCCCTCTACAGGGCATCAGGTGTGATTTGTATGAATGTACTTACCAATGGTGAATTCTCTATCTTGATATATTTTCTTGAGGCTGTCAATCACAAAGTTTGTTTGTATCAGGGCCAGCTGAAACAATGATGGAATATTTGTACAGATAAGTTTGAAAACATGCAGATTAATGTAATTAGGCAACTCAAAATAAAAATGTTAATTTTACAGAAATAAATATAAACATGGAAATCGTTATTTTTTAACAGTCGCGATTTATACTCATTTTTGTCATTCATTTATCGTGAAACGACCCGGTCCTACATAGTAAATAACATGGTAATAGTCACTATTAGTACAGTGTGTGTATGGGTCTCAATGCAGCAACAGCGAGTTGTTAGATTAGGACAGACAGGGATCTGGGGATCGCTGTTTACCCCCCTGGGATTAAAGAAATGTATGTATGTAGTATTGAGGTGGTTTATAGCATTGACATGGCATATTATTAGTAGGATAAAGGTGATTTGTCCAATGGTTTCAGTTAACCATTATCTATTTAGACAATACAACATACAATGACACATGGAGCAGATGAATAAAAAATTTGTAAAGCTTTCTCTGTCTATCCCATTTGGGACGTATAGGCGTGAATATATGTATGTACTACATACAATGACCTAAGGCAAATAGTTCGCATTCTATTTACATCTTAAACTTCTGCATACTTCAATAGAGTTAACAATATTGATGTGTATGTAAGTATTCTTAAGACTATCACTTTTGCTGCCCTAATAATATATCTTATCATACAGAATCTAGATAAACTATACATTGGTACTTGTTGAAAAGTTTTCTTCAAGTTTTTCTTGTATTGATATCTATTATCTTCACCTAAGATAAGGCATGAGTTAAATGTGTTAAATCACATCCATGTTTTAACATATATTATTTAGCATGTTAATTCATAATGCAATAATTTTGAATTTTGTGCCTGTCATAGTTTATGCAATCCTAGTATTTTGCATTTAATATAAGATACATTGAACATGGGATTTCCTAAAAACTCATCCATAGGTTTTTGATCCTGGTAATTAAATTACATTTCCATACATTGTTTATAATGAATGTATCTTATTGATGTATTATCAATACTAAATATTATAACTATCATCTAGGCTACTATCTGCATGATTTGCCATAAGTTATACTTTAATTATCATCAATTTTCTATATAAATGTCTACAGTACCTATAACCGTTGTGTTTATGAGGTATATGAGTGATAATGTAGGGAATGTGGTTTCTTAGGATTGGGCAGATGGGAATCATAGATCTCTGCCTAATCCTCTATAGGGAAAGGGGCACACTGTTCGTCAGTGTACGTAGGTTATACATGAAAATAATAGGAATAAATAACTTAAAAATTAAACTAACCTCACTTTTCCTCGATCCCACTCGGATTACTTTAGAACTTTTATTTTCCATTGTGAATGAGTACCGAGCACAACACAGTTAAAATTGAGGTAATAATATACAATTTATTTAATATATTTGAGCAAATCTTATAAGTTACGTGATTTGTATATTGATACAAACTTATCAATGTTATAAAACAAATATCATATGAAACACATTATTAGTATGTGCGTGCATTGAGCAATTATATTTAAATGAGCTTGAACTGCATTATTCTGTGCAAAGTATCTAATTATGCACAGGAAATTTTAATTAAAATCTTATAAACTTCCACTCATCTGCGATAACAAATAAACACTAAACTGACGTTACCGAAAAGTGACTGACAGTTGCAGCGGACAGTAAACATTTTTATAGTTTCTTCGTATAATTTAACTACACTGCAAAGTTATAATAAATTTAGTGAAAATTAAATAAGACTAGTGTAAATATATTAAATATACAATTTAATGAACGGCAATTAAATTAAGTTGTATATAGTTTTACATGCTCATGTTTGGTATGTTAAATGGCGCCATTATATAAAATGCGCCATAATATGTCGACGCGGATTTACGTTCCGACATACATGATATAATTATTATTCGCGTAAATACACGTTCCGACATATCGAAGACAATATACCGTTTTTTACTCAGATATATTGTATGTCTATTTAGAAAATAGTGATTCTAGGTAATCACTGATGTATTATCGGGCACACCGAAACAATATAGAAAACTTTCGATGGATGTACTATATTGGACGATGAATTAGCACCCTGTTACAAATGCAACCTTATGGTTAAGCCAAAACGTTCAGTGTTAATGGTTTATTACACTCTGAATAGGTTTTAAGGACGATTGAGTACCTATATACTTTGTATAATTTATTTTCTACCCGATTTAGTAAGTATATACCGCAAGATATATGCAGAAGTTAAGTTTTTACTGTGTAGGGGAATTCGGAATTAAAAGTTTTTATTAGGTAAAAAAACAAACGCGTTTACGACCATTAACCCTTGCGGAGTAGTCAGAGGTTCCGGTATTCATCTTCGCAATTGTGATGGTAGTAATTCTATGCCCACCTCGAACGGTAGTTCCCATTTGTTCTATGGAACTGTGACGTAATATAACTGTCGCCACTTTTTCTTCCCTTTAGTTCTATGATAGGACTATTGGAAATAAAAATGGCCCAATAGTTCTATAGAACAATTATGACAAGTTTTTGTAATGACCGTGGTGCTTTAAATTAAATATCCTTGGTTGCCATGGATTGAATAATGCACTTTGCTTTTGTTACTGCATCGCCATATAGTATTTCCAGATTTGTATGTTATTTGCTTGTAATATTCATGCTTATTGAGCTTTATAACGATTCCACGTCCTCTTCTAGTTAATAATATTTGCTCAAATGTATGATTACCTATAATTCCAGTCATTTCCGGAGAATTTAATTTGAATTAATGAACAAATCTAAGTTGAAATTAAAGTCTTGCTTGCTTGCTACAGATAAGAAATATGAATGTATATTTCAATAATGACAAATACTTTTCAAGTACAAAGACAATAATACATAAATATAGTAAAATAAAGTTTTACTGTTCTATTGTTGTCCTATAGAACTATTGGGCTATTTTTATTTCCAATAGTCCTATCATAGAACTAAAGGGAAGAAAAAGTGGCGACAGTTATATTACGTCACAGTTCCATAGAACAAATGGGAACTACCCACCTCGAACCCATCTGTTGACCAGATAGTACTCAATGTGACAGGTGATAAGCCATGTCTTTATTCATAATCACTGACTATTACCTGTTCGGGGAACAGGTAGGTTTCCTCACGATGTTTTCCCTCACGTATATGTAAGTATAAGGATGAGCAGACTCGTGACATGGGTGTCATTCATAATATTAACTGTAACATGTAGTCCTTTCGTGTTCATGGACCTGCCCAAACATAACCGACCCCAATAAAATTAAATGAAAACAACACTATCAATTTCAGATTTTTATTAGAATGTTTATACATTCGTACAAATAATTCAGATTCATTAATGCCTAAAACTACTGTAAAAAATCAATGTAGTCTGTCAAACAGAAAAACAAACATAAATGCGAATGGAATCTACTATTCATAAATATATTATTTAAAAAAATGATAATCAACTTCATTACACAAAAAGTTGTCTGCTGGGAGACGAAAATATAAAATTTCCATTAAAAAGGTCAAGAAAAGAGAAAAACAAATTAAAAATAATATTTTGATCACATGAGTTACCTACCTTATGTCAATATTTTGAACTAGACTGTAACCGCAGATACGCGACACTAAAAATAATATTTTACAAACCTTAGGAATTCGTTGATACTTATACGTCAGTTATTCTGACTGATTGATAACTTCCATCAGTTATTTTGACTGATAGATCATTTCCAGCAGTCATTAATATCAACGAATTTCAAAGGCAAACGGCGGATCAATTTTGCTTTTAGCAATGAAACAAATAAAAAGCTTATAAAATTAAAATATATATGCCCAGAGCTTCTACGACATATCAAATTCGTATCATACAGCATTGATTCAAACAAAAAAGACAGTTGAGTCTATATTTGAATGGGAAATAAAAGAACTGTATCAAAATAAATCAAATACATATCAAATAATAAAAAATAAACAAACCTCGAGTACTAACCTTTACAAAAGTCCCTCTTACGAATCTTCTCGTAATAGCATTGGATACCTACATTCTGCCATTCAATAGACGGTATTTACCTACTTACCTATGTTTGCCACACTTTAGCCAATTGAAAACCATTTATTTTATTATCTATTTTTCGGTCCAAAAAAAGTTTTTTTTATAATTGTTTCACTTAGTAATGTAGCTAATAGTAATATGACTTTATTACTTGAGATAATTTCAGGAACGAATGTTACACGTACTCAAATATACTAAACAAAATCACTATATCACTTCTGTCGCTCAAACTAATTTTGCATCTGGTATTTTTACACAAAAATACATGTACTATTACATACTTAAGAAGTCGTATCTTGGACACGTACTTTTATTAATAATACATCATAAAATAAGAACTGAGAATAGTCTTCAATGGGCTATAGTGTATAAGGCCTTTAACATGCCATTTACCTACTTACCAATGTTACGCTTACATTATCTCTTGTCACTAACCGCTTTACAAACCCAAATCATAATTAATAATTGTTTAATAAAGTTATACTGCAGTATTTTTATGGTTTTTTTCAGCCTTGAAGTCAATATATAAGTAAGGGTTTTTGACATTATAAAACTGTAAAGAAAGAATTTATTATGCAATGTTACTACATCTTGTATTTCCGTACCTTTATGGGTATAATTTATTTATTTTATTATTAAAACATTCGTTTAAAAGGCGTACATTTTAAAATTAATATTGACAGTGAAATTTAGTTTGTTCTATGTTATGATAAGAATTTATTGATTAGGGAAAATCTATAAAAATCACGTTTTAAGTATAAACAATTGTTGCGCCTCTCAATACAAATACATATTTAGAATAATTCACAAGCCATCCATCAACACATTACTATGAAGTTCTCATTTCAAAATTAAAACACCTTTTTTATGTTATAATAGTTAGTTATATCCTTTTTATTGAGAATAAAACTTATGTATTTATTTTATTTTAATCAATTAATGCAGTAGACATACGTGCAGTAGAAATAAAATGAAATACCATGAGAACTTGATAGCAACTATAATAAGACATTTTATCAAATAATTTGTTTGAAGATCAGCTTTTATGCTAGTAATATTATCATTATTTTGAATTCATTCTTATTGCACATTAATAAGATTTTATTTAAAACTTACTAATACATCAGTTTGTAAGGCAATTAAGACCAATCTTTCAAATTTAATCTTAAAATCAATAAGGAGTATTTTATCTCCAACCTCTTTACAACAAAATACATAGATTAGAAAGCTGCATGTAGATGTTACAATCAATTATAATCTGTGGTGACTCATTTCAGGTTTAATTCAATTTCTAGTACTCAACTTCTAATCAAGAGAATATTTTTCGGGACTAACTAAGCAATGTTGTTTGAACTGGGCATTAATAAATATCGTATCTATTCTATATAATATATTGTGTCTGGCATACAGGCGTTGAGAAATCACTTATTTCGTCTGCTACTTCTCAACCGCCTTCTTAATGTTGGTGTTATTGTTTCTCTGGTACGCCCTTTCTTTTCTGTAAATAATTAATAAGTAATTAGTATATAGAATAATACAGATCAATATGTAACAATGAGAACATTAATGTATTGTTGTAAGCACTAACATATTAGATTGGGTGAATTCCTAAAATATTTATTATTATTATAATTCAAATTAGTATTGCCATATGACATGATTTAATTTTTTTTATTTTAATTATTTGTTATATATTTAATACTTAGATATGCTCTAATCATTTTTCTACCCAAAAGGTTTTATAGCTCGTAAGTGTATCTGTATGCAATATTATACATTAATGGTCTCACTGCTAAACAAAATTATAAGCAATATAATATGTTGTGAATGAAATGTGCATATGATTATAAATTCTTAAAATTAAACTATAATAATTTATTCAAAATCAAAATTCACTCAGCCAGATCAACAGAGTATTATATTTTAATTTTGTCAATAAGTTGATACAAATAATTCATATTCAATTATCATTAAAGTAACAGATAATTTCAGAATTCAAAATAGGTAAATACTGTGAAAATTAAAATATAACACATAAAAATTACATTCACGTGGCAAAATTTTATAAATAATTCACATAGCCACACATATGTATATAATTATGATGAAATGTAATAATAAAACTATTATTTTTATTAATTGAAGCATACATATTATGCCTGTCTCCATAAGGCCACAGTCAGAGACTTCACTCAAATAAGAAAAACACCCTGTACCAGTAAATTTAAACCCACAACAAGAAAAACACTATGTTCTTAACCACAGAAATAAAAAAAGCCAAATCCAATAATACCACACTATGGACTCATCACAATTCTTTCATACAATAACATGACAATCAGGTAGAAAGATTTTATTATTACCACTTTGGATTTTCAGTAAGCAAAAAGAGTGTCAACATATTAAGTTGAAACATAGGTTTTAATGAGAATATGTAGTTTTATATCTAGAATTAACTCAATAAAGCTGGCACTAATCACACTATAATTTTATGATACAGCACTAATTCGGAGGGTCTAAGCAATTGTAATAACAATGATTGAATCTAGATCCTATTGTAATTCAGATAATTGACATGCTTAACTATACGTAAATATAATAATTATGATGCAGTGCAGATGGAAGTACGTAAATGAATCTTTAAAGGTGAAATGTAAATTTGAAAATATTAGAATGTACAGTCAACGCTAAAAGTGCAGTCCCAGTAACCTCTTATAAGGTTTACGTTTATAAGAACAAAAGACAACATTGCATAGTGGCGCCAGTTTTAAAATGACAAATTTTGTCATTTTAAAACTGGCGCCACTATGCATTGTCATGACCAGTATACGTTCGCGTGCTTTGAAATGAAAAACATTGTCTTTTGTTCTTATAAACTAAAACCTTATAAAAAGTTACTGGGACTGCACTTTTATCGTTGACTGTACATGTGACTAATCTGCTAAGCTGCAATGATGTGACATGATTGCATAGAGTATACATGCAATACTTGTACTGTATATGTATGCATGAAAGAAACTACTTTTATACAAGTCGTATGAACTTTAACGTAAAGAGACAAAAAACAAATAGTTAGCTTTTACTAGTGTTACTGTAAATAATCTACAAAGGCAATATGTTATAGTTTATACTGTTAAATCTTGGCTTTAGTGTTGAATTTCATTCAGTATTAATATATTAAAGCCAAGAGTTACAATAGTGTCCTTTAAATTTATTTTCATCAATATTTATTGTATTTCTAACTGCATTTTTGCTCTATATTGGTAAAAGATTGCATTTATACTCGTTATTAATGCAATCTACTGGCACTGACTATTTCTAATAACACTAGATCAGTGCAAACTATCTGCCTATCTTCTTTACGCCTACATGAAAACTAAGCATTGAACCAGTGATATCCAATAAATTAGCATAACAATACTAAAGCACACTATCAGAATTGAATACCTGTACGCCGAACTGTAGCACTGCTATTAACCTGTTTGTTCATTGCCTTGACTGTGGAACACAAAACTGGTAAAAATACACCACATATTGCTTAATTATTTAAAAAAACATACACATTAAATAGGAATATAAGTTAATCACATAGCTGCTAAAAAAACATTAAAATTCATATAACACAAATCATAAAAGGTCATGAATTAAATCAATTCAATAAACTGTTTTATCAATGCAATTGAATTGAACTGAATTTCAATGGATTATCAATAAACAATCAACATTATTTTTAATATAAATTTGAAACAAGACTTACTCTTTTCAGCCAACGGCAGGGTTTCCACCACAATCCTGACTTCCTTAGCTTTAACCTTGGGGCTCTTCTTATTAGTCTTGCTTTTACTTGCTCGACTAGTCTTCTTGGGCGTTGACTTCCTATCTTCTACTTTCTGACTCTGAATAGCAGTTCGGTGAGTCCGTTCACTCTTGCGGGGTTCTTGAACAGTCTTTTTAGTTTGCTGATGGAAAAGAAACATGTTTAAAAATTGTGTATTGTAAATGTTATTTTTTATAATGATTAATAAAACTACTGTCATACTACATTGGCTTTTTTAGTTATTATTTATTCATAAAATGCTACTACTAAATAAAGAAAAAAATCTAGCTTGAGACGTTATAGCACGTCTATCTATTACAATTTTAATACGCTTCTTTTATCCCTGTATGTCATTTGAGGTGACTAATACTCAATGATATCTTATTTTACTAATATTGATATCTTCCTAACTACTAAAAGAGTAATTCTTTATATGACCTAGGAGAAGTTTTCTAATGTTCTTTCCACATATGAGATTTCCAAATATGAATATAAATATATTTACCTTCTCCTTAGGAGACGATCTAGTTTTCCTCGACCTAGTCACTCTTGGAACTACACTATCTACTTCTTCTTTTGACTCATTCTTCTCCCTTTCCAACTTCTGCCGATAAATTCTCGTCATAATCGGTGTATAACCGTCCACTAACTCTAAATGTTCCGTTTCCTGCCCGGCAAATCTATTCCTAAAGTTATTCACCACTTCTATCATCGCATACGTTGGGTTTAGGTTTGTCAAATAGTCTTTTAGGAGTAGCGGTGACCTGTAATTCTGGTCACAGCAGTCCGAGGATGCATCCGACAGCTTCCTTATCCGGTATTTACACTCATTATCATCCTCACTATCGTTATCCGACTGAATATTGCTCCTAGGGTTCCGGTCTTTGCGAATAATGTCCTCAGGGTTACCAGCTAGGATCTCTGCCCAGGTAAACTGACGAGCCGACCCCATAAAGTTGCCAAACTTGCCTATACTGCTTCGGTGGTTACGCTTACTCTTTTTACGTTTCATTACCTTGTTTTTAGAACGCAGGTTTTTAGGTGACACCTTCTTGTGAAGGACATCTTGTAGCATTAGGGACTTTTTCAAGCGAGCTAGTAAGTCTGCGTCGGACACAAAGAAGTTTCTAGAGGAACAAGGTTTTCTAACACCGTCACTAGACGAGTTTAACGTCTGCTTCAGCAGTTCCAACTTAAGATTGTTTTCTAGGGAGCATATATTCTCTCTTTCATAGGAATTCCTCACACCGTTTCTTACTAAGAAGTCATTTGGTGTATTTTTAATACCGAACCTGTTCTTCCGATTCGGTGACACAGGAGTTCGATCAAAATTCAACGATAAGTCTTTATCTAGGTAGCCTGTCTTAATAAGTTCTGTTCTGAATATATTCCTGCAATACTCATAATCAGGTCGTTCAGTAAAATCTAGACTAGTAACATAGGACAAGTACTTTTCTATAAACGGAGGGTAGTTGGAAGTTTTGAAGCACGCTTGTAACAGTGCCTTTATATCGTTCATGTAATTCTTCTTTAAGGCATGTACTACTTCCGGTTCAGCCAAGACTTCCGGAGTTTTCCAAGGTAGAACCCCAGTCAACCAGTCTAGAAGGTTATAACCTAGATTTTCTAGATCAGATCTTCTTGAATGCGCACCTATATGAGAATCTCTTGAGCTGTATTCCAAGGTACCATCGTGTGCTTTCCGGGCGTCCATGCCGAAATCCTTATGGTTTCCTTGAGCGTCCAAAAACTTTGACGCCAAACCGTAGTCCAGAAGATAAATCTGTCCATTAGACTGCGATAAAATGGCTTCGTTAAACGTGTCCGAATTATTATTCTCTGTAATCTGTGTTGAATTTATGTTCTTCGTTTCCATGTCAAGCAGTTTCTGGTACGATAAATCGGAAGACGCCGAACTACTCCGATCTTCATAGTTAACATAACTCGATAATTGTCTCAAATTAAACGCGTGATGTCTGTGTAGAATCCTACTCTCTCGATCCGACAGTAACTTCCTCATTCGATTCTTATCTGTGGCCAATTTTTTATTCATTTCATTCACCGATCCGTTCATTTGTCTATGGTCCTTCACCATGAAGTCTTCGTCATTGTAGTAATTGGTGGCAGGGGTTTTACTCAGTTTCGGTTTCCGTTGTTTACCCGAAAGTAATGAGAATTCTTTAGTATCTTTTTCGAATGAAGATGTAGGTTTTAAGAAGTTAGGCTTCGCGAGTTTACTACCATCAAAACCTAGCATTAGATTCGAGCTTTTTATGTCTGAATGGGTGTAGCCCTGTCTATGTAGGTATTCTAGAACATCTAGTATTTGTATCGCAATTATGAGTACATTCTTTAAATCTAGCACTTTAGTTCTAGCTACGACCTTTTGCAAATCTATATCGTATCTTGGTAGAACGAGGAAACGGTACTTAGTATTAGTATTTTCATCTGTGAAAGAGCCGCTAGATATATAAACGGGCATGCCAAAGTGCTTTTGCTTCTTCTGTGAACGCCATTCGTTAACTGCAAAAGAAATAAATATTAATGCATTATAAGCTCGAAAAAGTTACATTTTCTAGTAGTTAGAAGAATAAACTTTGTCTGCATTTCATTTAACTGAAAAACATTACCCTTAAAATACGAAAGCAAGTAGGTATTATTAAATTGCTAGTTGATAACGGAAGATTATTGAAATGATTCTATTTCTTACTACAGTAAATCAAATAGAGTCAAATAAGCAACTACGGGACTAGCAGTCAATAGGATATATTGGGTGATGGGCTAGAAACAAATGATGAGGCTTCCATCATTTGTCCCTCCCGGAAGAGATGATAGGGAATATGAGTGGGATGAGTAACATTTATTATAACTTTTTAAGATTCCTATTGATACTCTAGATACCATACAATACAATACAAAAGACATAAAAGTCCCAAATAATTTTAAAATGCATTCACTAAGTAATGTCACAGAACATTCAAGTTATATAATCAACAGCCTGCAACAGAATATTAATTCCAAGACTCACCTTTGCTCGCCTTGGCTGTACGTATCAAGCAATGCACTTCTACAAACAGTGGGCCGTTGGTATGGGGTTCAATCTTGACTACATATCTCGCATTAGCCTTCGTCACCTCCTTGTCCACTTCATCTGATACAAGGTAGATGCGACCAAAACTGCCTCTGCCTGTTGATGGGAACACAAAATATATAATAATATAAAACATTTATTTTTATCTACAAACATATACATGTACATCAGGAACAATCTGGTCAACACGTGGGTTCAAGGTGGCCATAAAATTACTTTCTCCACAATTGCGGAGATGGAAACCGGAACCTCTGACTACCCTGCAAGGGTTAATGGTCATTAATGTGTTTGTTTTTGACAATTAATAAATTATGAACAGTTATGGCAGATTAAGATAGATATTGCAAACTCAATGTCATTGTTTAATTATAAGATTTGACGACATATAGATGAGTAATAGATATGAATCATGTGAGACATTTGCATACAAAATGGTCATTAACTTCAAATAACTGTAGAAATAACATACTTAACTTTTTATTATCATTATACTAAAAGTTTGTGTACGGTAACAATAAAATATTTATCTTTTTACTAACTATGTTTTATTTTTGTTACAAATAGGCGAGATTCTACTAACTGATTCAAGTTGACTTGTTTGTATGAAGTTAACATTGTTACACTTATGAAGTAAGGAATAGTATGGAGAGTGAATCTGCATATTTATATAATAATAATAATGTTGGACATTATTACACCAATTGAACTTGCTCCTTGCTAAGTACATTTCAGACTTGTGGTGAGTTTACTAGTCAACGGATACTTATTATATATAGATAAATGCACCACAGAGTTAACCAATATATTTCATATCCATGGAGCAATTACTAAGAGAGTAGGCCTGTGTATGGAAATTAGTGAGACATTATGTAGGGGAGAAGGCTCCTGAGGTTAGCACACACGGTTTTGTGATACAAAACATAAGTATTTTACTACATTCATATCAAATGGCCAATTATTTAAACATCATACTTAATTTAAAATATAAAGATAGCTATCACGTTGGGTGATGTCTACCTAGTGATATGCGGGTTTCGAATAACCCATACCTAACACGCCTTTAAAATTTCGGAGATGGGCATTCAAGCCTCCGACCACCCCGTCATAGTAAAAAAGGGAGTGAGTATACACATGTCGTGAAGCGTAGGTATGCATGTATGTATAAAGATAGCTGTGGAATGGAAAATATTTTTGGTTATCCAACCTCTGCCTTACGTAATTGACGTATTTAGGAACACAATACTTCATGTTTGCACATTGTCTTTCCCAAGTTATGTATACAAAATGACGAGTGACACACAGGTTCTATTTTCAAACACACTGTTAAGCCCCATCCCCAAAGATAACTGTTTGGTGACGTCATTTAGACTCAAATCTGAGTCACATGTGATCACTGCTTTCGCCAGGTCGTTTTTGTATTTTGTTTGCTGTCATAACAGACCTTAGAGTGGTGTAACATGTATTTTTTATATATTAAATGCAAGTCTGGGACGTAAAAATGAAGCTACCTAACTGTGCTGTTGTGTTATTAATTTAGATTTTCAACAAGATGTGAAATCTGTACATATTTAAGATTTATGTAAGTCACATGGATGGAACAGCTGTTTCAACACAGCAATTGTATTTTATTTACATTCTTTCACTTCCACTTCAATGCTTCAAAATGCAATGCAAAATCAGGTTATAATAATAGTTGACATACTTTAGTCTATAATACTTATAAATGTAATTCTGAAATGTGCTTGTGAATCATAAAAAAATAATAATTTGTTTCAATAATCTCTTGTAATACTAAGAAATTATGTTTTCTTAGCCTATGGGAATTTTAACTATACTCTTGATATAATAGTACAAAAGCATTATAAAGACAAAACAATTAGGTGTGACTGGATTTGAGGCATGTAATTGATGTGCAATCGACAAACAAAACACTCACCAATAGGCTTGCCAATTCGCCATTTCTTTTGAAGCACGTCTGTGAATATTATCCCGGCGGGCAAAGCTTCATCGTCGAAATAGCTGGAGTCTAAGCTTGGTGGATTTTCTACTATTGGTTTAATTTTCTTCTTGAGAGGTTCTTGACCTAAGCCCTCGTCATATATACGCCGAGGCATGGCTCTTGCACTATTAAAATCATGAAAGTCTATCGATCTAACAACCTCACTTTCCAGACATTTACGGTACTCACACTGGAAGATAATTGAAACACTTGGTTAGAGATTTAACGGATAATTCTATTAGAATAAACGTGAATATCAACGTGAATTACAATCTTGTTATATGATTTCAGCACGTACCAGTCACAACAATTATATGGCTTCTAAAATATATTATCAGATGATTATATAGTAGAAATCAAAATAACGTTTTATAGCGGTGATTTAGAGTTTGTAAAAGGGTAAATATTAAATAAAACTCATCAAAAAGCGTAACACGGTTCACAACAACTGATTACAATAACGGCCATATTGTTGTAGTTGAATGAACGAATTGAATGCGTCTGGTCACGAAAAAGAGAATTTCGGCCGAAAAAATTAATTTTCTGTAATCTTATTCAACCGTTCTAATACTTTTCCTTAGCAGTGGAAGGGAAATATAACTGCAAAATGAACGTTCAATAAGCAATAACATCTGGTTTCTAAAAAACAAAATGCCGGCTACTTGACATGACATCATTTTGTCTTGTTATACTCTATGAAACAAACGTCATTTTCGGACGATTAGAGTACCCGCCACATAAGGTGGCAGTTGGAGGCGTCGCCACAGTCGCGTAATCCAGTGTTGCCAGTAAACACGCCAAAACTAGCACTCACTGTGCCATACGGCTCGATACATTATAGGTTTCATTTGTAACGGTCTAAAAATATTTTGACTTTTGACTTTGATATATTAATTTGTTTTATTTGAGTTTATAGCTCTGCAACCAAAGACCGTTACAATGAAACCTATAATGTATCGAGCCGTATGGCACAGTGATTGCTAGTTTTGGCGTGTTTACTGGCAACAGTGAATTATGCAACTGCGGCGACGCCTCCATCTGCCATAATATATTCAAAATTATAAATATCACAAGCTCTCTTTGAAAGTTATCTTATGATCTAAGTATAAATTTAAAAAACTATTTCAAACATTGCACTGAGCATTGTCTTTACATATTTTTTACCGAGGTTAGATCAGCGGAGACCCTAGCTTGGAGAAGAACTAACAAGAAACTCCGGAAATCAATTTATTATAATCACCCTTAACAAACATAAAAATTACAAAGAGTGGGCAAAAAACACAACGCTGGTAATACTAAATTTACCTTTCATACAAAATAACACGCAATGGCGGAAACGTCAAATTTAGTTCCAAGTTTGGCTACTGCCACCTTATGTGGCGGGTACTCTAGTTCGAATTTCATTCATTCAATGTCATTCGCGAATTGAAATTGAGTGAGGGAGGTCGCTGCCTTTCTTTAATTTGCACAAAAAGTCGCGATGTTTTTATTAGTCAACAAATTTGTTTAGTGGGTTTACTTAAACAGATATCCGTCTTTAACTTACTAGTTTAAAATGCGTAGTGGACGTTTAATTTAAACAGTGCAAGGAAAGAGATGGATGCTACTAGCGTTGACTCAGATCATTCTATGTCTTGGGAAGACTTCTTTGGTAAGTATTTTAAGTTTGTTAAATTAAACTCTTACATTTACGTATCCTAAATACATAAAACAACGATGACAACGTTAATTATAAGGTTGTATACAAGAGGAAACTGTAACGATGGATTTATTATTTTGTTGTGAAATTGATGTTCTGGCGTAGGATTCCCTAGGGCTAAAGAAATACAGGTTTAGATCTAGTTTCCCTGTATGGCATTGGGGCAGTGTTTTACAGAAATAAACGTCTACCTACACTATCGCCTGCGGGCTCTAGGCTCAGATTTAAACTCTTTTGAGGGTAGTGTGTTCATAACTTTAGCTTTATACTCGTTAGGTATGTACGTACTTGAAACTTTATTTTCGCTAATTATCGAACTAACAACGTGAAAATTAGTGAGTCTATGTGTACTCTCACTTCTCAGTAACTATCTTAACATAAAAACATTAACTACGCTTCACGACTTATTGACTTGACTTGTGTATGCCTTTTTACACACCCTTTTTATTATGGTGGAGTAGTCGTTTACACATAGTTCATCTCCGAAATGTAATACATATAACGTAATAGTATATGTACATGTTTACCTATCTAATATAGATACCTACCTAACTTAGAACAGTCTATTCCCTCAATGTTAAACAACATGATTGAGCGAATGAATACTTTCGCAATGACGACAATCAGTGGTCAGCCAGACCTGCGACCACAAAAGTGTTAATTTACCTACGGTTTTTACATACATACACATCACGCCTGATTCCCTGTAGAGGGGTAGGCAGAGATCACGGATCCCTGTTTGTCCATTTTTCTACGGTTTTTATCGTTTTAGGTATATGGTTTTATCCCAGTGTTAATGATGAAAAGATATAAGAATCTATTAGTATTATTTTACTCATCCTAGAGAAATGTGTACTGACTTACATACATCGGTCGATTTAGTAACACTATTAGTATGTACCAACGTAAAAGACGTAAAAGACGATGCCAAATAGTTTATTATTATTTCGCTCTAAAAATGGCTTCACGCTGTTACTATAGTGATATTGCGCTGTTATTTTGCAAAAAGCGTTTGTGGATTTAAGCCCCTGGTAATTCGTGGATTCGAGGTGGCCATAGAATTACAAACTCCGCTGTTATGAAGATAAACTTTACTTAAGACGACTTTACATAAGACGACAGAAAAGAGATCCATATTTTTGCCGATCCTGGCATACTAATTTCGCTTCCATTGACTTGTTACATCGCTACATACACATACAGTGGTTATAGGTATAATATTTCCTTTTAGGATATCATCTATATCCTAAATTAGTTTTGGGTTAAATCACGAAGTTCTTGGGTGTAAGTGAAGCAAGAGAGATTTGTCAGGATTTTTCTAGGTGGCGATCGATAGTCTCTGCCTATCCCTTTGGAGACGTAGAGGCGTGAATATATGTATGTACATATAGGCATGCATTATTTAAACAAAATCGTGATAATCAATTACTAATTGTATGCAAAATGCGTTGAAGCACGTAATTCATATGTAATTAGGAATAATTGGAACTTGCATTTTGTAGTACATACATATTGTTATATTCACTCCTGTCATGTGCTAGTCTGGGACGTAAAAAGAATGTTAACTAGCTGCCATTCTTCCCGGCGTGTCGTAGGAGGCTACAAAGAGACTAGGGGTGTATGGAAACCTGTCACCAATGTTTCATATACTATCACAATCCCAATATTCATGCTAATATGTAAACTAGATGTTTTCATGTCAAAGGTTCTCATAGGTTTTGTACACCCCCAAAGGGATAAGAGGACGTGAATGTATATATATATATATACGTATGTAACTCTATGTATGTTTCTCTCTACTCATGTTAATAAGTGATCAAGACGTTTTCATGTCTCCAAGTCTTTGTCCACCCCGAAAGGGATTGAAGGACGTGATGTGTTGTAACATACGTGTTTTTAAAATGAAGCCCGTTTTTACCGTTGCGTAAATTAGCGGGTTGCGAGCGAATGTCGGTACAAAGTTCATTGCCGGGGAATGTATGTATGTAAGTATATGACCTTTTATCCCTTTTGGGGTGGACAGAACTGTGAGCTCAATCTGTTAAACTAGCATGTTATTAGTTAGTTTAGGTAATAGTTAGTTCTTGTAAATGGCAACAAGGTTTAAGCCAAAGTGGAAGGTAGAGTTGAACAGGGTAGGCCGCGTAGAGTATACAGATCAAATTGGAGACATTCTTCTCAAGGTGTACGTAGTGTGAAGAATAGAAGAGCATGTATGAGAAGGTTAATGGGTGTGAGTGAAGCAAGGGAGATTCGTCAATATCGTTGCAGTGTCACATTGAGTACTGACTCTCTGGTCAACACGTGGATTCGAAATGCCCATAGAATTACTACCTTCGCAATTGCGTAGATGGACATCTAAACCTTTGTCTACAAGGGTTAATGGTTGTGAACGCTTGTCTTTTGTTAACAATGAATTTATTTGTTGACGTTGCTGATTCTTTTGTTTTGTGACGTCATTTTGCAACATTTGTAGTATACAAACGGATAATAATGTTGCGTATTCTTACTGCGCATGCCTAGGTTTTAGGATCAGACTGATTGTCTAGACTGAACGTGCTCTATGTATATTAGAAGGTAGACAGACATCGTTGCAGTTTTTAACTGCAGTATATTCACGACTCTCGTTCCTTGGGAATAGATAGAAGGGTGCGGTTCTATTAATTAGGTATTCATACACATAGGATCGATAGAATAGTGGGACTTTTACAAATTGGATATTATAATACGCATCATGAGCATATTTATTCAACATCATTAATTGCGGAGAAGGAAAGTTTGCTATTGATAGTTTGGGACGTAAAAAGAATGAAAAGAATGATAACTAGCTGCCATTCTTCCTGGCATGTCGTAGGAGACGACTCAGGGACTAGGGGTAAATAGTTTATTGGGCGATGAGCTAGCAAACTCTCGTCAATGTTCCATACGACATCACAACCCCAATATTAAAGCTTAAAAGTGACGTAGGATATATTATCGTGTCTCCGAGGTTTTGTCCATTCTGATAAGGATTACAGGACGTAATTGTATGTGTATCTGAAACCCCGAACCTCTGACTACCCCGCAAGGTTTATAAAAGTGATTGTCTTCTTATCATGATAATAGTATGACACTTTTAGCATGAATATTGGGGTTACGATGTCATATTGTAACATTGGTGACAGGATGCTAACTCATCGCCCAATAGAATATTTACCCCTAGTCCCTTAATCACCTCCTACGACATGCCGGTAAGAACGGCAGCTAGTTAGCATTCTTTCTACCTCTCAGATACTGTGTACATACAAACACATCACGCCTGATTCCATGTAGAGGGGTAAGCAGCGATCACGGATCCCCATTTGTCTTGATCTTGAGAGACCACTTTCGCTTCATTGACACTCGAACACGTTATCATATACACTCGGCGGTTATAGATACTTCTAAAGTCGCCCTATATTTAGATACAAGCAATAGTTATCAAATAATTAGCCACATTTTAATTTTTTCAGAAGTTTTCATTACATGAAACGTAGATGGCACTGTAATTATAATTTGATTTTTATATTATATTCTTCGCTCCTATTAGAAGCAAGATGATGTTATAGCCTAAAGCCTTCCTCAATAAATGGTCTATCTAACATAAAAAGAATTTTTGAATTCTAACCAGTAGTTCCTGAGATTAGCGCGTTCAAACAAACAAATAAACTCTTCAGCTTTATAATATTAGTATAGATACTGTGTACACCATCACTATATCTAAATATAGGTTACTCTAAAGATCAATACACCAATACGTTCATTCCTAATGACTCCTTTTATAGCTTTGTCTCTCTGCCACCCTTCAAATGCACCCCTTGATAAGCCCCTACGACAATAGTCGGCAGCTTGGGTTAGGTTAGTGACGGATCAATAGTCAATTTTGCTTCCTTAAAAGTGAGGGAGGCGATGTACTAACGACTATTAACCCTTGCGGGGTAGCCAGAGGTTGGAGGTAGTGGCTAGTACCCAATGTGAGAGGTGGTAAGATACATATGAATATGTACATACATAGGTATAGTTGTTTTGAGACGTTGGTAATAGAAATAACATATAACATAACATATGCTTCATAGTTAGTGCTTGTAAATGCCGACATGGCTAACTACCTGTCACGTTGAGTACTGACTCGGTCAACACGTGGGTTCGAGGTAGCCATTGAATTACTACCTTCGCAATTGCGGATATGGACACCTGAACCTCTGACTACACCGCAAGGGTTAATGGTCGTGAACGCGTTTGTCTTTGTTTATATGCTTCACGATTTGTGTATGCACACTCCCCTTTTTATTGTGGCTGGGTAGTCAGAGGCTTGAGTGCTCATCTCCGAAACATCGAAGGCATATTAGGTATCGGTCACTCGAAAGCCAATGTTTCACTAGATAGACAGCAACCAACGTGATCGGTGACCCGTATCGCCGTATACAGGTACTGGCTATAACCTATCTTGATGGATAGGCAGGTTCACTCACGATGTTGTCCCTCACCGTTAGCGAACTGTAAATTATGTACGTAAATGAAAAATCATATATTTAAATATCATAGTTACATTGAATACTAATACATATAACAGTCAGATAGACGCTTTATTGAAAAAGGGTGACGTTAGGTACCTATAACCGCCGAGTGTGTATGAGAAGATGTATGAGTGTCAATGAAGCGAAAGTGGTCTGCCAGGATGGAAACAAATGGGGATCCGTAATCTCTGCCTATCTTTCTAAAGGGAATCAGACGTGATCTGTATGTATGTATGTACATTGAATATTGCTTAGCGAATCAGAGAGTATTCAAATAGTCTACATGTGGGTTTGAGTTGCAACAAGAGGAACTTTGATCTCTATTTACCCCTTAGGGTTATTCTTTTGGTCGACACGTGCCTTGTCGCTTATTGAACCCTTGTTATAGTTAAATGTGTTATTTATGTTATTTTTGGGGATGCCATAATACATTTTAAAAAGCAACAGTCGAAAAGTATTAATATTATTTGTTTAATGTAGATTTATGGTTTTATGGTTCTATTGCCGTGGAATAGACAAATATATTCACGCCTTTACTTTTCTAACGATATCTTCCTTAAATGATCCTGACAAATCTCTCTTGCTTCACTTACATACATGAATTTTTACTGTTAGATTCGCTGCCGATCTTACTTGGATCCTTGAATCCCTCATCAGGGACATAGGGCCTTCAACAAAGCGTTCCGGACTATTACATATAAATATACATACATACATACGCTTCACGACTTGTGTATACAAACTCTCTTTTTTATTATGGCCGGGTAGTCAGAGGCTTGAATGCCCATCTTCGAAATGCATGTTAGGGTGTTGTTCAAAGGCAATGTTTCGAAGGCATGTTAGGGTCATTCGAAGCCCGCGTATCATTAGATAGACAGCACCCAACGTGATAAGTAGTGAATCGTATTGCCGTATATAGGCACTGACTATTACCTATCCTGAGGGATAGGCAGGTTTCCTCACGATGTTTTTCCTCACCGTTAGCGACTGTAAATTATGTACGTAAATGAAAATCACATATTTAAATTTCATTCATTGGTACATGCCAGGGATTCGAACCTAGGACCTTTCTCATACGAAGTCCGAGGTCTTACCCACTGAGCTACAGCCACTTTTTTATAGAAATATATGTCGAACCATATCACATATAATCTCGACAGTTTCTTTCATGTATACGAGTGTGTTGTTATTGTAAGGAGCCGCACACTGATCAAATTTTGAAAAGTACCTGTATGAAATTCGTTTTTGTTAAGGTGAGGATAGTTAATTATTATACTGTATTTGTGTTGTGAGATACCTACACGCACAATTAAACAAGTTCATAACCTTATAACATCATCAGCACGTGATATTATTTATTGCAAAGTTGAAGTATCCGTTATTTGTGTAAATAGCGATAAATTTATCTTTATTATAAGTTGACCGTGTACTGTTTCTGTGATACTAGTGAAGTGTAGGAATCATGGTGCATATAAATGAAGGTATGAGCTTTGAAACAAACATTAATAAAAAAAAAATAACAAAGATTATTTCCCACTGTATTTATTTTAAAGTCTTTAATTTTTTTTCAATGTTTTTTTTAATTGAAAGACCACAACTTTTTAGGAACAAGTTAGAACATTTCGAGATTAGTATCTCTAGGTGCTATGTAGACTTGGCTTTAATGTTGAATTGGTTTCATTCGCCCTTTGCCGCCCTTGCTGAACAAACTTTTTATTTTTGTAGGAAATGGCGAAATAGTCAAAAATCGTGATTTGTACAAATACCTATTACAATATCCTCCAATGAAGCCTATGACAGTTAAATCCAAAAAGATGCTATTTTCTCATATTTAGGAAGTACTCTCAATAACAAATTTGGAAAAACAAAGAAAAAATAACTTACAAAATGAAATTCACGTTTTTAGCACTGGACTTTCAAGATATTGGTTATCTGTTGGTAGGGATGCTAATAAATTTGAAAAAAAACACGCAAAGTGGCTTGCTAAATGTATAATTACATCCGGTGCTATTAGTAACCAACCTTCAACATCGGGTAGCGTTCACGCAGGACGGCCAAAAAAACAATTTCAAGATCTATGCGCTCGCAACAAACGTAGATTATTACAAAGTGAAGTACATCCACGGAATGAATATGAACTTTATTTAGCTATGGAGATGAAGCTTCGGTCTTTAGGAAAATATAAAGCTGCTAAAGCTATAAAGGATATCCTATCGTCACCCTCAGATAGTAGTGCACCTAACACTCCCGTAAAAGACAAACCCTTGTCCTACACATCTAAAGAAGCTCTTCTATTCTAACTGCATTGAACTCTCAATACAAGATAAATAGCACATTATTCGGTACTTATGCTAAAGAGACTGCAATGAGGTATGTTGATCTGTACGGATGGTATCCAATGCCTCCTACAATACACAAAATATTAGCCCATGGAAAAGATGTCATTGACCATTTCTTAGTTCCAATTGGTCAATTAGGAGAAGATGCTCAGGAGTCTCGCCATAAAGACGTCAGATATTATAGAGAACACAATACTAGGAAAATGTCGAGAAAAGAAACAAATGAAGATTTATTCAAAATTTTGCTTCTCACTTCTGATCCTATTATTTCCCAACTTCGCCGTCTACCTCTTAAAAAAGGGGGAAACATCTCGAAAGAAGTCCTGTGTTTACTAGCAGAGCCAGATTTAATTGCTGACGTGGAAACCAATGATGATGAAAATGAATAGGTATAAATCTAACTATAATGAAATTTAATTTAATATTCTTCCTATGCCCTGTTTATTCGAATAAACTTATAATATATTTGTTTCAGATCAAAAACAACAATAAAATACTAATAAGAAATCAAAATATCTAAAAAAAAAAAAGGTATGAAATTGTTTCCAATTAATTTTATGTCAATTTAGTAATGACGTACATCAATTTAGTGTTTTAAATAGTAAGATAGTGTTTAAATAAGTCATTTCTATTGTTATTACGATATATAAAACCCTAAATAATTTTATCCCGTTATTTTCTAATTATTGATCACTGTGAGCCGTTGGTTTCGCCATAAATAGCCATCTGCTATTCATCCCGTATTGGGATGTAGCGGCCGATGACCTTACACTGCCCGCCACTGGTGTTGGGTGCTTTAATATAGGGAATATTGTGTATGAAGAGGATTTGCCTATATTTATTAATTTAACTAGCGACCCGCTCCGGCTTCGCACTTCTAGCTATTTAATGGATGTTATTATAAATATAAACCTTCCTCTTGAATCACTCTATCTATTAAAAAAAACCGCATCAAAATCCGTTGCGTAGTTTCAAAGATAAGCATACAAAGGGACATAGGGACAGAGAAAGCGACTTTGTTTTATACTATGTAGTGATACACCTTACAGGTTTGCACCCAATACGATAGTAAAACTAATGATATTATAATAAAGTTAATCGATTAAATTGAAAAACAAAATGGAACAATAACTTTTAGGATTAATTTAATATTAATAAAATTCTAAAAAATATATTTAAATAATATTTTGTTAATTAAAAACAATTAAAAAAATTCAGCCAGTGACCACAAATAAGGAAACCCCAAAAAAAATAATATATATATTATGTATTCTGTATACCAAAAATATATCGGAATAATAGCATATAGTAAAAGCTTGTTGGGAATATATCCTATATGTATAACGCGATTGCGGACATGGATACCTGAACCTTTGACTATCCCGCGTAGGCTAATAGTCATAAACACGTTTGTCTTGACTATGATTTCCCTCACCATAGCTCTATGGCAAGGGATAACGGTCCATTTCCTACGTACATGTGTTCACACTCAATTGCACGAGAAAGTACGTACGCTGGACACTGATTAAGCACTAATTAATGATTATGAGCACCGCTTGTGTAACCCAATTCTGTACACCTACTCAGCTCTAGTCGTGTAAGTATGGGACGAGGCTGTTGTTTACTGGGTGGAGTATATACTCACTGGATGGAGTATATACTCGTAGCTTCTGGTATTTACTGAACATAGATACTAACTAATCGTAAAGAAATAATTTAGGTTTTGTTAAAATTATTGCATACTAAGACTAGGTTAATTTAGTATTACATTCCAAAGTTTAATATTTATATATTATAATATGCCCATATTTTTTACTATGCATATGGCTATTATATGTTAGGATTTCTTTAGCATCCGTTTATATTCGTTTTGCAGAAGAGGGCTGTTCGCTGCATTTACAGAATGGGCCCCAGAGAGTCACTTCGCGAAAAATTTAAAGAAATTGATATTTTGACGGTTGTTGCTCAGTACATATATGAGTGTGTCATTTATGTACATAAAAATAGAAATATTTTTAGAAGAAACTGTGATTTTCATAAAATTAATACTAGGAACAAACATAAGCTGTATGTGGCTCCCTCGAGGCTTCAAAAGGTCAAGAAATCTTTTGTTGGAAATTGCGTGCGTTTTTATAATCATTTACCGGACTGGATTACGCGATTGTCCTTACCTAAATTTAAGACTATAGTTAGAGGCCGACTAGTCCGGGGTGCTTACTACGCGGTCGGGGACTACCTCGCCGATGCTCAGGGTTGGCAATGAGTGCATCTAAGCTATATGTGCAAAGATAATTTATGTTAATAAGTGTATAACTTTTATGTTTCTTTATAATTTGTTTTTGTAACTGGCACTGGGCAAAAAATCCTGAAAGCCGGAGTTTCTTGTTGGTTCTTCTCCGAGCCAGGGCTTCCGAACCAACGGTAGAATTTCTATGCCAAGAGACAACCAGTGTCAGGCAAATGTTTTGACTTTCAATGAATGTACTGTTCTTGTACTTATATTGAATAAAAACATTTGACTTTGACTTTTTAAGTTTTAAAGTATTGACAGAAACTCAATTATATAAGAAATCCTGGTTTTGATTCATTAGTTATTGATATATCCTATCGTAACTACTTACTTAATTGATTACGTATGACTTTTATACGTCTCTTGGGTAACTATTTTTATTATTTCTTGTTCGATTCTTAAACTTTTATTATACTACATAATACTCTATAATAGTATATTCGTGAGTAATACTCGTATTATAATAATATATTACTCACGAACTGTTACTCTTGTTTCTCAACATCAATAGTATCACCTATCGCCCATCACTAGACGAAATGAAAGTTACGATCTTAGTGTAAAAATTGTATGGACATTGTCAGAATATGCGTAGGATGTACTTCGTGTGTAGGCATGACAACCCGTAATACGTTCTCTATAAGGAAGTGATTTTTCTCTTCATCCGTTGTAATGTTACGTAAACAAAACATAAGTTCACACCTCCGGGATTGCGGAATAAGTGATCTATGGTTACAATATTACCGTTTGTTTATGCTCCGGTTGGGGAATGAACCTGGCTTTCTGTGTTATAATCGTATATGATACAACGTAATATGATACAACTATACCGTATAATATACGGCCCAGGTTTACAAACCAAGTGGCAACGCTATATCTATTGGAAATGGCAGTCCAATACAAAATGACATCGTATTCGGTATGTCAACCGTCAATGCGTATGTCGATCCCTCACATTTTAACTTCTATCTCTTTGTTATAGACACTAAGGGATAGAAGTAAAAATGTGAAAACCTTAGTTATGCTAAAGATTATATCCACCTTAAAAGGGATTGTTAGCATATACATACACATCACATCTGATTCCCTATAGAGGGGCAGACAACTTTCGCTTCATTGACACTCATACACACTCGGCATATGTACTCGTATATACATATAGGTACATAGAGCAAAACTCTTAGTTTTAAGAAAACCAGTACCACTCATTAATCATTGATATCGACGTACAATGAATGTATTCTTACTGTACTTATAGGTACTAAAAATTATTTGTATTTACTCATTTATAAGTTACGTACTTAAGGTTTAACCGTATACAAGTTGTCAGATTAGAGTATTCTTACCCTACGAGTGAGTACGTTCTTATTTACATAAAAACGTTATGTTAGACGAATATAAATAATCAAAAGTTAGTGTTTTGGTATTTAAACATCTTTAGTTTAACAAAAGGTTTTAGTAACAATAACAATCATGTTTGGTGCCCAAACTAAATGAGTGCTAAAGTGAAAGTGTAAATATTTCTTTTATCTGCATACCTACATTCACTTCTTTTGAGTGGTATTGTATTAAATACGTTTTATAAAAACATCTAAGCACCTTAGTTATGGTAAAAGGGAATATATTTATGTTTTTAAAGTATTGAAAAGTACACCAAAAATAAAATGAAACGTACAATAAAGGTTAGGTTAGGTTTGGGACTGTATTATTTTCGTGTACATTTCAGTATTTTTGGTATGCATTTTCGTAATATAATAATCTTTTTTTTAAATATTAATAAAAGTGATCGATATATCCGTCTCTAACTATATAGCCATTTACTAGCACTGACTATTATGTAAGGGTAGGCCCAATAAGATATACATAAGTCAGTCAGATAGACGACATATTAAACAAGTTAGAAGTACCTAAAACCGCCGAGTGTATATAAATTGGTTGTCCCAAACCAAAACCTAGCATAGCCTATATACCTAGCTATTTGTATTCAAAACGGTTTTTTCGATCTTTCTCAATGTAACATAAACTGCGTCTAATGCAAAACACTGACTGCTCTAACGCATTCAGAACCAAAGTTTATACTTATTACTTTTATAACTATATGTTTTTTGACAAAATAATAATTTAGTTTATTTTCTTTTCCTGTAAATTATATCTATATAAATGGCTCTTACTAGGTTATGGTTGGTGACAGCCGAAATGCATAAATATAACAAACATTAATCGTGTTCCAATACATTTGCAAGCAAGTGTATTAATACACACTCGGTAGTCGATTCATAAGCCACAGTTATTCATGGTTGGAACATACCATTTTTAGCCTATTCCTTTTTGACCTATTTAGTGGATGAAAAGTGAGTATGATATGGATGTAAATGAATCAACACCCGACATATGTGTAGTTTTCTGGCTTTTGAAAAGCAACATTTGTTGAACTTTCGCAATATGATTACATTAGATCGTTTCAATGTATTATAACATACATTATTACATCTTCCTGTTCCGATGAATTAGCTTAATATATGTAGACAGAGATTGACTAGCCACTTTTACCACTCTGACTATGTCCTGAAACGTGGTTTTAGGTGACTAAATACATTAGTAATAACCCTTAAAAAGGGTGAGCGTTATAAACGCCGTGTGTGTATGAGGAGGTGTATGAGTGCCAATGTAACGAAAGATTGTCAGGATTGGGACAGATGGAGATCAGTGATGTCTGTCTACCCCTCTACAGGGCCACATGCGTGATGTGTACATATGTCTGCATTAACACATCACGTTTTAAAGTTACATAGGGATTGGCAGAGATCACGGTAGCCCATATCTCTCACGATACATACAAATATAACATATATAATTAAAACCAGATGTCAAACCAAAATAAAAGTGTCATTCGTAACTACCTCCACCGGGAATCGAACCCGGAACCCCATAATTCAAGCGGTTAACCGTTCCGCAACGGAGGTGTATGTGGCTGTTATATTGATACATCAACACCCGTCATCTGTTCTTTGGTTTGAAAGGGAAATGGGAATTTGGTATGGACTCTCGCGATGCTTTGAAAATAGTTCAACTGTGTTATGTCTTCCTGGTATTGTGAAATTCGTAAGATATAAGATTCAAGTAGCTGATTTTTATGTTTTGATGTGAGAATGTATTGTCTTTTGTCCGTGGCACGAAAGGTTCGATTCCCGGTGGAGGAACTACTTTCTGTCTTAGTTTGGCCGTTGATTATAAATTTTTAGTGTATTTTACACGATAGACTTGAGACAATAACTAATTTACTAGAAAACAAAATAATTAAATAACATAATTAATTTTACTTATTTGAATGATGTCGTCAAAAACAGACTACAATACAATAAATTCGTTTTATATTCTTCTGTAATACTATACCCGCAGAATATGTATAGCTTTCAATGTATCGAAAGTAATTTGTTAAGGTTGAAATTAATGGCACCCCTGATCTCTGCGACACCTCTAAAGGACACGGGCATTATGTGTGTGTATGTTTGCAATGTAGTTGGTCCATGCAAACACACCTTGACCAAGTAAGCCTTACCCAGTTACCCAGATTTTAAGGCATCAACATAATCAAGATTGCCTGATAATGTTAAGCAAATGTTTATCTTTTTTATCTCTGGCTTCTTGGTAATTTGAGACGTTATTTAAATTGTAATCAAGGTACAAAATGTAGCGGATTTTGTCTCTTTTACGATGGATGGTACCTACTGAAGTATATTTAATTATATATCAATGGAAATAAGCCTCTGACTACCCTGCCACAATAAAAGATTGAGTGTGTTTACACAAGTCGTGAAGCGTATGTATAACAATAGTCACGTTTTGGGTTATAATTTAGGGTAAATTAAATCTACTAGGACATTTTAAGCACAATTGGGTTTACTTATTGTCTCTAACATATTCTATAATAGGCTTAAGAGGTACAGCTTTTTTCATTTGTGTTCTAGATTTGTACATCTATCTGTCTATAGATTATAAAGCTGAAGTTTGTTTGAACGCGCTAATCTCAGGAACTACTAGTTCGAATTCAAAAATTCTTTTTATGTTGGATAGACCATTTATTGAGGAAATTAAACTTACACGTTTCATGTAATGACAACTTCTTAAAAAATAAAAATGTGGCAAATTATTTGATATTGCTTGTAAGGGATATAGACGAAGACAATAAGTTCTCATCAATGTTATTGAAAGTTACGCCCTTAGTAAACCTATAGTATTATTCATATAAAAGATTCTTAGGGTATGATAGAGGCAGTGATTTGATCTCGATGTCCTGTCCTTACCTTCAGAGTGTTTATACGTGAGCATATACATTCAGCAAGAAACGTACGACCTTGTTTTAATTGCCTTTTTTATAATTTGGAACACAGGAAATGGTGAAAGTTTGTGTTACGGTAAAATCGCGAGCCAATTTAGAACAATATTAAAGTGATATTGAATTGATATTTATTCGTTGCTTGATTCCAATTTTATAGTCACAGCTGGTTTGATAACTATATGTCGTTAGAGGCAACTAAATTATGACTAGTATTTTAAAGTAAGCATGTCCTTTCAAATCAAGTGAGTAAGATTAAAAAGGGCATGCTTCAATGATTTGGACACGTTGTGCGACAAAAGGAATATATATGAGGAAAGTGGAAGGGCGGTTACGTAGGGCCCGGCCTAATAAGACATATAACAGTCAGATAGACGCTATATTGAAAAAAGGTGACGTTAGGAGTACCTATCACCGCCAAGAGTGCATGAGAAGATGTATGAAAGTCAATGAAGCGAAAGTGGTCTGTCAGGATCGAAACAAATGGGGATCCGTGATCTCTGCCTACCCCTCTACAGGGAATCACGCGTGATTTGTATGTATGTATGTTTGATCACACTATCTCTGCCTACTCCAAACAGGCCAGTCGTGACGTATTAATTTTATGCATACTTTGGTTGCAACATGGGCTGACATATCGTCATTGAACTTCGGTGAAAGTGATTATTGCATTTCGTAAGGTATAAACGCGTGCGTCCACTCTTAAAATAGCTTTTGTAAATATGAGCGTGTAGCGATTTAATCTTGTAGCAATATATGTATATCACGAGTAAATTACATACATACTGTGATAATTGTAGAACTGAGACGGATCTTTATTTTCCATACTTTACACAAAAGAGTATTGAAATTAGATTAGTTATTTGAACATTATAAATAGTGAATCGAAACTGTACACAATATTGCGTTTGTGTTTAATTTGAAATGTTATAAAGTAGTATCCAAACAAAACTTAAATAAATTGTCTAGTTTTTGTCAAAAGTCTCCTACTAAAAGTGTTCTACAATTGTGGCGATATATTCACGCCTCTACGTTCCTAACGGGATAGAGACTATCAATCGCCACTTGCAGTGATCCAGACAAATCCCTCTTGCTTCACTCACACCCATTGTACATACATACTAGTAAATTATGCAGGTATTTTAACCTAACTTAAGCAAATTATACTACCATTGTAATAATTTTGTCTGCACAACCGTCCTTCCAATAGAACTGTTAGCTACATATATCTATAATATTACTGCAAGATACATATAGTTAAAAGTACCTATAACCGCCGAGTGTGTATGAGAAGGTGTATGAGTGTCAATGCAGCGAAAATGGTTTGTCAGGATCGGAACAGATGGGGATCCATGATACCTATATATGTAACATTGAAACCTCTAAATGCTAAAACCGCTAAAAGCCCATGCTTATAGTCAAAGTCGTTTAGCATAAAGAAACGAATCGATACATTTTGTTGATGCATCGGACGCAACTATGACCGATCTATTTAAATCGATTCTTTGACATAACGATATGTCAAATTCGGGCAACCATTTTGGAATTTTTGTGGTGGCATTGAACTCAAGAATAAAATGTAATTTATATATTTTGTTAAGTTTGTGACCTTCTTTAAAGTTTGTTTATTAAAATGTTTACTATTACTGGTATGTCGTAAGAGATGATTAAGGGACTAAGGTTCAATGGAATCTATTGGGCGATGGACTAGCAATCATATTAATACCGTGACAATCTTTAGTTATGTTAAATCTTTCCGAGATATTAATTGCCGATCTTCTTATAAGTTTCTAGACATCGGCTGTCCCAAACCAAAACCTGGTAAGAGCCATTTAGAAAATTTTGCAGAAGGTAATTAAACTAAATTATGTGCCTATCAAAAAGTAAAAATTATAAAAGTAATAAGTATAACCTGTAGTTCTGAGTGCGTTAGAGCATTAGACGCAGTTTTATATTAAACTAGTGACCCGCTCCGGCGCACGGGTATAAAATATATAGCCTACTCCACTATTTAATGGATGTTATTATACATATAAACCTTCCTCTTGAATCACTCTATCTAATAAAAAAACCGCATCAGAATCCGTTGCGTAGTTTCAAAGATTTAAGCGTACTAAGGGACATAGGGACAAAGCGACTTTGTTTTATACTATGTAGTGATAACGGTTTTAAAAACAAAATAGCTCTTTCTGTATTTTGGTTTGTGACAGCCTATATGCCATGGATAAATTAAGAAGAAAGATAGCTAATTAGTTTCCATTTAGGTCCCAGAGTATAGTATGTACATACACATCACGTTTTTCTACAGAGGGGTAGGCACAGATCACGTATCCCCATTTGTATCGATCCTGACAAACCACTTTCGCTTCATTGACATACACCTCCTCATACACATTCGGCGGTTATAGACTATCGTAGGTGTATATTGCGAAAAGTTCGTTATAATTTGTTAAGACATTAATTTGATACGACCTTGCTTATTATGTCAAATATAACTGTTAATCTAATCAACTAATCAATTCGATTTCAATTATCCATTTTTGGAAGCATTGTAAAATTGTTGTAGGTGTATTGCAAAAGACAAAAACATATGTAAATACAATATATTATATTTCATCGTATATATTCTTTTCAAGTACTACCTACTTGAAAGAACAGAAGAGCATGTATGAGAAGGTTAATGGGTGTGAAGCAAGGGAGATTTGTTAGGATCGTTCCAGGTGGCCATCGATAGTCCTCTGCCTATTCTGTTGGGACTTAGAGGCGTGAACATATGTATGTATCCTACATACGAATAATAGTTATATTGAAGGCCTAATTTCCAAAGGGATACAATCAATTTATAAGCTCAAATACATGGTTATTCTTCCGGAAAATAAGATATTAGTTTGCTCTGATTGTAAATAAACACTATTTTCTTATACCTTGTATCTTTAAAACTAAATGCTTCCTCGTAAATAAGAAGCTGTTTGACAATTTGTTAGCAACCAATATTCCATATCATTATTATCGCAACTTAGTTGTTTACTGCTAAAGTTAACCCATGACATACATATAAGCACCCCGGAATTCTGTTTACTTCGAAAGGGATATAAGGATATAACTATATTATAATATTTAGGTCACTATTACACAAATTGAACTAGCCCCTTGGTACATTCAATTAAGACGGTTAAGGGTACTAGTCAACATATATTTAAGAAATATATACTTATATATAAATAAAACATACAACTACCACACTGGAATACAGAAGATAAGCCAAGTTCTTAACTCTGCCTCCACCGGGAATCGAAACCGGGACCTTTTTATAAGCGTTCAGGGAACTTAGTCTACTATTGCTTTTTGCAAAACAACAGTTTAATATCATATCAGTAATAGTGTGAAGTTGGTAGTGGATTAGCAAAAATGACTAAATTAACCATTTTTAAAGCGAAATTTTACACCAGCCGATTACAATTATGAAATTTGACACTATTGGTCATCCACTACCAACTTCACACTTTTACTGATCTGATATTGAACTGTTATTTTGCAAAAAGCATTAGTGGACTAAGGCCTTAGTTGGTTAACGTATTCAGTAGCATAACACAACGGTTACTGTAGTGGGAGTGTTACGTAAGGCACCGTTTCGGTTTTAGCATTTTTGTATATGGCAAGACCACTGCCAATTTATCTTTCATTATTGTAACGTTTCAACACATCAAAAGTTATGGGCTTGGCTCTAGACTGGTACGTTACTTAATATGTTTTTGGGTGTATTGGTAGTTTGGGAAGGATATAGATTGAAAACTAGCTGCCTTTCTTATTGTAAGGCGATTAAAATGCGTCTAATATGTAAACGAACATTAAAAAACAATGAAACTTTTTTGTGTCACGTGCGTAAATTGGGTTTACAAATCTTATAATTAGTTTCACCGTAGGCTGACTTTCTGGCGAACAAATAGTTTAATTAGTGTTGCAATTAAAACTAACAAAACATAACATATGGCCTTATTTTGGATGTTTTTAATAGTAAAAGTATTAAATAAACGTTATTATTTCTTATTACATAGCAATTTTATTCTTACACTAATGTATTATTAAATTACCTATTACATTTACTTACATCATTATGTCCCTACATATACATTAATATAATAAAGTTGTACACTGTATGATAAGCCTATATTTATGGCGTAAATTTCAGTATTTTTTGATTTACAGTTAATTACATTGGTTTTTTAAAGCGATAATGCTGTGATTCCAATGTTATTTTAAGCCGAGAAAATGTAGGATTTGCAAAGTTCTTTTCACACTGAACGAATTAGAAATACTAGACTCATGTCACTCAGACTAGAAATGTATGATCTAAATAAACGTTCGTACAAAATACCGGCTCTTCGTTCATTCATTTCAAAAATCCCGACAATATCTATAAATATACTAAAGGATATATCTGAATTCTTCAGTTAAACAGTTAAGTCTGATTCCGGATGTATGATGGCGGATTGATGATGGATATAGTGGGGTGGATAGGAAATATGAAATATACATCACGACTCTTATCCCTTATGGGCAAGTTCTGGGGCCCAAGTCTACTAATGCTTTTTAGCAAAATCGTAGTTCAATAACACTTAACTAACGGCGTGAAGTAGTTAGTGGATTAGAAAAAGTGTACAATTGCACCATTGATGACAGCAAAAGTGGCAAAGTTCGCCTTAAAGATGGCAAATGTCACTTTTGCTATTCCACGAACAACTTCACACCGTTACTGAAGTGATATACATATAAATACGATTTTGCAAAAAGCAATAGTAAACTTGGGCCCCTGTTCTTATATATGTGGCAGGATGTTTTGATATTTCGGGTTTTTGGAAAAAACCTAGGCATTTCGCGATAACACGAATAATAAGTTTGAACCCTTTAATAGTGGTGATAGATTGCACAGACAAAATATGTACATATATGTATAAATAAACCCATGGGTATTTTATTGTCGCGATATGTAATTGCATTTCATTTACACAATCATAATTCTACAACGAACTTACATTTCGTTGTTTTTCTTTCCTTGAGCATTGTAATGTTCTTTATCGTAAAGAAAAGTAGCTAACTAGCATGACGCTAATCGTGAGGTCCTGGGTTCGATTCCCGGTGGAGGCAGAGTTAAGTACTACGATTTTCTTCTGCTTTCCAGTCTGGTTGTTGATTATATATGTATAAATCTATATATTTCATAAAAATACGTTGACTAGTACCCTTAACACAAGTCTTAAATAAATTTACCAAGGGGCTAGTTCAATTGTTGTAATAATGTACTAAATATTATTATTATTCTATTAATATTAAACGCTGAAGTGGAGTTGGTCTGGTCACGTATGCAGAAGGACTGATGGTCGCTGGAGCAAAAAAGTCCAAGAATAGAGACCGCGTCTCAGTAAACGTAGTGTACTCGTACTAATACCTAGTTTTACTGGGTACATTTACATACATCGTACATACATCATTACGTACATCGAACATTTAGTATCTAAGATTAAGTATCGAAAGAGACTTAAGAAATGCCAGTCCGGTTCACCCACGTAACGTACATATATTTACGTATATCAATCCTTTTCGGGGTAAACAGAACCCTGGAGACATGATATAAGTTCAGTCAACTAAGATGTTGAATGATTTTTTATTTAAGACTTTTCATGAGCGATGATAAAATGACAAAATGACATGATAAAATGATTGATATATGACGAATACCAGATTTTTGTTACCTAATTTGCTAATCAAAAACGCAACATACCCAGCTGAGTTGAACATTTTTACTGCGACAATAACATGCACAAGCTATACTCCTTAGTTTGTAAGTTTTAATTATAAACGTTTAATATTTTATTTTCTAAAACAATTTAAACCACATTCATAGATGTTTAAATAATTAAACGGTTGACCCGGTAATCGAAGCCGCTAAACCAGTAAAACATACATACGCTTCACGACTTGTGTATACACACTCCCTTTTTTATTATGACGGAGTAGTCAGAGGCTTGAAAGCCCATCTCCGAAATTTCGAAGGCATGTTAGGTATGGGTCAATCGAAGCCCGCGTATCACTAGATAGGCAGCACCCAACGTGATAGGTACCGTATCGCCGTATCTAGGCACTGACTATTTATCCTGAGGGATAGGCAGGTTTTCTCACGATGTTTTCCCTCACCGTTCCAGTAAAAATAGTAATATTAATATAACATAGTGTCAGAAATAAACTAAAGACCATACTAAGACTAGTACAAGAATATACTAGTTTTACAGTGTCTAAGATGAAGTATCGAAAGAGACTTAAGAAATGTTAAGCCGGTCCGCCCACGTCTCATTTTCCAGTGTGCATTGACTTTACAACTGCGCCCATAAAAATACTTGCATACTATCTAAATATACATACATACATACACATCACGCTTGATTCCCTGTAGAGGGGTAGGCAGAGATCACGTATCCCCATTTGTCCCGATCCTGACTGACCACTTTCGCTTCATTGACATTCATACATCCTCTGATACACTCTCGGCGGTTATAGGAACTCCTAACGTCACCTTTTTTCAATATAGCGTCTATCTGACTGTATGTTGATATGTGTATGTATGTTAATATACATATTAACATACATATACATACACGTCCTTTTATCCCTTTCGGGGTGGACAGAATCTCGTACATATGTATTATATCTCCTAGGTTACTTTTTAGCATGAATATTAAGGGTGATGTTACATCGAATATAGTGACAAGTTGTTAGTCTATCGCCTACAGATTCCAATTCCCTTAGTCGCCTCCTACGACATGTCGTGAAGAACGGCAGTTAGTTTGCATTCTTTTGCGTCAAGTAAAAGCCAAAGTAGAATGTAGAGTTGGACGGGGTAGGCCGCGTAGAACATATACAGATAAAATTGGAGACATTCTTCTCAAGGCGGGTGTACGTAGTGTAAAGAACAGAAGAGCATGTATGAGAAGGTTAATGGGTGTGAGTGAAGCAAGGGAGATTTCAGGATCGTTCCAGGTGGCGATCGATAGTCTCTGACTATCTACTTAGGGAATTAGAGGCGTGCATATGTGTATGTGTTTTGATGCATACATATATCCATAGATAAACTTGAGTAATCTATTTTCAACATTTTGTCTATTCCTAGAAATGCACGTTTTAACTAAACTTTTTACACAACATACATATAAATACTAGAATATTTTGTTTCATTGAATTTCATCACTACATACATACATACATACACATCACGCCTGATTCCCTGTAAAGGAAGGCAGATATCACGGATCTCCATCTGAGCAGACTTTCGCTTCATTGACACTCATACATCTCCTCATACACACTCGGCGGTTATAAGTATTTCTAACGTCACCCTTTTTCAATATGTCATCTTGTTGTAAATAATTAAATATTTTATAGAGATCCCGTCACATAAATTGGCAGTAGCCAAACTTGGAACTAAATTTGACGTTTCCGCCATTGCGTGTTATTTTGTATGAAAGGTAAATTTAGTATTACCAGCGTTGTGTTTTTTGCCCACTCTTTGTAATTTTTATGTTTGTTAAGGGTGATTATAATAAATTGATTCCGGAGTTTCTTGTTAGTTCTTCTCCAAGCTAGGGTCTCCGCTGATCTAACCTCGGTAAAAAATATGTAAAGTCAATGCTCAGTGCCATGTTTGAAATAATAGTTTTAAGAGATTCGCGATTTATACACTTGATATAAGATATAAGGGTGTGTATAAGATTGATTGCAACTGTGGGAAATCCTACGTCGGACAGACTAAACGGTCTATTGCGGACAGAGTGAAGGAACACATAATATATGTAATATATAATAAGAAGGATAAGTCCCGTTAATTATTAATCATGTTTGAAATAGTTTAATAAACATATTTTGACTTTGATATATTAATTTGTTTTATTTGAGTTTATAGCTCTGCAACCAAAGACCGTTACAAATGAAACCTATAATGTATCGAGCCGTATGGCACAGTGAGTGCTAGTTTTGGCGTGTTTACTGGTAACACTGAATTACGCGACTGTGGCGACGCCCCCAACTGCCAATTTATATGGCGGGATTTCTACATATAAATATATATATATTTTATTTTCAGGTATGTCATAGACTTTTTATCTGTTTTAAGAGAAATCATATCATCATCGTAAGTAATATATTAAGATCTGTAATAGCATAGGAATTAAATAGAATGCTAACTAGCTGCCATTCTTCCCGGCATGTCGTAAGAGACACTAAGAGACTAGGGGTCTATCTAATCTAGTGGGCGATAGGCTAGCAACCTGTCAACAATATTCCACGGGACATCTAAATCCCAATATGCTAATAAGTCACCAAGAAGATGTTTTCATGTCTCCAAGGTTCTGTCCACCCCGAAAGGGATTAAAGGACGTGAATTTATATAAGTATGTATGTCGTAGGAGGTCACTATGGGACTAGGGGTAAATAGAATCTATTGTGCAATGGACTAGCAACCTGACAAATGTTCTCAACCCCAATATTCATGCTAAAAAATAACTTTGTAGATATTATCGTATCTCCGAGGTTCTGTCCACCTCGAAAGGGATTAAAGCACGTTAATGTATATGAAAGTATATGTAATACAAGACACAGTAACCCAATCCCTAATGAGTCTAAAGTTTAGGTATAAGGTATCCTAAGTACGACCTAACTTTCACATTGAAATAATAGCTTAGACTTTCGCCATGGCAAGTTATCTGCAAATCTACTAAGAATAGCCGATTCGGAAGCACTAACTGAATCTAGATTAACGCCCACTACCTAGGTAGATAGTGCATATATATGTATAAGTCTGTCTGTTTCGGGGTAGACAGAAACAAAGATACATAATACTTGGTCAATTAGTAAATCTGTTATATTGATGACATTATATTACTGTATTATTATTATAACCGCCGAGTGTGTATGAGAAGATATATGAGTGTTATTGAAGCGAAAGTGTTCTGTCAGGATCGGGACAAATCCGTGATTTCTGCCTATCCCTCTACAGGGAATCAGTCGTGATGTGTATGTATGTATGTTTTTATTTGTAAATATTATATTATACATATAGTCAATTGAATTATTGTACAGAATCTAGAATAATAATTGTTATATAATTTTGTATCGGGGTTACCTGTAGGGATGTATATATAAATAAAAGATTAGGTTGCTAGCCCATTGCCCAATAGATTTTATTTACCCCTAGTCCCTTAGTCGCCTGCTACAACATGCCGGGAAGAAAGACAGCTAGTTAGCATTATTTTTACATCCCAGACATAAGTATAAATTATGTCTTTTAATTTCTTTCGGGGTGGGCAGAATCTTGGACACATAATTGTCCTGGTCACTTAGTAAAGCTCTGTTATATTGGTGACAGGTTGCTAGCACATCACCCAATGAATTATTGACGCCTAGAATGGCAGCTAGTTACCATTCTATTTACGTCCCAAACTAACACGGGACTGTACAAACATGTACATTAATGCTTTTCAGGGCGGACAGAACCTCAGAGATGTAATATCGATTATTTTAAACATTATTATACCATGATATATAACATATATAATAGAGATGTCGTATTTATATATATACTAGTGACCCGCTCCGGCTTCGCACGGGTATAAAATATATAGCCTACTCCACTATTTAATAGATGTACACATATAAACCATCCTCTTCAATCACTCTATTTATTGAAAAAAACCGCATCAAAATCCGTTGCCTAGTTTCAAAGATTTAAGCATACAACGGGACATAGGGATAGAGAAAGCGACATTGTTTTATACTATGTAGTGATTAGTGACAGGTTCCTAGTCCATCGTACAAACAGTATTATCCCGTAGACGATTGGCAGCTAGATAACATTAAAATCCCGTACCAGGCTAACACACTGTGAAGAACAGAAGAGCGTGTATGAGAAGGTTAATGGGTGTGTGAAGCAAGAGAGATTTGTCACCCGTTCTAGAGATCGCCCTACATAAATTGGCAGTTGGAGGCGTCGCCACAGTCGCGTAATTCAGTGTTACCAGTAAACACGCCAAAACAACACTCACTGTGCCATACGGCTCGGTACATTATAGGTTTCATTTGTAACGGTCTTTGGTTCCAGAGCTATAAATTCAAATAAAACATATTAATATATCAAAGTCAAAATATGTTTATTAAACTATTTCAAACATGATTAATAATTAACGGGACTTATCCTTCTTATTATATATTACATATATTATGTGTTCCTTCACTCTGTCCGCAATAGACCGTTTAGTCTGTCCGACGTAGGATTTCCCACAGTTGCAATCAATCTTATACACACCCTTATATCTTATATCAAGTGTATAAATCGCGAATCTCTTAAAACTATTATTTCAAACATGGCACTGAGCATTGTCTTTACATATTTTTTACCGAGGCTAGATCAGCGGAGACCCTAGCTTGGAGAAGAACTAACAAGAAACTCCGGAAATCAATTTATTATAATCACCCTTAACAAACATAAAAATTACAAAGAGTGGGCAAAAAACACAACGCTGGTAATACTAAATTTACCTTTCATACAAAATAACACGCAATGGCGGAAACGTCAAATTTAGTTCCAAGTTTGGCTACTGCCAATTTATGTGGGGCGATCGCTAAGTGGCGATCGATAGTCTCTGCCTATCTGTAGGACGTAGAGGCGTGAATATGTATATGTATTTATATGCTAGCACAGGTGGCTAATTTCGTTGAAACATTTCAAGTTCAATGACACGGTTTAAGGGTGGTTTACACCCCTCTGTATTTATAACGAATGGTGTAACTTACCTTAATTGGTGTTTTGTTGATAATATCTCATTTGAATATTATCCATTAAGATATTCTAATGTTATTGGGTGCTGTTTATTATGTTCACGACCATTAACCGTTACGGGATATACAGACGTTATATTTCCGCAATTACGGAAGTAGTAATTCTATAACCACATCGAATCCACGTATTGACTAGATAGTAAAAAATATTAGGTATGTTCACGTCTGTCAATCCCTTTCGGGGTGAATAGAAGCTAAAGTGCTACCCAACATGTTTCCAGCATAGTTTATTTATGTACGGACCGGCCCAATAAGATATGTGACAGTCAGATAGACGCTACCTATTTGTATAATGAGGTGTATGAGTGTCAATGAAGCGAAAGTGGTCTGTCAGAATCGAGACGGATGGAATCCGTGATCTCTGCCTACTCCTCTACAGGGAATCAGGTTTGATGTGTATGTATATAGCTTTGTTATATTCTTCGTTTCCTTTTTAAAATTTAATTTAAACAACAGTTTTTTCTTCGTCGTCTTATATTTTAAAATGAAAAGAACGGCAGCTAGTTAGCATTCTTTTTACGTCCAATCTAGCACGGGCTTATAAACTATTAAACGGTACGAAATGCCGTTGAAATGAATGAATGGATGTTAACACGTGATGTTTAATGCATTAAAGGCATTGCAGTGGAATTTGCACTCACGTAAATTGCTATTCTGACTGAGTACTACATTCTCAGGCCTATAGGTTTATATTTAACATACATTCTATATAGTCATCGATTTGCGTCCCCAACGGAATAGGCAGAGACTCGATCGCCACCTGGAACGGGTGATAAATCTCCCTTGCTTCACTCACACCCATTAACCTTCTCATACGTGCAATTCTGTTCTTCACACTGCGTACAGTCAACGCTTAAAGTGCAGCCCCAGTAACTTTTTATAAGGTTTAAGTTCATAAGAACAAAAGACAATATTTAACATTTTAAAACTGGCGCCACTATGCATTGTCATGGCCACTATACGCGTGCTTCGAAATGAAAAGTATTGTCTTTTGTTCTTATAAACTTAAACCTTATAAAAAATTGCTGGGACTGCACTTTTAACGTTGACTGTACAGTCGCCTTGAGAGGCTAAGGCTCGCTTTGAGGCCGATCCCGTCCAACTCTACCTTCCACTTTAATTTTTTACTCTTTCTAGCCTCTGACTACCCCACCTCAATAAAAAGGAAATGTGCGTACATGTTATATTATGTTCATTCTTCCCGATCCGGGCAAACCAATCTTCCATACATTGTCATTAATACAACTCATCATACACACTTGGTGGTTATAACGTACATACATACACATCACGCCTGATTCACTGTAGAGGGGTAGGCAAAGATCACAGATCCCCTTTGTCACGATCCTGACACACTACTTTCGCTTCATTGACACTCGTACATCTTCTCATACACACTCGGCGGTTATAGGTACTTCTAACGTCACCCTTTTTCAATATGGCGTCTATATAACTGGTATTTGTCTTATAGGGCCTTTCCACTTCACTCACATATATTCCTTTTGTCAATCTAATATCGTTCATCCGCATAACATGCCCAAACCATGGTTGTAAGTGTATGTATGTAAACGTCAGTCTCTAAGTCGTTTTGTTAATTGTGCTATTTATTACGCCTACTAAGTTAGTGGACTATTATGGAAAATACCACTTTAAACGACACGTTAAGTACATTGGTACTTAACTTAACAAATGTAAGCGTTTAGATTGAGTTAAGCGATGTATTAACATACACACATACATACGATGTATTAATATACTTACATACGCTATTTCTACCTGTACAGGGATAAGCAGATATCACAAATCCACATCTGTATTGATTCTAACAAACCACTTTTGCTGAATCAGTACACCATTACACATTCGGCTTTGTCACTTATGCTAATCCACTACCAACTTCACACGATTACTGATCTGATATTGAACTGATATTTTGCCAAAAGCATTAGTGGCCTAATTCCCCTTATTAGGTTTTCCCTCACCGTAGTATTCGACGCATTTCGTAAATGTATTTTTATTACGAAAATGTACGTAGAAATTCATTTCCATTGGTACATGCTCAAGCGGGATTTGATACACCCACTGATACAGAATCAATCCCCAAACAACTGAGCTACGTCGAATTTGACTTTAGTGACAGGTTGCTAGCTTTTCACTTAAAACATCCATTTACCTAATCCTTAGTCGGCTCCTACGACATGACGGGAAGAACGGCAGCTAGTTAGCATGCTATTACATATTTACATACACATCACGCCTGATTCCATGTAGAGGGATAGGCAGAGGTCACTGATCCCCATTTGTCCCGATCCTGACAGACCACTTTCGCTTCATTGACACTCATACATCTTCTCATACACACTCGGCGTGTATAAGCATTCTTTTATTCGCTTTAAGCCTATATTTGTATAAACAAAGAGAGTTAAGTTCTTTGTTAGTCGGTATGTGAATAAGGAACTGAGATAGAAATGCCTTATTCCTTATAAGGTTGGGTAGAGGTGCGATATGCATATTCCTTATAACAAAGAGTGATTAAGTGTGCATACTAATTTTGTTCACTTTGTTTTGTATATCCGTGTATAATGTATTCATATGTTTTCATCACGGCCTTTTTCTATAGAGGGGTAGGCAGTGATCACGTAGCCCCAATCTGGTGGCTGATAATCCACTTCTTTATGACGTCCAATTTGAATGTTTTTATGCATTTAACATACATACATACTTACACATCACGCCTGATTACCTGTTGAAGGGTAGGCAGAGATCACGGATCCCATCTGTCTCGATCCTGACAAAGCACTTTCGCTTCATTTGACACATCTCATACATCATCCTTAACAACATACATCTCCTCATACACACTCGGCGGTTATAGGTACTCCTAACGTCACCCTTTTTCATATAGCGTCAATCTGACTAAGATTTAAACATAAGAATAAATTTAATGTAAGAATAACTCCTTATTAATATAAAATATATCTCAATTTTCAGTTAATAGTATACATTATACCTCTGCTTACCCCGAAAGGGATTAAAGGACGTGAATGTTTATGTCATGACAAAGTAGCAATATAAACTGCCCGAGTAAGATTGTTATAGTGTTAAGGAAAAATATAGTTAGAATACTAATGAACAAAAGAATCTATTGTTCTTTTATTTTGTGTGTGTATGTATGTTAAATGTGTATGTGTGTGTAAATCAAAGCCTCTATTTCCTTTGAAAGCCTTCTAAGTTTGAAATATATATTACGAAACAGTATTCAACATATTAAATATTTAATATTTCAACAGTAAATTTTGTATTTCAACAGTATTAAATTACTTATGTTCGCGGTTTTACGTCACCAACGGGATAGGCAGAGACTATCGATCGCCACCTGGATCCTGTCAAATCTCTCTTGTTTCACTGACACCCACTGACCTTATCATACCGAAGATAGAGGCAGCAATAGAAGCCTGCGTTTGACTAGATAGAGAGCACCCAACGTGGTAGGTAGTGAACCGTATCGTCGTATACAGGCACTGACTATTACCTATCCCGAGGGTTAGGCAGGTTTCGTCACTATGGCCGTTAGCGACTGTAAATCATGTACGTAAAAGCACATTTTTAAATTTTGTTTATTAGTATATGCCAGAGCTTGGATTCGAACCCCTAATAAGAAGTCAGAGGTCTTACCTACTATGTTATATTTTTATTCATTTTACTAAAAAAAAGGTATTACAATTGCATCATGGCCGAAACGTTACCTTATTTTGCTTTGCTTATAAAATGTACGCGATGAATACCGTTTTCTTGTAAAATAAAAGGCTCTGTAAAATTGTAGTAATCGTTTTGTGTCCTCATCGTTCTGTCCTACCTAATAAGATACAAAAACTGATGTTCCTATACGTTATCTTTGAGTAAAACGCACGTTCGATTACTCCGTTTCGAGGTCACGTATGGATCATAATTCATTTTTGCTCAAACCAATGACAGAGTGCACGCTTCTATAAGGACTAGCCTGTACTTAAACAAAGGCGGGGTCGGAACGGCCCTGTCCCAAACCGAAATGTAGTAAGAGCCATTTTGGTTTTTAAACTGTCTTTTTTGATCTTTCTTAATTTGAAGTGTGCATCTGGATTGAGGGCCCATTTTTCAATTATTGGACAATCGAAATGAAACTCACAGGGCATTTAGTAAATAATTAGTTGAATCTATAGCATTTATTCTTTAATTTCTTAAACTTGAAACAAAACAGTTGTATAAAACTGCGTCTAATGCAAAAACACTGGCTACTCTTGGGCATTCAAAGCGAAAGGTTATTCTTTATTACTTTTATAACCATATAATTTTTGACACACAAGTATTCAAAGAAAATTTTTATACTGATTACTTTTAGGGTAGTAACGAAACATCAGATAATACGAAAATGCACTCCTAAAATACTGAATTGTACACCAAAATAATACAGTCCCAACCCAAACCTAACCTTTGGTGTACGTTTAGCTATATTTTGGTGTAAATTTCAGTATTTGTGATGAGCTTTCAATTATTTTCATTACTTTTATAATTTTATAGATTTATACTTTTTGACAGGCAAGTCATTTAGTTTGTTTTACTTCTTCTGTACAATTTTCTAAATGGGTCTTAATAGGTTTTGGTTTGGGACAGCCGGGGTTTTGTTGGGTAGCTTTTTGTTATGTTTGTGGTAGAGCTTAGAGATATGATATAAAAGTACATAATATATTTTAATATAATACTTCAATGAAAGTTAACAAAAAATATCATATGGGCTTATTTTAGACGTTGTGTATAATAAAAAAGAAAATATTGAAAACGGTTGATCTTAGAAGTCCCTACAACCGCCGAGTGTGTATGAGGACGAGTATGAGTGTCAATGAAGAAAAAACAAGCAGACTGGAAAGCAAAAGAGAAGCGAAGTTTTTACTGTATCTACACCGGGAATCGAACCTGGCACCTCACGATTAGTGTTCAGGCTAACCGATCGCGCCACGGAGGTCTTCAGAAGAATGTCTCCAATTTGATCTGTAATGGACTTTTAATAGTTGTTTCAATCCAGTAGTCGATTAGACGTTATAGAAGGTAGTAAACGGTAGTCAGTGTATATGTTCGAGTGTCTAATAATAAGATAAGATAAGATAAGATTTGGACATTATTACACCAATTGAACTAGCCCCTCGGTAAGTACATTTAAGACTTGTGTTAAGGGTACTAGTCAATGTATATTTAAGAAATGTATACATATTATATATAGATAAATACATATATAGCATATATAATCAACGACCAGACTGGAAAGCAGTAGAAAAGCGTAGTTCTTAACTCTGTCTCCACCGGGAATCGAACCCGGGACTCCACGATTAGCGTTCAGGTAATAATAGAATTAATGCATTCAGATTGGTCCTATGTTTGTCCATCTATGCAATCTGCGTATTTCTCTTACTAACTGTGCTATTACGGAGATCGACACGCGAACCTCTGACTACCATGCAAGTGTTAAAAGGTCGTTATAGTGATTGTATGTTCTACCTATTCACATCGTCTTGAATTATTTATTTATTTATCCTTCTTACTATAAGCAGCTTAACGGGCCCTTAAATTTTAATGCGTTATAAAACATGTATTTATGTTATTTACCATTAAATTATAAATTAATACACATAATAGTATCTACCTTGAATATTATCATATATTGTAATAAAAACGTTTATTTCACAACTACAAGACACACACGAAGACATAATACAATTTATCAATAGCACAGATTTTAAAACAAACACACAAGTAGTTCTTTAGTGTGCCTTTGTGGTGTAAAAAAAATCAGAGGGTATTTATTAATTTTCAAAATTGATACATAAATATACGTTATTTGTAGCGTGTTAGAACTTAAGGGCTTGTTAAGCTATTTTTATATATTTATTTATACTATATACATACCTACGCTTTGCGACTTGTGTATACACTCACTTTATTAATGTGGCGGGGTAGTCAGAGGCTTGAGTGCTCATCTCCGTAATTTAAAAGGCTTGTAAGGTATGGGGCACTTAAAGCATCTCGCATTTCACTAGATAGACAGAACCCAATGTGATAGGTAGTGAACCGTGTGTAGGCACTGGCTATTACCTATCCCGAGGGATAGGCAAGTTTTCCTCACGATATTTTCCCTCACCGTTAGCGACTGTAAATTAAGTACGTAAATGAAAAACACATGTATAAATTTAATTCATTGTTAAATACCATAGCCCGGATTCGAACCTAGGACTTTCTTACAAGAATTCGAGGTCTTACCCACTGGGCTAAAACTGCTTTATGTAATTAAACTAATATACATAATAGTATCTATATTGATAATCATCGAATATATCATAATATATCGAATATTATTTCTTTCAAATTACTTTCGGTCGCGCTTTATCTTTTGAGTACACAACGACCTTTAACCCCGCGGTATGTGCCAGTAACGTGAGCCTCAAATATCTTCGCAACACTTCGCACGAGGCGCGCCCCGGGCTTATTATTAACATACACACGCCTTAAGTCACTAAAAGTATAGACAGATATATGGAATCACTGCATAGTATAAAACAAAGTCGCTTTCTCTGTCCCTATGTCCCTTTGTATGCTTAAATCTTTGAAACTACGCAACGGATTTTGATGCGGTTTTTTTAATAGATAGAGTGATTGAAGGGGAAGGTTTATATGTATAATAACAGTGGAGTAGGCTATATATTTTATACCCGTGCGAAGCCGGAGCGGGTCGCTAGTTATACATAAAAGAGTTTCATTTATATTTCACTTTTACTGAGACGTAAGAAGAAGGCTAACTAGCTGCCGCACTTCCCGGCATGTCGTAAGAGGCGACTATGGAACTAGAGGTAAATGGAATATGTATGTATGAATATGTATAGGTGATGGGCTATCAACTAGTCACCAATGTTCCATATGACAACACACTCTAAAATGCTTAAAGTAACCTAGCTGATATTAATGTCTCCAAAGTTCTGTCCACCCCGAAAGGGATTAAAGGACGTGAATGTATATGTACAGTTATATACATACAGTATTCCGAGAACAAAATATCTTGCCCCGATTACTAATTCGGGTAGACTGACCAACGGATTGGAAACTATATTTAGTGACAACTCCCCTGTAATAGTCTCTTTTGGATCAAGGACAAATCAGAATGGCAGCATTCCTCACTTTTTTATCCCGCTAGGGGCGCTAGTGAGAATGGAGACCTGTCAAGGGTCAATTTCTAATCAGTTTCTAATAATCTATTTGTTTATCAATAGTTCAACGTTGTTTATGATAAAAATGTCGGAAAAATATGTATGTTTAATTTATTATTTATTTAAAATAATTTAATAATACGTATGTTTAATTAAATTATTTAACAAACAGATGTTTGTTTACATTATGAAAACCGACCGGTTGGCATTTGACAGGTCTCCGTTGACTACAGCGCCACTAATTTGGAACTAAAAAATTTGGGCATTGTATGTTAATTCTATATCCTAGTCTGGAACGTAAAAAGAATGCTAACTAGCTGCCGTTCTTCCTATGTCTTAGAAGGCGACTAAAGGTAAATGTAATCTTTTGGGAGATTAGCTAGCAACTTGTCACCAATGTTCCATATAACGTAATGAAATGAAATGAAATGCTTTTTATTCAATATGAGGATTATAAAATCACTTATTGAAAGTCAAAAAAAAAACATTTCCACCGGAAAAGTTGTCATTACAATCAGATAACTAAAAAAAAAAAAAACTAATTAAACTATTGGCATTTCGTAAAGCCAAATCCTGCAGAGAAGAAATGCCAAAATAATAATAATAACCTCATTAACATTCATCATTATATATCCTGCTAGTAAGGGGCCATACACCTCTGACTACCCTGTAAGGGTTACTGGTCGTTAAAGTTTTAGTCTGTTTAAGACGAGCTTAGAAAGTTTTGTATATTATTTCTATAATTATATTATCCATTATTATATATAGTTCACTATTTTTTTACGAATTTCTGTCTATGTAATTGAAATCTTCAAGGTTCAATCTACCCTCATATGAATTAGAGGCGTGAAGTTACGTTATACTAAAGAAAGAACTTATTGTCTTAAGATTCTATATACCCTTTTGGGGAATACGTGTTATGTATGCATTAATTAAATCGTTAATTTTTCTGCAAGTTTTAGTTTTGATTCTCGTAACGTGAAACGTTGTAATGCAGTTGAACCGTTAAATTAATATTAAACTAGCGACCCGCTCCGGCTTCGCACGGGTATAAAATATATAGCCTACTCCACTATTTAATGGATGTTGTTATACATATAAAACTTCCTCTTGAATCACTCTTTCTATTAAAAAAAATCGCATCAAAATCCGTTGCGTAGTTTCAAAGATTTAAGCATACAAAGGGACATAGGGACAGAGAAAGCGACTTTGTTTTATACTATGTAGTGATAAATATACTCGTATTTTTATCTTTTTCTAATATTAAGAATAAAATTAATATAATATGCTATAATACATACACATCACAACTCCCTGTAGAGGGGTAGGCTGAGATCACGGATCCCCATTTGTCCCGATCCTGACAGACCACTTTCGCTTCATTGACACTTATACACCTCCTCATACACACTCGGCGGTTATAGCTACTTCTAACATCACTATATGTAACCAAAGATATATTTTCACGTCTCCAAGTTTCTGTCCACCCCGAAACGGATTAAAGGACGTGAATGTATATGTATGTTATCTTTTTAGGGTAGACAGACCGTTGGTGACATGTCTCCTCAGTCATGTAGAATAAATATTATGGTTAACGTAAATATGAGATACTACTAGAATATTTATGAGAGGTTGCTATCTCATCGCTCTTAAATTACAATATACTCTTAGTTACCCCTACGACATGCCAATAAGAAATTAATGTAGTTAGTATTCTAGTAACCAGTTAATTTTATAATTTATAACTTATTTATAAATTTCATACATATACATTTATGTCCATATTTAATATCCGTGATCACTGCCTACCTGTGATGATGATGTCTCCTGTGTACATATTATATATATATATACACACACATTCACGTCCTTTAATCCCTTTCGGGTGGACAGAACTTTGGAGATACTCCTAGGTCACTACTTATATTGGAGTTCTGATGTCATATCGAACATTGGTAACAGGTTGCTAGCCGATCGCCCAATAGATTCCATTTACCCCTAGTCCTTTAGTCGCCTCCTACGACTTGCCAGGAAGAACAGC